>JANAVB010012000.1:7899853-8279593 GCA_029216955.1 Iris pallida | reverse complement strand
CCCTGACTCAATTCCTTCGACCCAATGTGTGGTGGTGATCTCCTCGAAGCCCACTACGCACACGCCACTAGTGTGCCACTTGATAGAGGCCTCTTGCTACTTAAACACAAAAGTGACCGAAGGCACATTTTGGACTTTAGGAACTTAGTTAACTAATCTGACTGGCAACTAGCTCAACCACTTGAGTTAAGCCTATTCTAGGTTACCCAACCTAGTAGACTAGTTTTATCTTGGGGTCGTGTTCAGTCCATATAGATTGAGATCCAAGGTTCATCCAACCAACAGTTGATACCAGATAGGGAACTCATTAAGACCCAGTAAACCCATCCAGACATACCCCATATTTGGACTATAGCACTGAACTATTTTAAATCGGCCCTGTATCATTATGTAATCTCCACCCCTTAGAATATGAATCCATTCGTAACCTTTATCCCATCTACCGGGAATTCGCGATACGATCTTGTATTGCATTCATATTCTTTGCTCGTATGTTTAAATGACCACGAAAAAGATCACAATCTTGATTCTCAAATTCAGTCCTATTTTGGAATGTTGCTTAGAACTCTGAGAACAGAATTTCTGTATTGCACGGATTGCAAGCCCCTCTAAGAAAGAAGTGTTCTTCGATTTAGCAAGTGACTGAACTAGAGTAGCTCATCTAGCAAATAAGTCAATAGTTCATAAACTCTTTTTCTATCTTTATTATTAAGATACTTTTTATCGCCCTTGAAGCTTCATATTTGCTCTCGATTAATCTTCCTTACCTTCCTGTCCTTTCTATTTCAGAGTGACGAATGGTCCTGTTTATTAGAACCCATAAATAATTCTTAGCTACTTGTGTAATATTGTTGCTTGTTAAATTTTGGGTTGCTTAATAGATATGAGAGGATTATAGATGCCATATGCAGTAGATATCTGTTAGAAGGATTGTTAGCAACTAGTTAGAAGATTATAAGATTTTACTTTCAAGGGAGTAGTGTGACCAAAGGTGGATAGAAGTCCTCGAAGACATGTAGTTACAAATGGCTAGGAAAATGATATAAGCTATTTTAAGGAATAGTATGAATTAGAATTTCGATGACGAAATTATTTTTAAGGTGGGTAGATTTGTAGCTCCCCTTCCCAAAAATTTTGAAATATTTTATTTTTATCTCTTTATTTAAAAGGGATTTTTAGACTTTATAAATAATTATTTAGTTAATTATTACGATAGATGATTTTAGCCATGGTTAGGAATTAGAGTACAAGGTGACTAGAAATCGTAGCACGGATAGTGCAATGGCGTGCTTTGATCTGTGTATTAGCCCTGGTAGGGAAGACCTGTCCATCAATATGTCCTAACTAGGAAAACCAGGCCAAGTTGCGACTTGACTCCTATAAATAATTTAATTATTTATTATTAAGGTTTATTGACCTGTAGAAGACCGGGTGTACCAAACTAATCTGAACTAGACCCGAATTTAGCCCAAGCCCATGTAGTCGGGTAGTGCTTCCATAGGCATCCGTGTCGATATATATTGTGACTGTGTCTTTCGCATCCTATTATAAATGGTCTCATGAATATTCTCCTTAAAATAATTATTATTTTATTATTGACATTGGTGAGATAATATATTCTAGACCTATGATAACTTGCTAGATATACTAATTAAGAGGATATATAGGTACATGTGTATTTTTTGTATGCATAAATAAAATATAGTGTAATAAGATTGTGCAAGTTCCTTATATCTATATTGGTGTATATATATATATATATATATATATATATATATATATATATATATATATATATATATACGTGTATATATATATATAAAATTATATATATATATATATATATATATATATATATATATATATATATATATATATATATATATATAAATATATATATATATATATATATATATAATTTTATATATAATTATATATAATTTTATATACACATATGTATATATGAATAAATACGATTTTATATACAAATTGGTATATATGATTGTATATATATATATATATATATATATATATATATATATATATATATATATATATATATATATATATATATATATATATATATATATATATATATATATGGGGTATATAGGATTTTATAGATAAATAGGAATACTTGGATATATAAATATCTAAAGCATGTATGGATATAACAATGAGTATAATAATAAATAAAATGGAACCTAAAGGAAAGCCCATCTCAGCTGAACCATCAGCCTCTCCAATGACACAGACCGAGCCTTTAACCCAGCTCCCCACAAGTGGGCCCAACCGAGCATACAGCTACACCCCCAAAGGCCTAGCCCGGCCTAGCCAGGGGCAGCACCCAAGCCCGACCTCCTGGATATAATGCACAGCCGAAGCCCTGTTCATCGCGTATAAACGTAGGGGTCGAAGGAGTAAAACTCAAACCCTAATACCTGTGCCGTCGACACCTACACCTTGGCGCGCGCCACCGCCGCCTACACACTCACGCGCTGCGCGCGGCCGCCGGAGGCCGGCCACACAGGGCGCGCAAAACGGATCAGTCGACCTGGAACCGAAACCGCAGCGACAGCAAGTACAGCGGGAACCCGAGTTCGCCGCGATCGTTCTTCCTCTATGCTTCATCGTTTTCCGATCCAATTGCATAGGTATGAAGCTAACCTAAAGCCCTTCAATCCCCTTCAAATAGATTGGTATAATTCGCGGTGTGCGCGTCGCAAATCGATTCTCAAAATCGAGAAAAATCTTGAATTCTGGATTATAGAAACTGTCCCGAAATCCAAAGTTGGCGGTCGATTTACGACCAGGATATTGTGAAACTTGGAAACCCGCTTAAACAGCCTTGTAGACAACATAACCGAGATTGAGACCCCACTTTTAGTTTATTTTCTAGTGGATTAGATTCTGTTTAAAACCAAATTGAAAATCAGGAAAAAACTGGGAAATTGTTTTCGAAAACTTAGAAATCCTTCGACTCGACGTGCATCCCGCCAATCCGGGCGACGTGGTCGCGAACTGAAAGCATCAAAAGGTGCGTAATGGCTTCATGGACGTATGGGCTTTGACGAAATTCAAATTGGTCGTGTGTGCACGACGAATTTGATGCGTATCCGTCAAAATTCACCGTATCGGCCTCTATGTAAATTCCCTAATTACTTTGTGAACGCTCGTCAGATCAAGATGAAACTTGTGCCAACAGGACCGTATCATTTTTTTGGTCCTGTATACCAAGTTTGGTCCAATTCTGAGACAGTTGAATCGGACCGCGCGTTTTGTGGGCCCTACGGTCCGACTCAACGGGCAATTTTGTGTACGGCCCGTCGAAATCCAACTTTGGACATACGATTGAGTTCCTATCAAAAATTTGGACCTGTTGACATATAGTTTGATGACTTTGGAGACCGTTGACTCTGACACGCTTTTCGGTACAGATCGGGTCCAACGGCGGACACCGTTTTGACCCGAAATTACCGTTTTGCTTCTGTATCCAGAATTAGACTTAAGGACAGGCAATACTAGCTAATTTGACTATTATGAGAATGTTGGTAATGTTTATTTTAGCATCTGGAGACTTTTTGCATGTGTTGACTTTAGTGACTCGTCTGATGTGGTTGTACTATCGATTTCTCCAGCTAAGGACCTCAGGCAAGTGCACTTTCTGATTGCTTTTTGATTCATAGTAGTCTTTTCATTTCATGTTTATACATTTATCTTGCTGCTTGTTGACACGCTCGTCAAACAGAGTAGTCGGAAGGGAAAATATCTTAGTAGACATGTGGACTACCCAGAACTATCCCATGAGTCTATTCTTGAATAATAGCAGCTGCACACGACACGTGTCGGGTGCCGGATTTACCCCCTAGCCGTTCATATGTCGAAACGGATATTTACACCATATATGTAGATGTCTTTTATTTATTTTTCCTTTTCTTCTCCACCATGCCATGTCATCAGTACTTTCCAGTTTTTATATCTCATATGTTATTTTCATGTCTTGTTAATTCTATTATGTTTTCGCATTGCTGTCGGTTTGTGTACTTATTTCATTCCTGACTGGAAACTAATATTTTTCAGGTTAGCTGTGGCTTCACTTAGCTTGGGAGATTCGGGTGTACTTGCAGACAGAAACCTAAAATAGATAGCAGTTGTTTCAATTTCATTAATTGTAAAATCTTGTATTTTCTTCAATTATAAATGTTGTAACAAATTTAGAAATATGAATGAGCAACAAAGGTTATATTTTGAGCATTTATTTCTTGCGGGCTTGACAGCGTTCTACCGTCGACTCTGGCATAGGCTGGCTTGGACACGTCTTGTATCCGAAAAGCGGGTGCGGGTCGTGACAAAGCTCGAGTCTACTAGAAGAGAACTATCATTATTTGAGCATATTAAAAGAAGCGTAGAAAGGTTCGTTTGTCCAAAGAGGAATGACAAGCTTCCTATTCAATGAAAGAAACAGAAAACAAGAGTTGGTGTCACATTCGACATATACATTCATATATTTCATCATGCGATACGGGAGTACTTTTGGTCTATTGAAGATGTGTCTAAAGATGGACATTGTGGGTACATGTTCTTGCAAGACATCTAGGCTATTCCGTTAAAGACGAATGGAGACATGTTAGAGCAGAGCTGTACGAGGAGTTGGAGTCTTGTCTTTCCTTCTACAGCAAATTACTAAGTCCAAATATAGTTGGAGAATTGTTGACAAGCATTCCGTGTGCCGATCAGACTACTGGAGAGGAATATTACATGGATGTCCCTTCTGCTGCATATCTATTCGCTAACAGGTACAATATACCAACACATTTTTACTAATGTGAAAAGTTTGATAAATACTTATACTGCATTTGTATTCGCTTACAGGTACAAGATCTCAATTATCATTTTGTCCAATAGAAGTAACAACACATTCTTCCCAATGACCGCTCCTCTGGCAGACTACACTATGTCCACTCTATATGCCATTGGACTTGATGATAATCACTTCGTCATCCCGCGGTTGATCGAGCACAGTCATATTCCTCCCTCTGATCCAATCTGGTATAAATATGCTCCGGAAGAATCGATCGCTTGGACGACACTCTACACCGATGCGATCAATGTCTACAAGAAGATAACAAAGTACGTGGAACCTATACCAAGGTCGAAAGACCACTACGATGTATTGATTGACTGATAGTGGGTCCTATACCGATACTTTTGTCACATTTTGTAAACAGAAAGAAAGAATTTATATCTTTGGTCACATTTTGTAAACAGAAAGAAGGAAGTTTATATCTTTTGTCACATTTTGTAAATAGAAAGAAGGAAGTTTATATTACTACTTGGAAACTTTATTTTAGAATATCACATTTGAGTATCGGTTTTGCTATGAGTATCTTATTAGAAAATATAAAGCGGAGTTGAGTATCACATTTATATTTGAGTATCGCAAATATATTTGAGTATCGGTTTGAGTATCACAAATATATTTGAGTATCGGTTTGAGTATC
The DNA here is from genome assembly GCA_029216955.1 of Iris pallida. Classification (NCBI taxonomy): domain Eukaryota; kingdom Viridiplantae; phylum Streptophyta; class Magnoliopsida; order Asparagales; family Iridaceae; genus Iris; species Iris pallida. The sequence goes on along the minus strand of JANAVB010012000.1, from coordinate 8,274,092 downwards.
ACATTTGACTTCACAACAAGGTTTAACAAGGACTGCCTAGTTTTCTGGGCAGTCCTAGTTAAAACTTGCTATAAAGTCCTAGTTTATAGCAAGTTTTAACTAGGACTGTCCAGTTCTCTGGTAGTCCATCATGCATGAAGGACTGCCAGCGATCTGGGCAGTCCTAGCTAAAACTTGCAGTGAACTAGGACTGCCCAGAAAACTGGGCAGTCCTTGTTAATAGAAAGTTTAAACTTGGATTACCCAGTTCTCTGGCAGTCCTAGTTAAAGCTTTTTGTTAACAAGGACTGTCCAGTTTCCTGGGCAGTCCTAGTTTACAACAAGTTTTAGCTAGGTGTCACGACCCACACCCAGTGTAAGGGCATGAGACGTGGGTACGTCCAGCCTACGCCGTAGTGTCGGCGGTAGAACGCTGTCCTAGGTCCAATATCTAACACAATCTAGAAAATACTTCGATTGGAGAATGATATATAAATGGTACAACTCAATCACAATAACTAAGATAGAATTAAAGAAAGATAATCATAACAGAGAGTCATAATATGAATATAAATCCCAGTGTAAACCACACCATAATAAATCTCAATACAATCACAAAGTCTCATAACTAGATAGTAATATCAGTCTACTCTAACTCATGGCAAGTCCTCAGCGACTACTGGATTCCGCTGAGGGTCTAGGTCACATGTGTCAACTAGGCCTGCTCCATAGTAAGTGTCGCAGCAATCCTCATATATGTAATATTTCAACAGGTCCAGTCAGGACAGAAACGAATACATATCTTTCACGCAGTTCATAACATGAAAGGAAATATAAAACAAGCTATAGAATAATATACATGAACTACTGATAAAAAAATGAGACTGTAAAAGAGAGAACATAATATATGTAAATAGATATACCTGATATAATAAGAGAACTGAACTAACTACGTGATGTAGAGCACAATCCGGTTATGTAAACTAGCTTAGGTTATACATGACTTAAATCTAGTTTGGAGTTGCACATGAAAAGGGTGTAGATTGCATAACCAAATAAATACTCCCCCTCACCAATTCATATGTGACAGGGATACCGAGTTCTACTAGTGTCTCGAGTATCAGGTTCATCCAGGAACCCTTCGTGTATATATGCAAAGACACAAGGGGATTCATAAAATACTAGGAGTGTATAGTCCAAATCACTGCTCTTACTTATTGAGATATTGTTTTGGTATAGGCAAAACCGAACCCACACCATATGTTCTGAAATCAGTTCGACCTTGTTGCAAGAATAAGTATATTCGAAAGTTCGATATCCTGTATCAAGGATATCAGATATACGCTGACCTTCAAAGGTTAGTACTTGTAGAGAAGCTAGCCTTTGTGCCTTCATTAACAAAAGTGTAACCCATGTGTCCCCTACTTGGAATCAAACATAGCAAAATAAAGTCGTTAAGTGAGGGAGTCAATGGGCACGGACAGTTGACTAAGGACTGGTGTACACACAAACAGATTGGGGATATGGGAATTTGCTCATGTCGAGAGATACGCTCGAGTATTAGTAGGCAAAGGACCATGAATTAGTTAAACACATACTTAGCTAGTAAAGACTTCAGTTTAAATAGATTTGCATATGTGAGAGGGATTGTTCCTGAACCTGGACTGGGGTATCATGTGAGTGTACCTCTGATTGGAATATAGGATGAAAGGAACGGAGTCATATAGGATTTAAATATATCCATGAAAAGACGGGGATGTATCAGTGCAATTGGGGGATCATGTTTAAAATGGGCACGATAGGTTTAGGTATCTGTTTGTAAGTAACATTAAGTGTAGGTAGGATATTAAGAGAGGGGATTAAGTAATACTTATGTTCAAGTGTCTGACATCAAAGTACATTAGGAATTTATACGTATACAAGCAAGTAGAGGCTGGGAAATAAACTGAAAGTGCAAACCTTGCACATTTTGGACAGGGACTTGGTTATATAAAAAGACATGTAGGCATGGCCCTAAGATACATAGTATACAATGTTGCATACTACAAAATAGATTTGGGGCATTAGACAGTATTGATCCTATTCTAGATAGACTCATTGTATTCTGGTGTATTGATCCTATTGCTCTATAATTAGGTTTTGGAGATTTCGATTCGGAGTTTGACCCGTGCCAGCAACTCAGGACCCCAGGCGAGTACAGTTTATTGTTTGTTTTCAGTATTGATCTTTACTATGCATCATTGTTAGTCGATAGAGATGTGATTTCAGTCTTTATGTTGATTTTATTCTTTGTGTCGGGGGAGGTGAAGTACCAACGATGTGTGATCTAACCTTATACCGTGTATACCGTGTAGACCGTGTAAATTTATACCGTGTAGATGGTGTAGACCGTGTCGTATAATTGTCCCAAGATCGGTCACATATCAAAGGTACTTCAGTCGGTGAGTATTTTCTTGTATTTTATTTACTGTTTTTGTTATTTAGTTTATTTCTGTTTCTTTCGTCCATTTTATATAAATCATATGTCTAAAGGCTAACATCTGTTATATAGTCATTTTCATATATTGGAACTGCATTCAGTGAATTGTATCCTGACTGGTTAACCAAACAAATTTTAGGTGATGACGAGGAGATCGTGTGTCCTGACCAGTATGGCCCGTACTTAGGAGATGTGTTAGAGACAGACTTTGCCTACCAGGAGGAGTACGCGACATCTGATCCTGCTGCACTTTCTTAGATATTTTAGTTAGCACCGAGACATTGTATTGGATATTTGAGTTGACTTTTGGGGACATGTAGTTGAGATTATTTTGATTTTAGACTTCATATATTTTCTATTGTGAGACGATTCTATTTTATCTATTAGATGCTGAGTTGAGATATGGAGTTGCTATATTTTTGCATTGTGGCATATCTTTATTGTATGGTTGTTCATCATATTGTTACAGCGTTCTACCGCCGACTCTGCGGCGTAGGCTGGGCGTGTACACGGTTCATGCCCAAAATATTGGGTACGGGTCGTGACATGTTTTTATGGTAGCCCATGCAGGTCGAAGTTTCGCAAGGACAGCAAAACCGTGGTAGTACTTAAGTTAGTCGTACTACTGCGGGCCTGTGACTAGGACTAGGAATAGGGACCTAAGGACTGTCTCCGTTAGTTAAAATTGCGTCATTGACTTCTATATTCGATTTCAAGTACCCTTATGCATCTTTTTTGAATCATTCCATCGTCTAATGATTTTCTTTGTTTTCAGCCAATGGATTCGCAGGACAGAAACAACGCTGCACTGAACACTCCACCGGCAGTTGGCAGGTTTTTCACCTACGGAACCCTACCGACACAGGGAGTTGCGTGCCAACTTACTCGTAGTGCCACTACCAAATTTCGACATCGTCCTCGGTATGGATTGGTTGAGTAAGAATTTTGCCAGTATAGACTGCCACCGAGGATGTGTCATATTTAGTCCTCTCGGGAGTTTGCATTCGAATTCGCCAGAGGGGCGATAGAGCAGCAGAATTGTGAAGGTTTTTACGGAGCTATGATTCAGGAGGAAGAGGCACCGCATCCCATCATCGCGGAGTTCCTAGATGTCTTTCCAGAAGACCTACCGGGATTGTCGCAAGACCGAGACATCGAGTTTGCTATTGATTTGGTGCCAGGCGCAGTACCAACGACGCAACCGGTGTACCGGATCAACAACAAGGAGGCTGAAGAATTGAAGAAGCAGATCGATGAATTGCTAGAGAAGGGGTTCATCAGAGAGAGTTCATCACCATAGGGATCCCCTGTCCTCTTTGTGCCAAAAAAATATGGTACGGTACGAATGTGCATCGACTACCGAATCTTGAATAATCATACTATCAAGAACAAGTATCCGCTGCCAAGGATTGACGATCTCTTCGACCAGTTGAGCGGCGTACGGGTATTCTCAAAGATAGATTTGAGGTCGGGATACCATCAGCTGAAGGTGAAGAAAGAAGATATACCGAAGACTGCCTTCCGGACCAAGTACGGACAATACGAGTTTACGGTGATGCCGTTCGGGTTAACCAACGCCCCGACAGTCTTCATGAACTTGATGAACAAGGTATTCCATCCATACCTTGACAAGTTCGTAGTGGTGTTTATCGATGACATACTCATTTATTCGAAAATACCGGAGGAGCACGAGGAACATCTGAGGATCGTACTAGAGACCCTCGGAAAGGAGAAGCTCTATGGAAAACTCTCAAAATGTGAGTTCTTCTTGGACAAGGTGGAGTTCCTTGGTCATATAGTGACTGGCGACGGTATATCCGTCGATCCGAAGAAGATTACAACTGTGGAAGCTTGGACTACTCCGACTACGATGGCAGAGATACGAAGCTTCTTGGGATTAGCAGGTTATCATCGGAAGTTCGTGCAGGACTTTGTTCGGATTGCAGAACCACTCACTAGGCTCACTCAGAAAGACGTAGAGTTCGTGTAGACAGAAGATTGTCAGGCTGCGTTCGATGAGTTGAAGAAGAGACTGATGACAGCCCCTATCTTAGCCTTGCCTTCAGGATCGAGAGGTTTCACCATTTATAGTAATGCCTCGGACAAAAGACTGGGTTGTTTCCTAGAGCAGAACAAGAGAGTGATAGCCTATACATCTCGACAGTTGAGACCACATTAGAAGAACTACCCCACACACCACCTAGAGTTGGCAGCCGTGATCTTCGCCTTGAAGTTGTGGAGACATTACTTGTACGGAGAGCGAGTGGAAATCTTCACTGACCATAAAAGCTTGAAGTACGTCTTCGCACAAAAGGAGTTGAACATGAGGCAACGCAGATGGCTCGAGCTGATGAGTGACTATGATATTTCTCTACAGTATCACCTGAGAAAAGCTAACGTTGTTGCGGATGCTTTGAGCAGGTATCCCGTAGCAATGTGCTTGACTCAAGGTCGTCACTTATTAGCGGATTTGGAGAGTTTGGGCATTGAGATCGTCATTCCAGGAGCCGAGATGCAGATGATGGGCATGCAGATTCAGTCAGGACTGATGGACAAGATTCGGGCGACACAACACTAGGATGAGTAGCTGAAGAACATCATAGCACAAGCACGAGCGGGCTTGCTAGATGATTTTACTATTGCAGAGGATGGTTCGTTGAGGCACGGGACGAGACTTTGTGTACCTAGTGGAGAGCTTAGAGAAGAAGTTATGCAAGAGGCACATTGTTCCCAGTATTCTCTATATCTGGGAGCTAATAAGATGTACAAGGATCTGAGAAACCACGTGTGGGGGTATGGCATAAAACTCAAAGTGGCTCGCATCGTTTCTAGGTGCCTCGTATGTCAGTAGGTCAAAGCCGAGAGGCAGAGACCAGGAGGATTGTTGCAGCCGCTACCGATACCCGAGTGGAAGTGGGAACACATCACTATGGATTTTGTTTCCGGCCTTCTACGGTCATCGGACGGGAAGGATGCGATTTGGCTCATTGTTGACAGGTTGACCAAATCGGCCTACTTTATACCATTTAAAGTGGGGTTATCTACAAAGAAGTTGGCACAGCTTTATGTGAAGCAGATAGTCCGGTTACACGAAGTTCCAGTGAGTATCGTGTCAGACCACGATAGCAGGTTCACGTTCCACTTCTGGAAGAGTCTGTAGACCAGTTTGGGCACAGCGCTCAAGTTCAGCACCGCCTATCATCCGCAGACGGATGGACAGTCAGAGCGGACCATTCAGACGCTCGAGGATATGCTACGAACGTGCGTACTAGATTTTGGCAGCTCATGGGAGGACCACCTTCATCTCGTGGATTTCTCCTATAACAACAGCTATCAAGCTAGTATCGAGATATCCCCTTTCGAGGTATTGTATGGTCGGAGATGTCGTACCCCGCTGTCTTGGGACGATATGGGAGAGCGTGCACCGTTGGGACCGGAGATGGTAGTAGATATTGCGAAGAAAGTCAAGATGATTAGAGAGTGGCTTCGCGTGGCTCAGGACAGGCAGAAGTACTGGGCCGACAGTCACCCTAGATCGTTGGAGTTCGAGGTACGAAATTCCCTTAGTATAAATTACGTGTTAATTATAGATTATTAGTGATAATTGTGCATTATAGGTTGGTGACTTGGTGTTTTTGAAAATTTCTCCGAGACGTGGTATTATTCGTTTCGGTAAAGGTGGTAAACTCAGCACACGTTTTATTGGGCCATTTGAGATCCTCGAGAAAATCGGTACAATAGCATACCGACTTACATTGCCGCCTACACTGGAAGGAGTGCACAACGTGTTCCACGTATCTCAGCTGAGGCGATACGTGGTAGACTCCAGTCATGTCTTGGACCATTCGGACATCGAGGTGGGACCGAGTCTCATCAGTTATCATGAGCAGCCCGTGGGGATTCTGGACCGCAGAGAGAAGGTGCTGAGGAATCAAGTGATTTCCTTGATTCGCGTCGCGTGGAGACACCACTCCCCAGGCGAGTCCACATGGGAAAGATAAGAAGAGATGCGCGAGCGCTACCCCTACCTCTTTGAGGACTAAGGTACGTTTCCATACTGCATTTCAGCTAAATTTCGAGGATGAAATTAATTTAAGAGGGGTAGAGTTATAAGCCCCAGTATTAAATTCTCTATTATTTATTTACCAATTTAATTATCTAAGAGAATGTGGCAGTTAATTGTCAAATTCTTATATGCATATATAAACATATGTATATATATAAGTCAAAATACGAGGGTTAAAATTCTTGCAAATTGTCAAATACAAGGGGGCTATATGCACTGTTCAGTTTTCAAATTTTTTCTTATAATCCTCTGCTAAACCGACCCTCAAATCCTTGGTTCTAGCCAAGTTCAAATCTCAGTCGATCACATCAAATTGAGATGGAGTTCCTTTCCGAATAGGATTTTTAAACCCAATGATAAACTCTATCAGTTCAAATTAAACCGACCCCTTATCCTTCCCCGTATATATATGTAATGATTGAGAGATTCCTGATTTCTGTTCGAGCAAGAGGGAAGAAAGAAGAAGCCCTAGAGTGATTCTAGATTTCTGTTTGAGCAAGAGGGGAGAGAGAATGATCCCTAGCGTTCCCTGCTACCAACTCAGGATTGAGGAATCCTTTCGTATCAGAAGTTTAGCATCGGATTCAAGGAAAGGTATGTAAACCCTTCTTTGCTCCTGACAAATCCTATCAAATGTTGAATGTTTCAGTAGACTAGAGGGGAGGGGGGGACTTAACTAAGATGGAAGAATAGGGGATGAGCATAAACATTAACGTCTCCATAAACTGAAATCAATAGAAGAATATCCACCCATATCCGATACCAAGAATTATCGAAGCCTCAGTACCATACCATCTGCATCCTGTGGATACTCGAAGAGTATCAGTAGAAACCGGATACCAATTGATGTGGTATGATCTCAAGAACAGGGTTGATCAATCATAAGAATCGGGTATCATATTGATACCTGATACAAGTATATGAGGGGGCATGTCAAACAGATAATTTGGGTTGAAACCTTAGTGTATTAAGTTCAGATGTTAGGTAAAGCCTAATCCTAAATCCTGAGATACTGGTGATTAGATAATCCGACTGTAGGTGACCATGGTGTCAAATTTAGGAACAACCTGATTCCAAATCCTGGGATACTAACCGATAATTCATGTCAACCCGATTTCCATATCAAGGAGTTCAAGTCAATCATCAATTCATATGTGACATGGATACCGAGTTCTACTAGTGTCTCGAGTATCAGGTTCATCCAGGAACCCTTCGTGTATATATGCAAAGCCACAAGGGGATTCATGAAATACTAGGAGTGTATAGTCCAAATCACTGCTCTTACTTATTGAGATATTGTTTTGGTATAGGCAAAACCGAACCCACACCATATGTTCTGAAATCAGTTCGACCTTGTTGCAAGAATAAGTATCTTCGAAAGTTCGATATCCTGTATCAACGATATCAGATATACGTTGACCTTCAAAAGTCAGTACTTGTAGAGAAGATAGCCTTTGTGCCTTCATTAGCAAAAGTGTAACCCATGTGTCCCCTACTAGGAATCAAACATAGCAAATAAAGTCGTTAAGTGACGAAGTCGATGGGCACGGACAGTTGACTAAGGACTGGTGTACACACAAACAAATTAGAGATATGGGAATTTGCTCATGTCGAGAAATACGCTCGAGTATCAGTAGGCAAAGGACCATGAATTAGTTAAACACATACTTAGCTAGTAAAGACTCCAGTTTAAATAGATTTGCATATGTGAGAGGGATTGTTCTTGAACCTGGACTGGGGTATCATGTGACTGTACCTCTGATTGGAATATAGGATGAAAGGAACAGAGTCATATAGGATTTAAATATATCCATGAAAAGACAGGGATGTATCAGTGCAATTGGAGGATCAGGTTTAAAATGGGCACGATAGGTTTAGGTATCTGTTTGCAAGTAACATTAAGTGTAGGTAGGATATTAAGAGAGGGGATTAAGTAATACTTATGTTCAAGTGTCTGACATCAAAGTACATTAGGAATTTATACGTATACAAGCAAGTAGAGGCTAGAAAATAAACTGAAAGTGCAAACCTTGCACATTTTGGGCAGGGACTTGGTTATATAAAAAGACATATAGGCATGACCCTAAGATACATAGTATACAATGTTGCATATTACAAAATGGATTTAGGTCATTAGACAGTATTGATCCTATTCTAGATAGACTCATTGTATTTTGTGTATTGATCCTATTGCTCCATAATTAGGTTTTGGGGATTTCGGTTCGGAGTCTGACCCGTGCCAGCAGCTCAGGACCCCAGGCGAGTACAGTTTATTATTTGTTTTTAGTATTGATCTTTACTATGCATCATTGTTAGTCGATAGAGATGTGATTTCAGTCTTTATGTTGATTTTATTCTTTGTCTCGGGGGAGATGAAGTACCAATGATGTGTGATCTGACCTTATACCGTGTAGACCGTGATTATTATTGCATTTATACCGTGTAGACAGTGTTTCTTTATTTTTAGTATACCATATAGACCGTGTAACTTTATACCGTGTAGATGGTGAAGACCGTGTCGTATAATTGTCCCGAGACCGGTCATATATTAAAGGTACTTCAGTCGGTCAGTCGGTGAGTATTTTCCTGTATTTTATTTATTGTTTTCGTTATTTAGTTTATTTCTGTTTCTTTCGTCCATTTTTATATAAATCATATGTCTAAAGGCTAACATATGTTATATAGTCATTTTCATATATTAGAACTGTATTCAGTGAATTGTACTCGTTCCATCCTGACTGGGTAACCAAACAAATTTTAGGTGATGACGAGGAGATCGTGTATCCTGGCTTGTATGGCCCGTACTTAGGAGATGTGTTAGAGACAGACTTTGCCTACCAGGAGGAGTACTCAGCATCTGATCCTGCTGCACTTTCTTAGATAATTTAGTTAGCATTGAGACATTGTATTGGATATTTGAGTTGACTTTTGGGGACATGTAGTTGAGATTATTTTGATTTTAGACTTCATATATTTTCTATTGTGAGACGATTCTATTTTATCTATTAGATGCTGAGTTGAGATATGGAGTTGTTATATTTTTCCTTTGTGGCATATCTTTATTGCGTGGTTGTTCATTATATTGTTACAGCGTTCTATCGCCGACTCTGCGGCGTAGGCTGGGCGTGTACACGGTTCATGCCCAAAATATTGGGTGCGGGTCGTGACAATAAGTCCCAAAATGTGGTGGACGTCGTCGAGGGTGATCGTCAACTCCCCGGATAAGAAATGGAAAATGTTTGTTTCGGGATGCCACCGCTCCACAAACGCAGAGATCAGTGCATGATCCAAGATCTTATACGAGTGTTTCGTAATATGTTGCAACCCAATTGGGATGATTTTGGCCTTCACACCTTCGTTCAAATTGTCAAAATTCCATGTACTGCACATCTTAGCGTGGTTAATGACCCGCAAGATACGCGAGCTTTTCTGAAAATAAAACAAGATAAATAATATATAAATATAAAATATAACTACTATTTTTAAAAGTCAATTTGTATAAAGGACTGCCAGAACATAAGAGTACATAGGACTGCCAGAAACTGTGGCAGTCTACTTATACAATAAGTATAACACAGGACTGCTGCACTTTGTGGCAGTCCTAGATGTATAAAGGACTGCCACAAAGTACGACAGTCCTGTGTTATACTTGCTGTACAAGTGGACTGCCACAGTTTCTGGCAGTCCTAACAGTACATAAGACTGCCAGAAATATGGGCAGTCCTAGTTGACTCGAGATTTTCTAAACTATCATTCCATTACAAATTCGTGATCATCTATAACGACTGTCCATCATCTTAACTATCATTCCATTACAATGTATACTTGGGATTTTCGAACTAAATTATTAGGGTTTTAGAGGGAAATTGACAACTTTAAGTATTAGGGTTCTTACCTTGATTAAGAGGAACGTTTGCGTGCCATCGTAGGAAGAGAGAGTTGGAAAATGGTGGAGAAGATCCAAAATAATATGTAGCTTCAGGAGTGGGAAATGGTGGAGAGGAAGAAGAAGAAAAACAGGAGGGAAAATATGGTTTGTGAAGAGAGTGAGTGAAATTTAGAAATGAGATTAATTTTTGGGGTTTGGGAGGTGTGGGGTTTGGACAGCCCCTTAAGTGGAATATTTGGATAGCCCGAGTAAAATCTCCTCAAATCCTGGCTAGCCCTAATCCTGGCTAGCCCCGATCAAATTGTTATGTGCCCTTATAAATTGCCATTTGAATTGACAGACCCTGGGTTGTGGCCTAGTGGTAGCAACGGAGGTCCCGACACGGAAGACGCAGATTCGAATCCCTCTTGACATTTGTCAATCCAAAGAAAATGACACTTCAAAAAAAAATCTGAATAGAGCACACACTATAAAAATATAGGCTTAATTTTAAAACAATTGTAAAACCCCTAAATTTTTACTATTTTTTATATATATTAAATTTGGTACTGATTTAAAAATTTTGTATTGTACGTCGCATAGTCGTATTGTACGTCGCGCACGAAATTTTATTTTTCGTAGTTGCTCGTCAAGTGCGAATATGTGCGAGCGTACATATTTTAGAAAAATATTTTTTTTATTTTATTATACACTTTCAAAATATTATATAATTATTATTCTTGCTATAAAAAGCCTTTTTATTTTTAGCAGTTATTAATCATAAATAATATTTCATTGTATAATAGGAAAAGCATAATCATGTATGCATTATTCGTGCATACATATATTTCGTAATTATTTATTAGTCTATTTTAAATAAAAATATAATTTTTGAGATTTATTAATAAATATTTTATTATTTAAAAAGATATTTAAAAATATTTATTATTTTCGAAATTATTATTATTGGTATTTTGAAAAATATATTTGGAAGTTATGGTGGCCATTTAAATCTTGATTTGATTTTTGGATTTATTTAAATAGTTAAATATTCGAAATTTATTTATCCCATTTGATTTTGAGCTAAAAATTTAAATAGATTTAAATTGGATTTAATTGATTTTATTTTAAACTAAGAGAATTTGATTTGATTTAAATTAGATTTGGATTTGGATTTGGATTTGGATTTGATTGCTTTTAAATTAAATTAGGAAATATCTAAACTGGGTTTAAAGGAATCCTAATTCTTATCTAATTGGGAATTCCCACATCCTATAAATAGGCAGGTACTCCTCCATATTATTTTCACCACAAATCATCTTTCAAACCATCATTGTCAAAATTTCTCTCTTTTTTTCGTCATAAATTCAGCCTCAATTTTCAAAGGTTGTAGCAACTTTGAATGACCATAACTCCCAACTCCGGACTCCTTTTGACCTCCAATTTTTTTTGTTGGAATCGTATTGAGGTATATTTTCTGAATATAAATTTTATTTTCATAAATTCGGAACTTAAATTTCTGGAAAATTTATGGAGTGTCAGTGGTCCGAAATCTGACACGTTTTAGTATTTTTGAGATTCTGGGAGAACCAGGAATCAGAATCACGATCCGTTTGAAGTTTCGAAATACTGACAGAAAAATACACATTATATATTTTTCCTAAAAAATTCAGAATACGTTATTTTTGTTTTTTTATTTTAGAAGTTTGTCACATCGTCTGAGTTCATCTTGTATAGCCCTGTGACTATTCTGTACCCAACGGGATTGTCGGTTTCACCAGCAAGGACCTCAGGCAAGACACCTTGCCATTTGCTGTTTACTTATTTAGCTCATATTTCATGTATTATTTATTTTCTTTATGCAAAATAAACTGTGATACATGGCATAACCTGTTAGAACTTAATGTTCATTTATTTCCTGCTATGTATTATTTTTCTTACACATTAAACCTAGATTTAAGGGACCACCTTGTGTGTTGCATTCATGGCCTTGACACGTTGTATCACAAAGTTGTGTGCCGCATGTAGAACACGGACATGCGTGACTGGCTGGCCACCGGTGCGTATAAGTCGTGCGATAGGAATAACCACTAATAGAAATTTCATGCTAGTTTAACTTAGCGGTTATAGAGGTTTACTGTTGTGGATACAACATGGTAGGCATTGGGTGGGAAGAACAGCTCCTTAATGTATGGGTCATATATGCACTGCCCTGATTGTCGGTTATCTCCAATGGGAGGTACGGTCCTAATTGTCGGTTATCTCCAATGGGAGGTACGGTCCTGATAGCCGGTTATCTCCAGTGGAAGATACGGTCCTGATAGCCGGTTATCTCCAGTGGGAGATACGGTCCTGATTTCTGATATTTTCTGATCCGGCCCATGCGTCAAAGGTTTGTTCTTATTGCATTCACTATAGTACGGTTAGGTACCCTATTGCAGGCATCCCTTATTTAATTGAGCAATATTTTTTCAGTTTATATGGCATGATATTATGTGTCTTGTTACGTCCCTCTGAGGACCTGGTTATCTCTCCAGGTGTGTGCTTCTGTGAATTTGCAGGTGTTTTAGTCGAGGCCGTGATCTTCTTCATCCTTTCAAAGATGATTGCACTTGGCTAGTCCTGTTATTTCATCTATTCCTTCTTGTACATTTTATTTGAGATAGTTGGTAGTGGACTTTGTCTCCGCCCAACGATTGTATACATGACAAATTCAAAAGTTACTTTTATATCATTTATTTATCTAGTGGATGAGATTTAGTTATTATGGTTCTACTGCATTTTACAGCTTATGTATATATACAAGGTTTCCATATATTGGGGTGTACTTTGTATGTATGCAGCTGGCATGGACACGTACCTAGTCCTAAGTATTTTGGGACTGGGGCGTTATATATTTTTGTGGTGGCTCATGCAGGTCGAGTTTGTCACTTCGGTTACGTTACTGTACGGATGTGAACCTGCAACATAGGATTAGAGTTATAGGAATCTCATCCATACAGCTTGACCTCTTTCCTTGGCTTCAAATTCCGAACTCTTGTTCGACTTCCTTGAATTGCACCTTGCTTGATTCCTTTCTACCGTTGATTCTTATTTTCGTGCTTAGTGTCAACTAGAAAGATGACTACACTAGTATATGCTCATAGGTCAAACACATGGCTAGAATGGTTATATTGGCAATTGGAATACATTTAAGACTCTAATTGAGTTACAGGTTTTTTTTTTAGTGTGATTTAATTATTAGTGATTTGTAAAGTCGGATATTACCACGGAAAGTTTTAACCTTGAGATTTCTAAATAGTAAACACCAGAGGATTTATAGAATTTCATACTTGGTTTAAGAAATTGATTTATTTTCAAAGATTTGATATTTATGATTTATTGGATTATAGTTATACATCCTTGCACAAGTATAAAATTGATTTGCTTTTCCAGTTGTGATATTTATGAGTTTGGGTGATAGATATACATCTTTGAACAAATATAAAATTTATTTGATTTTCGAGTTTAATGTTCATGATTTATTGTATTATAGTTATGCACCTTGAACAGTTATAGATTTGGTTTGAAAATGATCTTAGCTTTTAAAAATGGTCGTAGGAATTATTTAAACGGAGTTGTACAACTTGCGGTTTTCGTGTTTATAAAATTTTAAATTTTAAGGAGAAGTAATGACGGTGAATTTTGGTTTAAAATATTTGAAAGTTATGAAAACGATTTTTGAGAATTTTTTTGTTTTAAATTGTGTCCTATGATTGAGGATTTACAAATCTATTTAGATTTTTGATTAAAAAAAATAGATTTTGACTGATAAGATTATTTGAAAATTTAGTTTAATGTGGGATTGCTAATATTAATTTTTTTTTTGAAGAATTTCGAAGGATGTGATGGAAAGTTATTTTGATTGATTAAAGGAAGTTACCATTTAAAAGTTGTGAGTTTGTTGGAATAACATAGCATAAATATAAGTTAAAATTGATGAGAGCATTGAGCTTAATTTTTTGAGATTGCTTTTAATATGCTAAGAGTTTTATTATAAATTATTTAAAAATTTTAGAGTGTTAAATTTTTAATTGATTGTGAAATTTTTATGGATTCGTAAATTATGAACTCTTGAGTTAAATAGTTGAATTTAAACGTTAATTTTGGAAAAGGTTAGTAGTAACGTGATAAAATTTTGCTTTGAGATTTATGAGAGTGATTTTAAATTTTTTTTGATGAATTTGAACGGCTTGGAGTAAATACAAATTTTGGTGGTATATTTTTGAAAGTTTATTTTTTTTTAAAACTTTTGGAGGAAACTTGAGTTAAAATATTAATGATAGGCTACAAAGGTAGCCCTAATGAGTTAGAAGTATTCCACACTAATTGTCATGTCACTTATGACCATGATAGTAGTATATACACAAGTGTTGTTAGTCATCAACCCAGCTATGTCACTATATTTCCACCTCGACTTACTCGACCTTCCTTCAATTCTAGATCTTTTAATTACGACCTTCTAACCCATTTGCAATTTGAATAATGAGTTAATGGTTTCTTAACTGTATTTATCTAGGAGACTATCTTCTCTCCGAAATTGTGTTCCTAAATTATTTTTACTGGATTCTTTAATTAATTTTATTTCACGCTTTAACTTGATCTTCTTTATTTTGTGCATTAATTATCACCTCGTGAACTCCCACATTCTATTTTTGATCTTCTGGCGTCCCCTACCGTAACTTGTATATTTGGAGTACAACACTACACTTTTTCTTCCAACAAATTTCATATGTAAGACCTAGACAAGTCCACCCTTCCTGTAGACATATCATGTCCCACTAAAACACGTCTCCTTGTACACTATTTTCATGATAGGACCTTCTGGTCAAAATGGCCAAACTATAACCTCTACCATGACACCAAAATACTTTTCGACTTCAATTAAGAGATCCAACCTTGACTCGATCCCTTAACCCGATAGGTGAATTTTGTTCTACTTAGTTCCTTAAATGCTTAAATTTGTGCTTTATCTTGATTGCTTAACCCATTGTCTCATCCCATTGCTAGTTTAACTCTTGTAAGTTGGGTAGAATACCTCACGGCCCAACAAAGCCTTTGTCCTTGTGACCCATGTGGATAAGTTTTCTTAGCCTATAAGTTCAGAGGACCCTAACTTAGCTAGTCAACCAAGACAACTGTATAGGCCCGAACTTCGAACGAGCCTTGATCTTAAAAGATCTGGGACTATTTAATTTCCTTCATCAGTACCTCCCTTGTACATATTTTGACTATCCCATGCTACTAATGTAGCTTCAGTTTTGTAAGCTTATTTCGTCATCAAGCTTGATCATGACATATTTTATTGGGTGCACCCACTAACATATTGTCTAATCAGAACCTGTGCATGATGGTCTGATCAACCTATTGTACTTTGGTTCGCTTATCACATATTATCCTACGTGGATGGGGACATAGCTAAACTTGTCCTCTAGAGTCCCATCCGCGACTGTCTTGACAACTCCTTTTGAATTATTCGGTAGCCTTTGAACCACGTATTCGATAACGCCTCCTTCGAACTCTATATTGAGTTCGCCTTCACCTATTTTAGAAGGACGAAAGCATCGTACTAAAACTCCTCTAACTGTCCTATCACCATGACCATTACCATCCAATGTAACCATATCTTTGTCTTGAACTACTCGACCTTTCCCTCGACACTAAATTTACAATCTTGACTTTCTAATCACTTGAATTTAAGAGTTATTACAATCGTCTCTTAATCATACCCTCAACCTAGACTACGACCATATAAACTTCCTTAAACCCTCCTATATACCGTTGTGCCTTCTCACCCCCTCATAATTCTTAATTTCGATGACGAAATTCTTTTAAGTTTGGTAGGATGTAAAACTCCTAAATTTCTACTAATTATTATATATATTAAATTTGGTACTGATTTAAAATTTTTGTATTGTACGTCGCATAGTCGTATTGTACGTCGTGCACGAAATTTATTTTTCGTAGTTGCTCGTCAAGTGCGAATATGTGCGAGCGTACATATTTTAGAAAAATATTTTTTATTTTATTATACGCTTTCAAAATATTATATAATTATTATTCTTGCTATAAAAAGCCTTTTTATTTTTAGCAGTTATTAATCATAAATAATATTTCATTGTATACTAGGAAAAGCATAATCATGTATGCATTATTCGTGCATACATATATTTCGTAATTATTTATTAGTCTATTTTAAATAAAAATGTAATTTTCGAGATTTATTAATAAATATTTTATTATTTAAAAAGATATTTAAAAATATTTATTATTTTTGAAATTATTATTATTGGTATTTTGAAAAATATATTTGGAAGTTAGGGTGGCCATTTAAATCTTGATTTGATTTTTGGATTTATTTAAATAGTTAAATATTCGAAATTTATTTATCCCATTTGATTTTGAGCTAAAAATTTAAATAGATTTAAATTAGATTTAATTGATTTGATTTTAAACTAAGAGAATTTGATTTGATTTAAATTAGATTTGGATTTGGATTTGGATTTGATTGCTTTTAAATTAAATTAGGAAATATCTAAATTGGGTTTAAAGGAATCCTAATTCTTATCTAATTGAAAATTCCCACATCCTATAAATAGGCAGGTACTCCTCCATATTATTTTCACCACAAATCATCTTTCAAACCATCATTGTCAAAATTTCTCTCTTTTTTTCGTCATAAATTCAGCCTCAATTTTCAAAGGTTGTAACAACTTCGAATGACCATAACTCCCAACTCCGGACTCCTTTTGACCTCCAGTTTTTTTTGTTGGAATCGTATTGAGGTATATTTTCTGAATATAAATTTTATTTTCATAAATTCGAAACTTAATTTACTGGAAAATTTATGGAGTGTCGGTGGTCCGAAATCTGACACGTTTTAGTGTTTTTGAGATTCTGGGAGAACCAGATCAGAATCACGATCCGTTTGAAGTTTCGGAATACTGACAGAAAAATACACATCATATATTTTTCCTAAAAAAATTCAGAATATTTATTTTTGTTTTTTATTTTAGAAGTTTGTCACATCGTCTGAGTTCATCTTGTGTAGCCCTGTGACTATTTTGTACCCAACGGGATTGTCGGTTTCACCAGCAAGGACCTCAGGTAAGACACCTTGCCATTTGCTATTTACTTATTTATCTCATATTTTATGCATTATTTATTTTCTTTATGCAAAATAAACTGTGATACATGGCATAACCTGTTAGAACTTAATGTTCATTTATTTCCTGCTATGTATTATTTTTCTTACACATTAAACCTAGATTTAAGGGACCACCTTGTGTGTTGCATTCATGGCCTTGACACGTTGTATCACGAAGTTGTGTGCCGCATGTAGAATACGGACATGCGTGACTGGCTGGCCACCGGTGCGTATAAGCCGTACGATAGGAATAACCGCTAATAGAAATTGCATGCTAGTTTAACTTAGCGGTTATAGAGGTTTACTGTTGTGGATACAACATGTTAGGCATTGGGTGGGAAGAATAGCTCCTTAATGTATGGGTCATATATGCACTGCCCTGATTGTCGGTTATCTCCAATGGGAGGTACGGTCCTAATTGTCGGTTATCTCCAATGGGAGGTACGGTCCTGATAGCCGGTTATCTCCAGTGGGAGGTACGGTCCTGATAGCCGGTTATCTCCAGTGGGAGATACGGTCCTGATTCCTGATATTTTCTGATCCGGCCCATGCGTCAAAGGTTTGTTCTTATTGCATTCACTATAGTACGGTTAGGTACCCTATTGCAGGCATCCCTTATTTATTTGAGCAATATTTTTTTTAGTTTATATGACATGATATTATGTATCTTGTTACGTCCCTCTAAGGACCTGGTTATCTCTCCAGGTGTGTGCTTCTGTGAATTTGCAGGTGTTTTAGTCGAGGCCGTGATCTTCTCTATCCTTTCAAAGATGATTGCACTTGGCTAGTCCTGTTATTTCATTTATTCCTTCTTGTACATTTTATTTGAGATAGTTGGTAGTAGACTTTGTCTCCGCCCAACGATTGTATACATGACAAATTCAAAAGTTGCTTTTATATCATTTATTTATCTAGTGGATGAGATTTAGTTATTATGGTTCTACTGTATTTTACAGCTTATGTATACATACAAGGTTTCCATATATTGGGGTGTACTTTGTATGTATGCAGCTGGCATGGACACGTACCTAGTCCTAAGTATTTTGGGACTGGGGCGTTACAATAATACCTACAAAAATTTTAATTTTTCAACTTGATTTTTTTACAACTTGATACCATCAACTAGGGATCATCATTTCGACTTGGGCCAGGCTCGGGCGGACGCATAGTCCAAGCTTGTTTTGGCTCGGGCTCGGGCGGACAGATGCTTCGTCCAAGCCCGATCGACTACTAATATGGACCGAGTCGGGCTACCCTAATGTCCGGGCTCTATCAGACTTTGGCCCATCGGGCCGGGCGGACTTTTCGGACGTCCATAGACTTCGGACAAAATGATGATCCCTACCATCAACTATTGAATTATTTTTAACTTAATACTCAAACTAAACAAGGACGGACTACTCATTTCCCAACCAACACCTCCCCCTCCCCCTTTCTTCGCATGTCAGCAGCGGTAGCAACAGTGGGGTGGGAGGGAGCAGCGATGTGGGGAGGCAGCGGGAGGGGCAACCATTAAAGCCTCGCGACCCTCCCATGTCTTCTTGGTCTCCCTCGGCCCACCACTCTTCTCCTACGGTCTCCCACTTTTCGGTTATTGCTCGTGGGCAAGCATGCATATTTTTGTCATGTCTCAATCTCAAAATATGTTGGACTAGTCCATGTGGTAATGACCACCTAGTATGCCTACGGGTGGATCCAATCCTATTAGACCCACCTAAGCGTACTTTGTTGTATAAAAGTGAACTCCAGTCCACAACCACTATATACGAGGCAAGTAAACTAATCTCATCCACATAATAAATATCCAAAAATAATAGAAAACTAAATATCTGAAACATAAATACTAGAAAATATAGTTCTTAGTATCTGCTAGCTGGATAGGATACATGGATCCCAAAAAGGAAGTCATATTATTGATTCAAGGGTGCTCTTTTGGATAGTCCTTTGTGTCCTCGACTGATGTAGCTTTTAGATAGACTCTGGTCCACACTCCTCCGATATGCTTGTTAGCCCAATGATTGTATCATATATTTTAGTATGTCTAATTGATTAAGTTTAACATTATGATATTATAATATTCACGCAATTCATGATCTGCTAAACTTGGCATTGTCCTAATTGTTTATTAAGTTTATCATACTGCTTTATTCGTAGGGATCATCATTTGGCCCGAAGTCCATGGGCGTTCGAAAAGTCTGTCCGATCCGATGGGCCAAAGCCCGATAGAGCTTGGTTATTAGGGTAGCCCGACCTCATCTATATTAGTATAGGGCGGGACTTGGACTATGCATCCGTCCGCCCGAGTCCGGTCCGAAGTCCGTCTGATATAAGCTTGGACTAGGCGTTCGTCCGAGTCCGACCCAAGATCAAATGATGATCCTGAGCTACTAAGATACTTTAAGCAAAGCAAAGGAAGCAAGAAGTGTTCACATTGGACCGGGCCAACCGGCCAAAGCACCAATCCAGTGTAGAAAAGCCAAAGCATGCAACATCATGAACCAAATGGTCCTTACTACACCACCACCACCACCCTCAATTCATTTGAAACCTCGACTTGCATCACCTTCGATGTCACACAGCTATTTGCTCTCTCCCTTGAATTATGGAGACCAGAATATATGAAATAAAAATTCACATAACATACTTTCCATAAATATAGACAATATATATATTAATTTCTACTATTTCTGCATATCATCAAGCATTCAACCTTGATCAGTGAACATTATATCAACTGTCATGTCGAAATCAATAGTTGACAAACAACAATGCAGGGTTACTATTCTATTTTTATTTTTTATTTTTGAAATGCAATTGTAGCCTATAATGACAACTAAGTCCGACCCGATCCAACTTGGTCCGAAAAGCCCGAATGTTGTGACGGACTTGGACTTCATAAATAATAGTTAAGCCCGACCCAAAATTTCTTTAGGGCCAAAATAAATCGGTCCATGTCTGGCCCGAGCCCGTACTTTATGGACTTGGACGGCCCGGCGCGGCCCACTGATCTCCATTTGTTCGTCTAATATTTATTTGCAGACAAACATAACGCAATATCGAATTTAGACATATGCAATGACGGGCCAAAGATGACGTTGTAGTATAAGATTTATCTGAACCGTCCAAAGACATTTCTGGCACCTCGCACTCGGAGGCTCGCACTCAGGCCAAATTAGTTTAGTTATAAGAGGGAGAGACTCTTACCACAGTTTAAATTAGTTTACATTATTCATAAAATAATTATTTTTTAGTTAAAAAGTATTATATTAAAAAATTAGTAATATTTTTAATATTTGAATTAGAAATACAGAGAATTAAAATATTATTAAATTAGGTATAGAGAAGAACAAAAACATTCTTAACAAGGGTGTTTCACTTATTTTCTATTTAAAAATAAAAAACAAAACGAAAACGTCCTTATAAGCATTTTGAATTTAATTAGTTTTTCCTTCCGTATCGGAAAAAAAGAAAAACAAAAAAATTTCTAATATGAAAACGCCACTACTAGGGGCATTTTGAACTTTTTAAATTCTATTTTGAAAACAACATAAAATTCTTGAAAATGTCCCTAGTATGAGCGTTTTCAAAAAAAAAAAAATTTTTGGGTTTAGGAAATGAAAGATACAAGCAAAAAACAGGGCCGCTTTCAACTTTTAGTTAAAATTTTCAAGCGGTCTTCGTTCTTCTACTAATTTTTTAAATATATTAGTTTATAAATAAATATATACAATACAAATTATTATATACAAATTAATGTATACAAATAGATATATACATATTAATATAAAAATTAAATTTTTATATATTAATTTTTATATATTAATTTGTATTAATAAAAAAGTTATATATACAAATAAATATATTAGTATAGATAATAAAAAATTAATAGAGAGACTAATAATAAATTAATATATATAATAATAAACTAATATATACAAATAAATATATTAATATAATAAATACACAAAATAAATATGTACAACTTAATTTGAATATTATATATATTTTGTATATATTTATTTGTGTATTAGCTAATATGGACGATTTGTATATTATCTATATTAATTTATTATTATCTATAATAATTTGTATATAGTCTGTTATTATCTATACTAATATTTTTATTTGTATATATTATTATTTTTATTAATACAAATAAACATATAGAAAATACATAGTTTGTATATAAATAAATATTAATATTTTTATACGTTAATTTGTATATTAACTAATATGTACTAGTAAACTCACGTGCGTCCTAAGTCAAATAATTTTTGTTTGTTTATGATAATATTGAAAAAAATTTATATTTTTTTTATTTTACTGAAAAATAATTAAAATATGTAATTATACTTGACTTAAGATTATATATACTTGACTTAAGATTATATATATATATATATATATATATATATATATATATATATATATATATATATATATATATATATATATATATATATATATATATATATAATGAAATTTGTTAAAGATTTACTTATATTTTAATTATAATTTGTTATGAATATAATGTAAAAAAAAAAGAGAATATTGGGTTGCGATATTGGGTTATACGTAAAAAAAAAAAGAGTTTAAAATTATAATTTATATGTTTTAGTTAAATGGTTGAGGATTTACAAACGGCTTGGGGGTTAATTTTTGTGCCATTTCAAGCCGCATTATAATTGTAGAGATAATAACAAAATATATCAGTTAACAGAGAAAATCATTTAGAGGTATGAAATTTGATGTATTTACGCAAAAGAGGAGAGATTTCGGATTATTATGGGGAGAGGAAAGATGGCGTCCAGTAGAATTCTCGGATCTGGCGTCATCTTAGATTACGTCCAATTGACATGATTTTCAAATATAAAAAATAAAGATATGATAATCAAACATAAAATATTATACTTGATACTAAATTATAAGATATTTTAATATTCTTATCTGATAAATTATTACATATTTCTGTATTCTCGTCAGTAAGTTATAAGATATTTTTATATTCTCATATGATAAATTATAAGATATTTTTTTATCACCAAATATAATCATTTATGTTTTATTTTTACATATATTTTTATTTATATTATGTCATTTTAATCTAAATTTAACTCGATAGAATTTTAAATTGTTACCAATTGTATCTAATTTTTATCTTGAATCTATTTTTCAAATTTATGATATTTTTAATTTTTAATTTAAATTATTGTTACATCTTTTATACTAATTTTTTAAAATTTAAATTAATTTTCAAACGTATGTCTAAGATATTTTTTCTAATTAGATTTTAAAACATATCTAATAAATTACCTCTAAAGATAGTTTAAATTTTCTTAAAAAAAATAATCTAACGATTTCAAATTATATCTAAGATTTAAGAAAAAAATATTTAAGATTTTAATTATTTTGTTAAACTTATCTCTAAAATACTTTTAATGTTAGTTTTTTTTACAAATATCTAAGATTTTTTAAACTTATCTTTAATATATATTTTTCTACTATTAGATTTAAACAAATATCTAAAATTTGGAAAAAAAAGAAGATAAAATTGTATATAAGGAGATGAAAAATTAACTTTCTCACGTCACATAATAAAAAAAAATTAATTTTGTTGGGCGTCATCTAAGATGGTGCCGGATTCTAAAAAAAAATAAAATAAAATTGGGCGATGGCGCCAGATTCTAGAATGGTACTGAGCGCTATCTAAGATGGCACCCCATCCCTCTTTCAGTAATACTGGGCGCTATCATAAAAAAAATGTATACTCTATTTTTTGCTAGACAAACGGGCATAAAGTTTTCCTATTGACAATTTTTTAAACTTAATTTTTTCTACAATTTGTTTAGAATTTTTATGGTTGTAACAAATTTTTTGATTTTATTTTTCTATTTGTCTTTTCTTTTCCGACAAAAGAAGATGAAGAAGAGAAATTGTGAGTTGCCCGTCACTTATTTTAACATAATTCAAGGTGCATCCCACTGAATTGTCATAATACATGTAATCGCATACTTTTTAAGGAAAATCGTCAATAACTAACCGCCTAACTCTTTTGACCTATTCCTTTTTTCTACAATTTCCTTTAAATTTTTATGGTTGTAGCAAATTTTCTGATTTTTTTTTTCTATTTGTCTTTTCTTTTCCGGCAAAAGAAGAAGAAGACAAATTGTGAGTTGCCCGTCACTTATTTAACATAATTCAAGGTGCATCCCACTGATTTATCATAATACATGGAATCCCATACTTTTAACGGAAATCCTCAATAACTAATAGTCTAACTCTTTTTGAGTTATTTCACCCTAATTTTATTGTAATTCAAGGTGCACCAATTGAATTACCATTATACACAAAACTCTTCAACTTTTAACGGAAACAATTATGGTAAAAACAGTGCGTGGCAGTTTAATTTTTTTTCTAAAATTGAAAATGTCCATACCGAGTTTTCAATTTTATTATTATTACTACATTTCCCAAAACAAAACAAAAATCAAACGCCCTAGTAAGAGCGGTTCCATATTCAAAATTTTCCAACGCAGAAGAAAAAATAAATAAATTCAAAAAGTCTATGTTAAGAACGTTTTCGTTTGGGTGTTTTTGTTATCTGTACACATTTGATCTTTTTTTTCTTTTTCTTTCTTAGAAATAATTTAATAATATTTTAACTTTCTGTACAAAAAATTCTGTGTTTGATATATTAAAAGGGTCCGGTTATTGACACCCCAAGACTTGCTAAAGACATCATATTTCAAAAAAAATAAAAAATAAAAAAAATCCTATTCTACCCTTGCTGCTGAGCACACCCCATGTAACACCCTAGTCCCAAAATACTTAGGACTAGGTACGTATCTATGCCAGCTTTATACATACGAAGTACACTCCAATATATGGAAACCTTGTATGTATACATAAGCTGTAAAAATGCAGTAGAACCATAATAACTAAATCTCATCCACTAGATAAATAAATGATATAAAAGCAACTTTGAATTTGTCATGTATACAATCGTTGGGCAGAGACAACGTCCACTACCAACTATCTCAAATAAAATGTACAATAAGTGATCGAATAAATAACGAGACGAACCAAGCGCAATCGTCTTCGAAAGAATGGAGAAGATCACTGTCTTGGCTAGAACACCTGCAAAATTATAGAAGCACACACCTGGAGAGATAATCAGGTCATCAGAGGGACGTAACAAGATACAGGAAGAACATGCCATATGAACTGAATATAAATGCACCATAAAATAAAGATAAAGTAAAAGCGTCCAAACCATAACACGGCTCAATATTCCATCATCGAAACAGTAGACTACCCCTACAACCAAACAAGGACAAGGGGTAACTTACTATTCCACGATGCGACATTTTCCATGGCATGATTTGGAACATGAAATTTGCTAAGGTCTCCTAACCTTTCTAGTAGGCAATTTAGAAGACATCTCGATGTATGGACAGGTGAAGGCTGACTCCCCCAGGATAATGTAACAACTCTCAACACGCATACGTCAATACCAATACTATCAGCCGACATAACTCGAGGCTAGCGGCCCACGTGACCCATCAGTCCACATAGCTCGAGGCTAGTGACCCTCGCGACTCGACTACCGTAGTACGCAGTTACTACGGCTTTTGGATTTGGGGTAGCCCATACATTTAACTGTCTTCTCCCTCCCAATGTCACTAACAGAAGGAAGTTCGCTAAGACTAGGTCTATATGCAACAAAAAGCAAGAAGGAAAAATAACTGAAAGCAAAATAAAGTGAACTAAAAATAGCAAGTAATGGATCCAACTAAGAACAGATAATAAATATGCAGTAAATAAATAAATAAATAAAGGTGCAAATAATTATAACAGTAAATAAGGCAAGGTATCTTGCCTGTGGGTAGTACGAGAAGCAGCAAAATCCAACAATCAGAATCGTCAACACGAAAGTCAAATGCACAAGAAGCTTCGGATGCTGAAACAAATATCACGAACGAGTTTGGAATAAAAGATATGCCTAGAAAACGCCTGTCCAAAAGTCAAATTCTGGAACAGGGGCAAAATCGTAATTTCGGGTCAAAACGATGTCCACCGTTGGACACGCTTTGCACCGAAATGCGTGCCAGAACCTACGGTCTCTAAATTCGTCAAACTATATGTCTACATATTTGTTTGGTTGAGACGAACCCAACGGTATGTCCAATTTTGGATTCCGGTAGGCTGTGCACAAAATCGTCCGTTGAGTGGGATTGTGGGCCCGCCAAAATAGCGTCCCGATCAACGGTCTCAGAATTGGACCAAACTTGGCTCACAGGACCAAAAAAATATTTTGAGCCCAATGGCGCAAGTTTCATCGCGATATGATGAGTGTGCACAAAGTTGTGACTTAATTTACAAATGGTCGATACGGGGGTATCTCGACGGATACGCACTGATTTCGTCGCGCATATGCAACGAAATCGGATTCCGTCAGTTCCCACACGTTGACAACATCCATACGCGTCTTTCGATGCGTATAGTGTGTGACCAAGTCATCCGGTTTGTCGGGGTGCACGCCGTATCGGAGTATTTTTCCACTTTTTGAAAACAGAATTTACAATTTTTCGTGAAACTTTAACAACGTGTAACTTTTTATATACTAGATGAAAAGTGAATTCAGAAGGTGCGTTGCAATCTAGGTTATGTTGTCTTTGACTATCTTTAATTAGTTTTTATGAAAGTTTAATGGACAGCGAGAAAAGTGGCCGACAAGTTGGTATTTTGAAACAGTTTTTAATATTCAGAAAAGTGGGTTTTTCTCCAACTTTGTCTCGATTTTTGAGCAAGTTTGATGGCCATGTCGAAATCCACCTCGAGGATCTCGAAGAGGGTCAAGTCTACTTTCCAGAAAATCTTACGGATCGAAAATCGGTGTTACGAGTAAAAAGTTACGTCATCGGGAAGTAGGGTACCTTGAGTGGAAAAACTGCTCCGTGGATGACGAGGGGCTGACTTTCGATGCTCCGTTCGTCGCGCACACACCTCTGTTGCTGGTGAAAAGAATTCTTAGGCGAAGAGGGTATGATCAGCCTCAACTTTCGTTTTGGAAGATTAGGATTTTGAGGCTTGTGGAAAAAGTTACATATATAACAAGTTGTGCCAAAAACCTAATACTAATGGGTTTATGAAATTTGAAATTCCCATGGGTTGGGTTCCTCGGGTGGGTTGCTGCTACACGTAGCAGTGCTTTCTTAGGGGTGGGACCTGCCCACATGGGGGGTTTAGTTATTAATAAATTTTTTTCTCTTTTCTTTTTTCCTTTCTTTTCTAAAACTTATCTACTTTTATATATATATATATATATATATATATATATATATATATATATATATATATATATATATATATATATATATATATATATATATATCCATAAATACACAAAAAATCTATTTAAAATCCAAATACCATTTAAAAGTCAACTATCCAATTATTTAATATATTTGAGCATATCTATATATATATATATATATATATATATATATATATATATATATATATATATATATATATATATATATATATATATATATATATATATATATATATTTCAATCCTTAAAATAATCAACTCAAAATAGCAATAATATTTAAATAGGAAAACATGTTTATTAAATCTCCACAAAATAACTTTAATAAAAATAATTTAATAAGATCGTCCCAATAAGTGCACTTACACTGCACACCCTTTTCCGGATCCACAAAATGTACTATTGCACGATATTATTTAATAATAAAATACCAATAATAGTACGAATAATTAAATAATTAGAAATTGCACATAAAATTCTAAAGTAATTTAGAAAATATTTGTATATACATAAATATGCCTACTTGGCCACATTTGGTCACACAACATGCTTACATGGGATTGGGTTCGGTCCGGGCCCTAGTTGGGGCTGGTTTGGACAAACCGGGTCATCAAAAAAAATATATATATAAATTAATATCTAAAATAAAAAATATTTTAAATGCGTTATTTCACAACTCGGCCTGATTTTCCTAGTTTGGACAAAACTTATGGCTAGGTCTTCCATGGCATGGCTAATATACTAGTCAAGGCACACTGCTACAACTTCCGTGCTAAAAGTCATGGTCGTCTAGTGCTCCAAAATGCAACAATGGCTAAGGTCATTTTCTAAATAAAAAAAATTAATAAAAACCATTTTTACTATAAATTCATTTTTTTAGTCTAATAAAATAATAAAAATAATTAAAAAATAGGGGATTTTACATCCTACCCAACTTACAAGAATTTCGTCCTCGAAATTTAGGAACAATAGGGTAGATAGGGTTGAGGGGCAGAAGGAGTAGTTTAATGCCAGGATATAGCCACATGACTAAAGTGATACCTTGGGTCCATTTCTCAAGTACAGTGCATTGTCTCTCTAAAATAAGTAAAAGACAAGAACAATAAAGGGTTCAAGACGATGCTATTGAGTACCATACGTGGTTCATAGACCACAAAAATAATTCGAAAGAGAATTGCCAAGGCTGTCGTGGATGAGACTCTAAGGCAAGTTTAACTATATCTCCATCCACGTAGAATAATATACGAAGGCGAACCAAAGTGCAATAGGTTGATCAGACCATCATGCACTGGTTCTGATTAGACAATATGTTAGCTGGTGCACCCAATAAAATATGTCATGATCAAGCTTGATAACGAAATAAGCTTACAAAACTGAAACTACATTAGCAGCATGGGATAGTCAAAATATGTGCAAGGGAGGTACTGATGAAGGAAATTAAATATTCCCAGATCTTTTAAAATCAAGGCTCGTCCGAAGTGTGGGCCTATACAGTTGTCTTAGTGTCTCTTCATTTATGGCTTGGTAGACTAGATAAGGTAGGGTCCTCTGCATTTAGAGTCTAAGGGAACTTACCAATCGGTTCACAAGAAAAAAGGTTTGTTAGGTGGTGAGGTATTCTACCCAACTTACAAGAGTTAAACTAGTAGTGTGATGGGACAATGGGTCAAGTATTCAAGATAAAGCACAATTTTAATCATTTAAGGAATTAAGTAAAAAAAAAAATCACATATCGGGTCGAAAGAATTGAGTCGAGATTGAATCCCTATCCGTGGTCGAAAAATATATTGGTATCATGGTAAGGATTATAGTTTGGCCATTTTGACCAGAAGGTCATATCATAAAAATAGTGTACAAGAAGACGTGTTTTAGTGCGACATGATATATCTATACGAAGGTGGGCTTGTCTAGGTCTTACATATGAAATTTGTTGAGAAGAAAAGTGTAGTGTTGTACTCAGAATATACAAGTCACGGTAGGGGACGCCAGAAGATCAAAAATAGAAAGTGAGAGTTCACGAGTTGATAATTAATGCACAAAATAAAGAAGATCAAGTTAAAGCATGAAATAAAATTAATTAAAGAATCAAGTAAAAATAATTTAGGAACACAATTCCGGAGAGAAGATAGTCTTCTAGATGAATACAGTTAAGGAACCATTAGATCATTATTCAAATTGCAAATGGGTTAGAAGGTCGCAATTAAAAGATCTAGAATTGAAGGAAGGTCGACTAAGTCAAGGTGGAAATACAGTCACATAGCTGGTAGATGACTAACAACACTTGAGTATATACTACTTTTATGGTCATGAGTGACATGGCAATTAGTGTGGAATACTCAGTAGGGTTATCTTGGGGCCTACCATTAAAATTTAACTCAAGTTTCCTCCAAAAGTTTCAAATTTAAACTTTTAAAAAAAAATAAACCACCAAAATTTGTATTCACTCCAAGCCGTTCAAATTCATCATAAAAATTTAAATTACTCTCATAAATCTCAAAGCAAAATTTTATCACGTTACTACTAACATTTTCCAAAATTAACGTTTAAATTTAACTATTTAACTCAAGAGTTCACAATTTACGAATCCATAAAAATTTCATAATCAATCAAAAGTTTAACACTCTAAAATTTTCCAATAACTCATAATAAAACTCTTAGCATATTAAAAGCAATCTCAAAAAAATTAAGCTCAATGCTCTCATCAATTTTAACTTCTATTCATGCTAAGTCATTCCAACAAAATCACAACTTTTAAGTGGTAACTTCCTTTAATCAATCAAAATAACTTTTCATCACATCCTTCGAAATTCTCCCAATTTTTTTTTTGATATTAGCAATCCCTCATTAAACTAAAATTTCAAATAATCTTATCAGTAAAAATCTTTTTTTTTACCAAAAATATAAATAGATTTATAAATCCTCAATCATAGGACACCATTTAAAATAAAAATTTCTCAAAAATCGTTTTCATAACTTTCAATATTTTAAACCAAAATTCACCGTCATTACTTCCACTTAAAATTCAAAAGTTACTAAACACGAAAATCGCAAGTTGTACAACTCAAATTTAAATAATTCCTATGGCCATTTTTAAAAGCTAAGATCATTTTCAAACCAAATTTATAACTGATCAAAGGTGTATAACTATAATACAATAAATCATAAACATAAAAACTCGAAAATCAAATAAATTTTATATTTGTTCAAAGATGTATATCTATCACCCAAAAAAAATTTTAAATATCACAACTCGAAAAGCAAATCAATTTTATATTTGTTCAAAGATGTATAGCTATAACCCCATAATTCATACATATCAAATCTCAAAAATCCAATCAATTTCTTAAATCAATGCTATAAAGATTCTAGATATATATTTTTTTTTCCTTCCTGTAGTGTCAATCCTATGGTGTTTACTATTTAGAAAAAAAACTTTCTTTGGTAATATCCTACTTTACAAATTACTAATCATTAAATCACAAAAAAAAATCTTTTAACTCAATTAGAGTCTTGAATGTATTCCAATTGCCAATATAACCATTCTAGCCATATGTGTGACCTATGAGCATATACTAGTGTAGTCATCTTCCTAGTTGATACTAAGCATAAAAATAAGAATCGACGGTAGAAAGGAATCAAGCAAGATGCAATTCAAGGGAGTCGAACGAGAATCCGGAATTTGAAGCCAAGGGAAGAGGTCAAGCTGTATGGATGAGATTCCTAGATTCTAATCCTATGTTGCAGGCTCACACCGGTACAATTACGTAACCGAAGTGACAAACTCGACCTGCATGGGCCACCACAAAAACATGTAACATCCCAGTCCCAAAATACTTAGGACTAGGTACGTATCCATGCCAGCTGTATACATACGAAGTACACTCCAATATATGGAAACCTTGTATGTATACATAAGCTGTAAAAATGCAATAGAACCATAATAACTAAATCTCATCCACTAGATAAATAAATGATATAAAAGCAACTTTGAATTTGTCATGTATACAATCGTTGGGCGGAGACAACGTCCACTACCAACTATCTCAAATAAAATGTACAAGAAGTGATCGAATAAATAACGAGACGAACCAAGCACAATCGTCTTTGAAAGAATGGAGAAGATCACTGCCTTAGCTAGAGCACCTGCAAAATCACAGAAACACACACCTGGAGAGATAACCAGGTCTTCAGAGGGACGTAACAATATACATGAAGAACATGCCATATGAACTGAATATAAATGCACCATAAAATAAAGATAAAGTAAAAGCGTCCAAACCATAACACGGCTCAATATCCCATCATCGAAACAGTAGACTACCCCTACAACCAAACAAGGACAACGGGTAACTTACTATTCCACGATGCGACATTTTCCATGCCATGATTTGGAACATAAAATTTGCTAAGGTCTCCTAACCTTTCTAGTAGGCAATTTAGAAGACATCTCGATGTATGGGCAGGTGAAGGCTGACTCCCCCAGGACAATGTAACAACTTTCAATATGCACACGTCAATACCAATACTATCAGCCGGCATAACTCGAGGCTAGCGGCCCACGTGACCCATCAGTCCACATAGCTCGAGGCTAGTGACCCTCGCGACTCGACTACCATAGTACGCAGTTACTACTGTAGAAGCATGGAATTTCAGAACCAAAAAGTCTATGCGCCAGACTACATGCGCCAAAGCTTGGACAAAGTACTTCACAGCAAAAAGCAAAAAATATAGACATTGAAAGAGGACTTTTTATTTAACATATAAAAGTCTATTACATGTCTAAGAAAGACTGTACAAAGGAGAATTTCTACAAAGAAAAGATCCTAAGTCTACAGCCAGCAGCCAACATGCGCCCTCAAGTAGGCACAGCAATCAACATGCGCCCTCAGCCAGGCGCATCCCACCATGCGCCCTCAGCAGGGCGCATCCTTTTCAGCAGCTCAGTTATGTGCATCCCAGTTATGTGCATCCCAGTTATGTGCATCCCTTCAGCAGCCCAGTTATGTGCCGCTCTTCCAGCCAGGCTCACCGCCGTCTAAATGCTTCGGTTAATGAAGTATTTATTGAGCAGAACGAGGGTGGCAATCAACCCTCTAGCCAAGGAAGGGAAAAGAACCATAAGCCAACCTGTGGCCAGGGGAGGCTTCGAAAGAGCCTCCAAACACCAAGGAAGACCGTGATCGAAACCGCGGCTAAAGGAGCAGCTTTCAACACAACCAGAATGGGCTACAACCATTTTGAAGGAAGAAAGAGCCACCAAAGCCGCAGCACTGCCATTCCGATCTACGGCTCTTCCTGCACAACGAAGACGAGGCTCGAGCATCCCTATCTTTGGATGCAACGGGTACCTTCTGCCTGCCTCTGAAGCCATCGACTCCGACTTTTGGATGTAACAGTCACCTTCAAGTGCATCAATGAAGACATTGCGTCGCATCTTCACCCTCGGGAACATCTCATCAACAGAATGCATCCGAGTAAACGAATTCATGTCGGAAGGACGTGAGAGAACGAAAAGCAAACTCTCTCCATGCCACTATTTATAGGCCGGGAAAATCAAACCCATGTGCCAAGTGGATGGCTCTCCGAATTCCGTGTAATGAATTTGCATTAAATGGATGAACCGGACGCTTCAAATTCAGCCAAGTCAAAACGGCTATTTAAAGCACTCGAAGAACGTAACAGTTGCACCATCAAAGACGTCTCACGAAGCGGATGTGCCGGCTAGACCGCGCATCACACAGACGCGCCCTTCAACATCAAGCGCATCACACAGACGTGCCTTTCAGCACCAAATGCATCACAGGGGATGCGCCCCCATGCGTCCCCATATGCCTAGTGGAACGCCAACCGACGCGCCCACTCAGCTGTCCATCGAATGTCACAAACATTAAATGCTGAACTGACAGAGTTGGCAGCACGTCTCCCAAAGTCTGAACAGTCGGCAGCTTTTTCAGAAGACGAAGCATCGCCAACGTCAGCATCATCATTACTTCCCTCCGACGGCTACTTCCACGTGGCCACCCATCCATCTCGCATGCGCCTCCGCGGCCATGCGCCCAAATCTGCATACGCCTCAAAAGTTGTGCGCCTCAGACTTTTCACTGATCCCTAAAGACAGAAGGAAAGTCACTGTTAAAACTCTGCATGCGCTTCAAAAGCCATACGCCCCAGACTTCTTTCTGATCCCAAAAGACAGGAGTAAAGTCATTACTGAAGCTCTACATGCGCCTCAAAAGCCATGCGCCCAGAATGGTTCGTGACTCCTAAAGGTTACGAGCCAAAGTCTCCTCATGCGTCCAATCCTAGGCGCATCTTTTCAGATCATTCCCCCACCAAATCCGAGATCTCCGAGCCATGGGTCGATGACACGTGTCCTTGGACTTAACTCATCCGAGATCTCAGCAGCAGAAAGATCTTCTCCTCTGCTACGTGCCGGTCTACAACAGCAGTATGAAGAAGTCAACCCCTCGATCAGGGCGCATCGTCCATGTGCCTCCATCAGTAATCAACACGTGGCGTCCCCGCGTACGGGCGCATCCTACATGTGCGCATGAGCAGCCAGCCTGCAGACTATATAAAGAGAGGGACCATTTCCTTCTTTAAGACCTACGTACACACACATACCTACCTACAACGAACGAACAGAGACTTCGCACCACCAGAGAGGCAGATACAGACACTCAACGTCTTTCTCCTCTCAGCAAGCTCCAGCACCCAGAGCAATCCAGACCTTCAGAGAACCGATAATCGTCGTCAGATCGTCAACGGAGTCAACGCATTACCACTCACTCCATCTGCACAAGGGACCCAGATTAAACAAAAGTGTACTCCTAGGACTACGTCTAAGTCCTATATTGTAACACTATTCTGTTTGTATTGAAATTTGCAATCAAAGAATTTTAATGGCAAACAAGCTGGCGACTCTGCTGGGGACCTCTTTCTCCTCCACCGAGAAAGCTGTGTCGCAATCCGACGACATGAAGGTGGGCTCCTCCCACAAGACACTGGTCATACGCCTCAATCAACAGGCGTATGAGGAGTTCATCTCTGAAGGAAGTGTGAGTCCTTCGAAGCGGCTGCCGAAGCCAAAGAAGACCCGCTGAGTCTGGGTGCGCAAGGTCGACGCCTCGGGCACCACCACCGAAGGGGATGCGCCAATCCAGCCTTCCCTTCCTGCTGACGTCCTCAGCAACCAAGATGCGCCCGCTGGTGCAGCGCATCTCTCGGGGAAACGTGCGGCTAACCACATTCCCCAGCCATCTCCCTCTCAGACGAGGAAGATGCGTCGATGGAGCAGGGACGCAGCCAATGCCCCGCGTATCACCTCTGATGCGCCACAGAAGGTCTCTGTCTTTGACAGACTCACTCGCTGTAGTGGCGAGGAGAATTTGGATTCTGAGTACTATGCGCCCCAGCGGACTGGTACGAAGAAATCCAAGGCAGCACGGGCCATGCGCCCCAAACGTGATATGCCAGCAACAAGCCAGAAGCATGTGCTCACAATCATGCGCTTGTGAGCACCCTGAATTTCGGGTTAAATTTTTTTTCATTTTATTTATTTTCCTGATTATTTGGTTTGATAAATATTTTATTTTATTTATTTATCTGTAAGTGTACTCTTTCATGCCATTGATATTTGGAGTATCAGGGATGTTCAATTCTGGAAATCTTTTTCACGAGTTTTGGAGTGGACACGATTACCTTCATGACGGTATATAGTGTCCCACCCAAACTTGTTCCCTTGTGCTCTTTCTGCTTCGCTGAACTTCGGGTCAATTTAGACCATTTGATTATTATTTATTTTCCCACTCTTTTCCTTGATCATTTTCAGCGCGTTACCATGACATTTAAATTAGGAGCGCAAGACCAGTCAGTTTCTTGAAACCAACTCCTCATTGATGATCTACTCGAGACGCTCGTCACCCATGACCTTTGTGTCCCACTCAGACACATCATTTTGTGCTCCATTTGATTCGCACAACTTTCCTGACACGTGACCCGATTTTATTTCACGCCACGGCGTCACATTTATTTTCTAACTTGATTTGTGGGTCCCCTGTCGACCAAAACCTGTCCGCCCCAACTATGGACATGGCCCACATTGAGCCTACAATCCGTCCGCCACTTGTGTCCCATTTATTGGAATTCCTATGTGCTACTTATTCGCTCATGATCATCAACGTCTAATTTTAATTTGATTTTCGCACAATGTCCAGTTTTGATCCAATCCGGCTCCACCGAGTCCAGTCCAGCTTCGTGCTACCCTCCATCATAGCACCCTCATATTTTTCTTGTCTAAAAATATCAAGTACTCTTCTCCCTATTTTTCTATATTTATTGGAAAATTCTTTTTATTAAAACTCCTTTGGGAATGACCTATTTTTTTTCCCATTTAATCTTAGCCATTGATTTTCCTTAATTAAATCATCACCATCATCCTCAGCCTCATTGCCCTTGAAAAATACTAAATATCCATGCTACCTATTTTTAATTATTATTGGAATTTTTCCTTGATTTAATCCTATTGGAATTACCTATTTTCCTATATTCCATCATTGCCCTTGATTTCACCTTAATTCAATCACAACCATTAATTTCCCCATGGCAACTTTTCCCCACACCCTTGGCCAAGTGGCCGGCCCTAACATTTAGGGAGCCACCTTTTTCTCTCTCTCTTATCCTTATTTCTCTCTCTTCCTCATTTAATGTTATCACTCTTTCTCTCTCTTCTTTTTTTCCCCACACCATTCAAACACAACAACAACAACATCACCACTCCACCCCTTTCCTGAACTCAGCCATGGCCGAGCCCAGCCGTGGCCGACCACCACCAGCTCGGCCGGCCACCCACCACAGGCCGAGCCTCCTCCTACTTTTCTCCTCTTCTCCTCCATTTCATAATGTCACCACCATCAATACCACCATCACCTCCTCCATGCAACCAAGCCATCACCACCACCATCACCATTATTCCCGACCACCTTCCACTCCTGGCCGGACCACCCCTGTCCCGACCACCGTCGGCCACCCACAGCCGACCCTCTCTGACTCTTCTCCTCCTCCATCTCCTCCACAACCACCACCTACACTATCCTTCATTTCCGCCACCACCATGGCCGCCACCTCGGCAACTAGCTCCACGTCGCCATCCCGTGCGCCGTCGAGCCCACGTCCGCCGTGCCCTCGCCGGCGAGGCTAGGCCGTGCAGCCCCCGCGCGTCGCCGGCCGACCCCGCAACGCAGTGCCGCACGAACAGTGATGCACAGCAGCAGCAGCGGCGCAAGCCAGGCCGCGCGCTGGCAGCGCTGCCGCGCCGCCGCCGGCGTCGAGGCCGCCGTGGCCAGCCCCCCACGCGGTGGGCGATCATCGGCGACCCCCCTGGGTCATCCACCTCGCTCCCCGGCGCGACGTATAGGCGATTCGTGCGTTTTGCACGACGTTCCGTCGTGACGCGCGCGAAATAAAGTTCGTTTTGGCGCCCCGTCGCAGTAACTTCGTGTACGTTTTCTCGGAGATCCGACCGTTGGATCGGCAATTTCTTCGCTCCGTCACAATCTCGGTATATCCACCTTCGTTCATGTCAATTTTTGTCCGTTAATTTTATCGTTTGATACATGAAAACCGGCCACCAAGTTGACCGTTTAAATTGTATTAAATTTGGATAGTTTCGCGGGGCCAACTTCGTCAGCTTGTATCTCCTCCACCGCAGCTCCGTTTGGCGTACTACCAGTTCCGGTGCGAAGCTGGTATAACCCTCTTACTTCCCCTCCAGTTTCATTTCATTGTGAGCTTGTTTGATTGGTTGAATTCGACGCCAAAGTTGGTCGTCCGAATTCGTAATTTCCAACTTGTAAAATTCTATTTTGGACACGGGACTCCAGATTTCATTTCTGACACCACCATTAGACTTGTGGCATCATTCTGGCATGTTTTCATATAAAATTTGTTAGATTTGGAGAACGTGGGCCCGGGCACGCATTTCGGTGCAAAGCGGGTCCCACTTTTTGGGTCAACGGGACTTTTTGACGTCGGCTCATCGGAATCCAATTCTGGATATACCAAGTTTGTATTGTCATTCTGGACTCGTTGACATATAATTTGCTAGGTTTTAGTGGACATTGGGTCTGACACGCATTTCGGTGCAAGTCGGATACCAATATCCGGGTCAACGGGTCATTTTGAGATCGGCTCATCGGAATCCAATTTCGGAGATACCGTTGAGTTCGTATCATCATTCTGGACTCGTTGACAGGTAGTTTGCTGAGTTTTGAGAACTTTGGCTCCGGCACGCTTTTTCCGTGTAAACCGGAATTCCAAGTTCTGGTCAACGGGCCAAATTGAGATCGGGTCAACGGAATCCAATTCTGGAGATACCGTTGGGTTCGTATTAACATTCTGGTTTCGTAGACATATAATTTGTTATATTTTATAGACTTATTTTCTTGCACGTTTTTCGGTGCAAAACGGCTCCGACACGGACACCGTTTTGACCCGAAATTACCTTTTTGCCCTTGTGTCCAAATTGGACCGTTGGGTAGGCTATCCTAGCTAATTTGAGCATTCTGGACACGTTGGCGATGTTCATTTCATCGTCCGACAATATTTGTTGATAATTTCTCTGAGTTTAACCTTTTATAATTAATTAATAAATAATTCACATAATGTTCGTATTTCGGGATTAGTACAACGGAACTGAGATCAGTCAATTCCAGTGATCTCATATCGCTGAAATTGACAAGTTGGATACGTGGATCACTATAATAAGATTATCAACCTTACCGATAATCTTCTTATCTCGATTTGTGTGCCGTAAGTTTCGACGTACAAATAACGAAGTACACTTTAACAATTAGATTAGATTTACCCTGTTTGACCAGAGTTGACCAGTTGACCCAAAGTCAACTGTAAGTCAACACTTGACCTAGTTTGACTAGATTATTGACCGGAGTCGACCTAGAGTTAATTTGACTTAAAAGAACCTAGAATAATATAGATTGCCTGTAGGGATTCATTTATTTCAACTTAAACACCTTGTAACATGTGTTGCTTTAAATAGGACTATGTGGCTTCAGTGGGACCTCCTATACTTATTAGCTGTTCAGGTTATCGAGGCGAGTACATTCTCTGATCATTTTATATCTTATTTAGAATTATTTTCTGCAGTAGATTACTTTACTTGTACTGTCACGACGGTCACACGGATTGGTACTATATGGATCCTTTCTTGAGATGTTATCCTTAGGGAGCATCGGGTACTCTATGTTTGTGCGTTTCACTTACATGGCGTATCACTATGCTTCGTTGATTCTTCGATCACTTGTGACATATACTCTTATGATCACAGAGTCATCCTGGAATCCCTATCCCATTTATGGGTCTACTATGTATTACCTTCGGGGTCCATTACCTTCGGGGTCTATTACCTTCGGGGTCCATTACCTTCGGGGTCTATTACCTTCGGGGTCTATCACCTTCGGGGTCTGAACATAGTATCATAACATAACCTGGCTGGATCCTTGTGTATTGATTGGGGGTACGGAGGAGTAGAAGTGGACATGTGAATAATACACCAGTAGTATCTTCATTGAATCATTCTGTAGTGTCTTCATTGAATTATCCCGGGCCATTTACATGTTCATATTGTACTCTGACTCACTAGTCACTGCTAGTTCTCTATGTATAGTAGATATTTCTATTACAGCTCTCTCTCTGTTTACATACAGCATTTCTTTCAGTACCTGTATCTTACTTTACTGCATGATTATATTTTCTAACCTGCGATGAACTGTTGAGATGTATTGTGCTCGCTCCAGTCCTGACTGGACCTGTTGATAAATTTTACAGATAGCCTGGAGGTGCCTGCTAGCCTAGAGGAGACACAGTAGGGTTTGTTTAGGTAGTTATTTCATTTTTGTTTGGAGTTGTATTTACTTTGGGGATTACTGTATCTTTATTTGAGTTTTGAGATGTACTTCTGGGTTCATGTATCTTAGACACTTAGACTTCTATCTCCTGTATTTATTTTGGATTTCATGTTTTATCTATCCTTATCATGCTCTACCCTAGATGTGATTGAGTCTGTATCTGCTATGTCACCCCCATTCGGGGAGTATAAACTGCTTAGCTTTATATTGTTAGATGTTGTGACCTAGGACAGCGTTCTACCGCCGACACTGCGGCGTAGGCTGGGCGTTGTTACGCTCTCGTGCCCTAACTCTAGGGTGCGGGTCGTGACAGCGCTGCTGATGGTAAGTTGTACAAGGTCGACTCGAGTGCTGCGGCGCCGAAAATGAGCCGACCTTCAAAGTCCTTGTCTCACTTGGGCGCATCTACTGCGTGCACAACCAAGTCGAGTAAGACAAATCCAGTGGTCTTGAACTCTCGCGCCTCCTCTGGTTGTGCGTTTGAGGTCCGTTCAAGTCACTCCAAATGCTGTGGTTCCCCCACTACTGATCGGGATGCCTGTTTGGTATTAGATCAGGGGGCGCAGCACTCACTTGACCACCCCGGCGCTTGGCCTTGCCATGCGCCTGAAGGGGGTGTGAAGGTGGCACTCTCCTCCAATGATCTGCGCAACGTGATCATTCACAAGCGCCGATCAGGAGAGTTGACTGACAAGCACGATACGCCCCTTACGGGGCATACTTGTACTGTGGTCACCATCAACTGCTGTTGCAAAGCGGCAGTCCCACCAAGGCAGTCGGTGTTCCAGCGGCTGCAATCATCGACACCTCTCTGACGTCGCCTCGGGAAGAAGGTGTCAACAGAAGAAGAACCAATGGTTGCTTCATGCAACGTGATCTCCAACTACTCGTCAGTCCGAAAGGCGACTGGCAGTTCCTATTCCTTGTCTAAAAGCCAGCCGAGGAAAACTAAGACAGCTGTCTTGTCCTCCGGAGTGTTCGAAGGCACTCGAGGGAGGAAGAAGATCTTGGAGGAAGCTAGGGGTAGTCAGACCCTTGTCGAACCTGCTTCCGAAGACGAGTGTGTCCAAATCACACCTGGGGCAGATCCTCGAGGCGAAGTCAGCCTCCCAGAAGCCCCTGAAGACGAGGATATCCCCCAGAACATAGCTGGGGGTAGTCTAGCATCTGCGGACCCGAGTTCCGGAGACGAAGAGGCCCTTCAAGACGGAGCTGAGGGTAATCAGGCCCTTGCAGATGCGCCCGTGGTGGATGTTATCCCGAACATAGCCGGGGGTAACCAAGACGAAGCTCCAGGAGTGGCAACTCCCCTACAAGAGAGTGAGGCCGAGAGTGAAGCCTCGACCCATCCATCCACTCCCGGCCGCGTCATGACAGTAAACGTGACTGGGGCTGATGTCGAGTCTGATGCGCCGCCAACAGACCTCGTCCAGCACATAGATACCCTGGAGGAAGGACTCAAAACCCTCTCTGGCTCCATGCAAACACTGACTCAAGCAGTGTTTGAGATACGGTCAGCTTTAACCAGGACACCTTCTACCGGTCCCGATCCAGGGGCCAATGGAGAGTCGAGTGTACCCCTTCAACGGGTATCCTCGGACGCAGATCGCCGAGAAGCACCTCGGACGTCAGAGCCCTCAAATGCTCAACATCCGGTGGTACCACCTTTCCCGACTCCCAGCTCCACGGAAGACGTGGTCGAGATGATCAGGGACCTGCACAAGCGCTTTGAGTCCAAGACGAGACAAGAGGAGCGCTAGAAAATGGGCATCCCCCAGCCTTATCCCTTCGAGTGGAACAAGGTGGTTTATCCTCCAAAGCATAAACCACAAACACTGATGCCATACGACGGAAAGGACTCTCCTCGTCGCTATCTGACGTACTTTCAGTCTCAGACGGGGCATCTTCCGAAGGAGGACGCACTACTTACCAGCATATTTGTTGGGGCACTGAAAGGAGTGGCGTACGACTGGTACTGCATCCTCTCCGACAATTCAATATCTTCCTTCGACGACCTGACGCACCTCTTTCTCGACCGTTTCTACGACAGCGGGAAGGACATGACAATGGCGTCCCTGATAGAGATACGCCAGAAGGAGAAAGAAACAGTTCGAGTGTTTATCGAACGCTTCCGACAGGCCTGCTTTAGACTGCCCCCAGGCATGCCAGAACATGCGCTTCTCTCCTCCTGCAGCATGAACATGCTGTCTGCAGTCAAGCTCTGGCTCAACTCTACTCCTCCTTCCGACTGGAGCTCCTTGATCATTCAAGC
Source organism: Iris pallida (assembly GCA_029216955.1). NCBI lineage: Eukaryota > Viridiplantae > Streptophyta > Magnoliopsida > Asparagales > Iridaceae > Iris > Iris pallida. The sequence goes on along the minus strand of JANAVB010012000.1, from coordinate 8,232,984 downwards.
AGAAGCCACGGAGAAGAAGGCAGCCAACGCTCGTCTTCTGGGAGTCAGTTTCCCTGCCTTCGAGGATAAGGGGAAACGGCCTGCAGCCAACAACCCTGGACGAGAAACAAAGGGGAAACAGGCATTGACTGTCAATGCCTCAAAAGGTGCGTCAGCACCTACCCAGAAGCCTCCACTTGCACCAAGGACAAAGAAGGTTTATTCGTTCAACGACGAGGACAACCTGCAACTCTTTGAAATACTGAAGCAGGGTGACAAGATCAAGCTTTCGGACCCTAAGCGTCCCGATGAAGTTGGGAAAGTGGACAACCCGAGGTACTATCACTACCATCGGTTTGTCGGACACCCAACCAAGGACTGCTATGTCCTCAAGAATTACATCCAGCGCATGATCAATGCGGATGTAATCTCCGTCGACTACAAAGAGAAGACGGTGTCAGCCAACGTGGTGTCACTCCAGTTTGGCACCCTGCCGTCGACTATAACACAAGATGGCGTCGTCCCCATCCCTAAGGCGACAATGGAGGTGGTTAACCTACCACCTACCCGTGACAACGTGAGTGGACTCATCCCACTCACCACATCTCGGGGAGAGATCCTATAGGTTCACTCCGATCTCGTCTCCGAGGTAACTCAACCGGAGGTACGCCCTACCTCCAAGTCCAAAGGCAGGAAGATCAAGTCTTGCCGCATGGTCTCTTCTTCAGCGGAAGAGGCACTTCCTGTGCAGACGCGTTCACAACAGAACGCCCAACCCGACGAAGCTGCCGTCGAGGTGGTGCCTCCGGGCACCGTCCCCGCTGTCCAGGACGAGGGCCCGTCTAAGCCCTCAGCAGCCAATAAGCAGAAGCAGATAGAGGCCCGCTTCGATAGGCCTCTGCGAAAAAAGAATGCTTCGGGGCTAGCCAAGCCCCACAACTTCGACATACTGGCGCAACTGGCCAGTACTCCTGCCCGCCTATCTCTGTTCGAGCTCCTCCGTCTTTCTAAAGACTCCCGAGAAGCTCTCTGCGAAGCTCTGAAGGATGCTGAATCCTTTCTCAGTCAGGTCAAGCAGCCTGAAGATCTCCCGACTATGTGCAAGCACTGTCACTGTGCGGAGGAGGTTATCCCCAATATAACCTTCACCCAACAGGACATGCTGCTCAAACACAATCGACACAACAGGCCGCTGTATTATACAGGGTACATCGGTTCAGTCAAGGTGAAGCGGATTCAGATCGATCCGGGGTCTTCCCTCAACATCATCCCAAAGATGCTGCTCTCAATACTGGGGATCCCAATGTACCGACTAGCGCCCTCCAACACGACAATCAGTGGTTTCAACGCCAGCAAAAGCGAACTACTGGGCAAAATACGACTAAAGTGCCACATCGGTAACCTCAGAACCGAGGTCACTTGTTATGTCATGGACGCTGAAGTCAACTACAACATTCTGTTGGGTCGTCCATGGCTGTACGAGTACATGGTGGTGCCATCCACGCTCCACCAATGTATGAAGTACGTGTCTACCAACAACGTCATCCGTACGGAGTTCGCGGACATCGACCCTTTCAAAGGGATTGAAGCCTACTTCACCGATGCCAAATTATACAAGTCATCTGACGAGGAGGAGGCCAATGATACTGACGACGAAGCAGAAACGGCAGCAGAGCCGGACATGGAGCCTGAGGTCACCCCCGACGCTCCTTTGAAGATCCGACTCAAAGGCAAACCGCCTCAGAAGTTGCCTCCAATGAGCATTAAGCTACCCGGGAAAGCACCAGCTGCTCCTGAAGCTCCCTTGAAGATACGCCTCAAGGGAAAGCCGTCTCAAACATCGGCTCCCCTTGTGGCAAAACTACAGGGGAAGGCGTCAATCACCGGAAGCACAGCGGAGGCACCTCTGAAGGTGCGTCTTAAGGCGAAGACCAAGCGCCAAAATTCTTCGAAGAAGAACCCTGGGCTCAACGCCTGGGACAACAATGGGAGTCTCATTTTGAACTACGTGAACCTCCCACCGAGGATGAAGTCGAGCAGATCGACCTTGGGGATGGATCTTCTTCCAAACCAATCTTCATCAGCAAAAGCCTAAAAGGAGAAGACCGAGAATCTTTAATCCAGCTGGCTAAAGAGTATATCGACGTCTTCGCCTGGAGCTACGAAGATATGCCGGGACTTGATCCCCAGATTACGATGCATAGGCTGAACATCTTGCCTGATGCCAAGCCCATCAAACAACAACAGCGACGCTTCCGTCCGGATATCATGAACGCCATTGATCAGGAGGTGGACAAACTCTTGACCAGCGGTTTCGTCTGTGAAGAGCAACACCCAGATTGGGTAGCCAATGTCGTCCCCGTCACCAAGAAGAATGGGAAGATACGAGTCTGTATCAACTTCAGAGACCTCAACTCTGCTTGCCCAAAGGACGAATTCCCGCTTCTAATCACCGACGTGATGATCGACAACACATGTGGCTTCGAGCGCATGTCCATCATGGATGGGTATTCGGGCGACAATCAGATCAAGATGTTCCCTGATGACGCAAAACATACGTCATTCAGGACTCCAAAGGGCATTTTCTGTTACACAGTGATGCCCTTCGGCTTGAAGAACGCTGGTACGACATATCAACGAGCTATGAGCACCATTTTCCGTCAACACCTTCGCAAGACAGTCGAATGCTATGTTGACGACATTGCAGTCAAGAGCCGTCTCAAAGGAGATCACCTGCAAGACCTCAAGACAGTCTTCGATCTCATGTGGGCGTATCAACTCAAGATGAACCCCGCTAAATCCTTCCTTGGGGTTTCTAGCGGAAAGTTCTTGGGCTTCATCATCACGGCGAAAGTCATTCATGTCGATCCCGAGAAGACCAAAGCTATCCTTGATATGGACCCTCCGAAGAACCTTCGAGAACTTCGAGGCCTACAGGGACGTCTGGCATACATCCGGAGGTTCATAGCAAATATTTCCGGCAAATGTCAACCCTTCACCCAGCTCATGAAAAAATGAGTCTCTTGCGTCTGGACAGAGGAATGCCAAAAGGCTTTCGACGACATCAAAGCCTACCTGACGAGCCCGCCAGTCCTGGTGGCACCAGTCGCCGGCAAACCATTCCTCCTCTACGTCCGTGCCGTAGATCATTCCCTCGGCGCTCTGCTGGCTCAGAATAGCGACACAGGCTATGAGCAAGCAATCTACTACCTCAGCCGAACTCTGATCGGGGCCGAACGTCGGTACAACCCCGTTGAAAAGGAGTGTTTGGCTTTGGTATTTGCCATCCAAAAGACTCGTCATTATGTCTCAGGCCAGACAATTCATGTCATTTCCCGAGTCAATTCGCTCAGGGTCCTCATGACGAAGCCAGGATCACTGAACTCCTGGCTAGCCACATGGGCGATCTTGCTAACGCCATACAACATGGTGTTCGTTCCACAAAAAGCTGTTAAGGGTCAAGCTCTGGCCGATTTTTTTAGCTACACACCCCATCCCAGAGTCCTCAAGGCTCTATGAAGACATCCCGGATGAGGTCCAAGAATCAAACGTCATCGAAGAAGGCTCCGTCTGGCGGATATTTTTTGATGGCGCTTCAAGAACAGGCCCCAAAGGCCAAATCGTCGCAGGAGTGGGGGTGGTACTAGTCTCCCCTGATCAGCTGGTCATCCAGCGTGCTTACTCCCTTTCGAAGCCGTGCTCCAACAACGTTGCCGAGTACAACGCGCTCATTATGGGACTCCAGCTAGCGCAACAGCTGGGGTGAATCATCTGGAAGCCTACGGTGACTCAAAACTCGTCGTAAACCAGATCAGAGGGCAGTATGAGGTCCGTCATGAAGACCTGATCCCTTACCATGAAGTTGTATTGAACATCGTTTCAACCTTCACCGGGTTCTTCATCGAACACGTGCCTCGCCTACAAAATCTAGAGGCTGATGCTCTGGCCGGCCTCGCAGCCTCTTTGGCGGCACCCCTCGGGACTCAACACTACGTCACGGTAGTGGGTCGAGACTTGATCTGCCCTAAAAACAACCTGCGCTCACAAGTGGCCCACGCCATGTCAACGGGTGCCGGTGTTAACGTCCGAGATTGGAGATTCCCGTTCATCGACTTCGCTGTCTACGGAATCCTTCCAGAGGACCCGAAAGAAGCCGTCTCAGTCAGGAGGCACTCTCTTCGATTCTACTACGATACGGCTACTAAAATGCTGTACCGACGCTCCTACGATGGACTTCTCCTTCGATGTTTGTCTAACGAAGAAGCAGCCGAAGCCCTTCGAAAAGCTCATAATGGAACCTGCGGGGCCCATCAACCTGGCCCTAAGTTGCAGGACCGACTGTGACGTATGGGCTACTACTGGCCAACCATGGCCGCTGACGCTGTCGAATATGCTAAGAAGTGCCATGCGTGCCAGCTTCACGCAGACTTCATTCACACACCGTCAGAACTACTACATCCTACCGTCGCCTCCTGGCCCTTCGAAGCTTGGGGAATGGACATTGTGGGACCGATCACCCCTCCTTCATCGAGAGGACACCGCTTCATCCTAGCAATCACCGACTACTTCTCCAAATGGGCAGAAGCAGTTCCACTGGCAGAAGTGAAAAGCTCCAGGGTGATCAGCTTCATCAAACACCACGTCATCTACCGTTTCGGGGTACCCCGAAGGATCATCCACGATAATGGTCCTCTGTTCATCAGCCATGTTTTCAGCCGATTCTGTGACAAGAATCGCATTCAAAACGTGGCATCAACCGCCTACAATCCGACAACAAACGGATTAGCAGAGGTGTTTAACAAGACTATCGTCAGGCTACTCAAAAAGGTCGTGTCATCCAACAAACGCGACTGGGACGAAAAGCTCGGCGAATGCCTTTGGGCCTACCGCACAACGATACGGACCCCGACAGGCAACACACCATTTTCCTTGGTCTACGGGAGCGAAGCGGTACTGCCTCTCGAGATTTAGATACCCTCACTCCGCGTAGCAATCACAAACCAACTCACAGAAGAAGAAAATCAACGTCGTCGTCTGCGGGAACTTGAGGTACTTGATGAAAAGCGTCTCCCTAGCTCAACAGCGCATCGAACTCTACCAAGCCCGTATATCACAGGCTTTTAACAAGAAGGTCAAGCAGAGGACTTTTCAAGTAGGCGACCTGGTTCTGGCAGTCAGGAGGCCGATGGTATTGACTCACAAAACACCAGGAAAGTTCGAGCCCAAATGGGAAGGACCTTTCATCATCGAGACGGTATACTCAAACGGTGCTTACCGCCTCGCCAAACCCAATGGGGACTTGTTCATGATGCCCATCAACGGCAAGTTCCTAAAGAAGTACTACTCTTGACATCTTTTCAGACATGTACTTCCACTCCACAAAATCATACGCTTCCAGAACCCAGTTATTTCGTAGCATCCTCCAGTAGAAGGGCAACCACGTCCACATCACCTCTGAGTTGTCCTCCTACACCCTACAAGGCAGAATCTTACACCCCGTAAGACTACGCTATCCTTCATATTTACCATGTCCATATTACCTCTGAGTAAACATCCCGTACAGACAACCCCCGTGTTGCCGTACATTGATCGCAGAACTTCCACGTCCACTTTACCTCTGAGTAGTTCCGTGTATCCCCCAGAGTCATTCCTACCACGTCCATAACACCTCTGAGTAGGAAGATTCTATCATTTGAACCCCATATTTGCCACGTCCACATTACCTCTGAGCAAATATGTTGATTCTTTCAAACTTATTATCTGTACCTAAAACCAAGGTACGCAAAAGATAATAGTCCACACAAATCATCAAAGTTCATGACAAGCAAAAATGAACACATCGCAGAAAATGGTGTACTTCTTTATTTCTAAAAAAGGAGAGTAAAGGATTACACTATCCCCAGCAAGAGTTGCAAAAATACAAAAAAAAAGCAGAGACTACAAGCCCTAAATATCCACAGGGTTGGCGGAAAGCTCTGTAATTCGGCGTTTCAAGTCTGCCGCCCGAGTCTCCACAGTCGCCAAGACTCGACGTTCAGCTTCTTGACGCATCGCTTCAATAGCCTCAGCAGAAGTTTCATTCTCGTGCTTCTCATCAAGCTGCTGTCTCTGCTGAGCCAGGGTAAGAGCTCGGAGAGTGAAAGCTGCTTCCTCCTTCTTGAATGCTACGTGTTCAGCCTGAACACGTTCGGCGTCCAATAGGAGTCGGTCTCGCTGGTCCTCAAGGCGACGGATCTGGGCATCAATCTCCGCGATATTAGCGTCCAATGCAGCTCGCGTCTCCACTGTCTCCCGTATAGACTGAGATAACCGATCCACTGCAGCTTCAGTCTCAGCCACTTCGCATTTCCAAACACTCACAGTAGCCTGGTAGGAAGACTCAGTCTCGGTGAGCAGCTTCTCCTTCTCCGCATCTATCAGGACGGAGAGGTCATTTCGCTGGATGCACTCTAATTCAGAAAGCCGCTGGTCCAACTCAGCCACCGTGGCTTCCAGAATGACGGCCAAGTGATCGTGGCCCTGGTGAACACGGATCAGGTTGATATGAGGCAGTGCCAGAGTTCTTGCCGTCGCAAAGCTCCCCTTGGCATCCATCACTGCCGACACCCCCCTCTGCAGCATTTTGTACACTGCCTCAACGATGAATTTTATATATTCATCTGCGTCCGCCAGCACCTACGGTGTCATAGTAGGGTTGGAGGAGCTACTCCAATCGGCAGACCGGAAGAAGACCCGTCGACCTCAACCTGCGAGACTGGAACCTCGACATCAACAGACTCTTCATCAACAGGGGCTGGGCTACTAGCCCGAGGAGCCCGGAGAGCAGAAGAAGCCGGCACAGGTGTCGAGATAGTACCCCAAGTGGAAGGAGCAACAGAGGGTTCTATCACACCCTTACCCTTCCCGAACTCGGGAGTACCACCGACGTCAGTGGCCACCTCTCCAGTCCCCAACGTGCTATTAGCAGCCAGTACCCTCCCCTGGCAGAACGGGGAGATCAACACTTGTCTTCTGACTCGTCCCTGAAGTCAGGACCGCCAGACGAGTCTCTTCATCAAATCCCTCTACAGGGACAGGATCTGTCGCTACCTCCTGATTGGTAGCCACCCCAGCTTCTGCCGCTGAGTCTGGGGTAGGGCTTGGCAATGATGTAGCCGACCTCCCTTCATCATAACAATGAGGGGAATCAACCCTCTCCTCTGTTCCAACCATCTCTGTTGCCCCCGCAACAGGCTCTTGCAACTCTGGAGCAGCGTTATCCGAAGACGACGAACTCCACCCCACTTTATCACCAGGAAGCCTCGTGTCTGCTGGACCCTCGGCATCCAAGGCCCCCGCTGCGGCCTTTATCATCTCGGAAGCTGCTGCATCCTCAGCTTCCCTTCTGACATAATCTGGGGACGCTGGAATCTCCACGACAACAACATCCTCCGGATTCTCCTTCATGGGAGACATCATAGTCGGCGGGATGCGCACTTCAGACGAGCCTGCTATCTCCTTTGGCCTGCTTCCACCAGATTTTGGAGTACAAGACCTTCTTTTTAGCAACTCCCATTTGACAAAGGGAAGCATCCAGAAGGACCTCATTCAGCAAAGGAACCGTCATCGATACTGGCACAACAAAAATCAAAAGTCAGGCAAAAAGACAAGGTGTGTCAAAGCAACCTGGCGCATCATCAGGGTGTAAACCCATGCGCCTCAGTAAAAAACTTCGGCGCATCATTAGGGTGTAAACCCATGCGTCTCAGTGAAAGGCTTCGGCGCATCATCAGGGTATGAACCCATGCGCGTCAGCAAGAGGCTTCGACGCATCATCAGGATATAAACCCATGCGTGTCCGCAGTTAAACCTCGGCGCATGATAAAGACCTAAACCTATGCACGTCGTCGGGGTAAAACCTCGGCACGGACAGAAGTCCATGCGCGTCGACAGAAGAGAGTTAGGGCACACCAACTCAGTCGCATGATCCAAGGATCGTCTGAACAAAGAAGGTAGTGGAAGAGACGACACCCACCCGTCACAGCGGGTCGAACGTCGGCCGGAGTCACAATGGTGATAGGAGCATCCTCCTTGGCATACTCTACCGGCTCCTTTTCCTTGCCAGCACCGCCGCGAGGAGTCTTGGGAGCCATTTCTTTAAGAGAAGAAAAGTTAGGATTTTTGAAGAAGAACTCTAAAGAAAGCAAAAGCAAGGAGAAGAAGATCTCTCTCTCTCCATCTTTCACTTATTTATAGGGCTTGGTCACACGCGTGAACCGATGATGTGTGATCTCAGCCGTCGCCTCGGGTTCTGTGAAAAGATAACAACAAATAAAACCAAAAAGATCATCATTAATCTTTTTTGGTTACCGAGGCGTCATCATTTGCACTAACTGAGCGGAGCATGCGCCCCATCACTGACGCACGGAGTATCTATGCGCCCCGACGGTCATGCGCCTCCACTACCATGCTTCTTATTCAAAGTATTCCAAAACTTATCCAAAAGTTTTGAAAACTTTGAAGGGGGTCTTGTAGAAGCATGGAATTTCAGAACCAGAAAGTCTATGCGCCAGACTACATGCGCCAAAGCTTGGATAAAGTACTTCACAGCAAAAAGCAACAAATATAGACATTGAAAGAGGACTTTTTATTTAATATATAAAAGTCTATTACATGTCTAAGAAAGACTGTACAAAGGAGAATTTCTACAAAAAAAAAGATCCTAAGTCTACAGCCAGCAGCCAACATGCGCCCTCAAGTAGGCGCAGCAATCAACATGCGCCCTCAGCCAGGCGCATCCCACCATGCGCCCTCAGCAGGGCGCATCCTTTTCAGCAGCTCAGTTATGTGCATCCCAGTTATGTGTATCCCTTCAGCAGCCCAGTTATGTGCCGCTCTTCCAGCCAGGCTCACCGTCGTCTAAATGCTTCGGCTAATGAAGCATTTATTGAGCAGAACGAGGGTGGCAATCAACCCTCTAGCCAAGGAAGGGAAAAGAACCACAAGCCAACCTGTGGCCAGGGGAGGCTTCGAAAGAGCCTCCAAACACCAAGGAAGACCGTGATCGAAACCGCGGCCAAAGGAGCAGCTTTCAACACAACCAGAATGGGCTACACCCATTTTGAAGGAAGAAAGAGCCACCAAAGCCGTAGCACCGCCATTCCGATCTACGACTCTTCCAGCACAACGAAGACGAGGCTCGAGCATCCCTATCTTTGGATGCAACAGGCACCTTCTGCCTGCCTCAGAAGCCATCGACTCCGACTTTTGGATGTAACAGTCACCTTCAAGTGTATCAATGAAGACATTGCGTCGCATCTTCACCCTCGGGAACATCTCATCAACAGAATGCATCCGAGTAAACGAATTCATATCGAAAGGACGTGAGAGAACAAGAAGCAAACTCTCTCCATGCCACTATTTATAGGCCGGGCAAATCAAACCCATGCGCCAAGTGGATGGCTCTTCGAATTCCGTGCAATGAATTTGCATTAAATGGATGAACCGGACGCTTCAAATTTAGCCAAGTCAAAACGGCTATTTAAAGCACTCGAAGAACGTAACAGTCGTACCATCAAAGACGTCTCACAAAGCGGATGCGCCGGCCAGACCGTGCATCACACAGACGCGTCCTTCAATATCAAGCGCATCACATAGACGCGTCTTTCAGCACCAAGCGCATCACAGGGGATGTGCTCCCATGCGTCCCCATATGCCTAGTGGAACGCCAACCGACGCGCCCACTCAGCTGTCCATCGAATGTCACAAATATTAAATGCTGAACTGACAGAGTTGGCAGCACGTCTCCTAAAGTCTGAACAGTCAACAGCTTTTTCAGAAGACGAAGCATCGCCAACGTCAGCATCATCATTACTTCCCTCCGACGGCTACTTCCACGTGGCCACCCAACCATCTCGCATGCGCCTCCGCGGCCATGCGCCCAAATCTGTATACGCGTCAAAAGCTGTGCGCCTCAGACTTTTCACTGATCCCTAAAGACAGAAGGAAAGTCACTATTAAAACTCTGCATGCGCTTCAAAAGCCATGCGCCCCAGACTTCTCCCTGATCCCAAAAGACAGGAGTAAAGTCATTACTGAAGCTCTGCATGCACCTCAAAAGCCATGCGCCCAGAATGGTTCGTGACTCCTAAAGGTTACGAGCCAAAGTCTCCTCATGCGCCCAATCCTAGGCGCATCTTACCAGATCATTCCTCCACCAAATCCGAGATCTCCGAGCCATGGGTCGATGACACGTGTCCTTGGACTCAACTCATCCGTGATCTCAGCAACAGAAAGATCTTCTTCTCTGCTACGTGCCGGTCCACAACAGCAGTATGAAGAAGTCAATCCCTCGATCAGGACGCATCATCCATGCGCCTCCATCAGCAATCAACACGTGGCGTCCCCGCGTACATACGCATCCTACATGCGCGCATAAGCAGCCAGCCTGTAGACTATATAAAGAGAGGGACCATTTCCTTCTTTAAGACCTATGTACACACACATACCTACCTACAACGAACAAACAGAGACTTCGTACCACCAGAGAGGCAGATACAGACACTCAATGTCTTCCTCCTCTCAGCAAGCTCCAGCACCCAGAGCAATCCAGACCTTCAGAGAACCGATAACCGTCGTCAGATCGTCAACGGAGTCAACGCATTACCACTCACATCCATCGGCACAAGGAACCCAGATTAAACAAAAGTGTACTCCTAGGACTACGTCTAAGTCCTATATTGTAACAATGTTCTGTTTGTATTAAAATTTGCAATCAAAGAATTTTAATGGCAAACAACTACAGCTTTTGGATTTAGGGTAGCCCATACATTTAACTGTCTTCTCCCTCCCAATGTCACTAACAAAAGGTAGTTCGCTACGACTAGGTCTATATGCAACAAAAAGCAAGAAGGAAAAATAACTGAAAGCAAAATAAAGTGAACTAAAAATAGCAAGTAATGGATCCAAATAAGAACAGATAATAAATATACAGTAAATAAATAAATAAAGGTGCATATAATTATAACAGTAAATAAGGCAAGATATCTTGCTTGTGGGTAGTACGAGAAGCAGCAAAATCCAACAATCAGAATCGTCAACACGAAAGTCAAATCCACAAGAAGCTCCGGATGCTGAAACAAACATCACGAACGAGTTTGGAATAAAAGATATGCCTAGAAAACGCCTGTCCAAAAGTCAAATTCTGGAACAGGGGCAAAATCGTAATTTTGGGTCAAAACGATGTCCGCCGTTGGACACGCTTTGTACCGAAATACGTGCCAGAACCTACGGTCTCTAAATTCGTCAAACTACATGTCTACAGATTTGTTTCGAGGAGATGAACCCAACGGTATGTCCAATTTTGGATTCCGGTGGGCTGTGCAAAAAATCGCCCGTTGAGTGGGATTGTAGGCTCGCCAAAATAACGTCCCGATCAACGGTCTCAGAATTGGACCAAACTTGGCTCACAGGACCAAAAAAAAAATTTGATCCCAATAGCACAAGTTTCATCGCGATATGATGAGTGTGCACAAAGTTGTGACTTAATTTGTAAAGGGTCGATACGGGGGTATCTCGACGGATACGCACTGATTTCGTCGAGCATATGCAACAAAATCGGGTTCCGTCAGTTCCCACACGTCGACAACATCCATACGCGCATTTCGATGCATATAGTGCGCGACCATGTCACCCGGTTTGTCGGGGCGCACGCCGTATCGGGGTATTTTTTCACTTTTGAAAACAGAATTTACAATTTTTTGTGAAACTTTAACAACGTGTAACTTTCTACATACTAGATGAAAAGTGAATTCAGAAGGTGCGTTGCAATCTAGGTTATGTTGTCTTTGACTATCTTCAATTAGTTTTTATGAAAGTTTAATGGACAGCGAGAAAAGTGGCCGACAAGTTGGTATTTTGAAACAGTTTTTAATATTCAGAAAAGTGGGTTTTTCTCCAACTTCGTCTCGATTTTTCGAGCAAGTTGGATGGCCATGTCGAAATCCACCTGGAGGATCTCAAAGATGGTCAAGTCTACTTTCCATAAAATCTTACGGATCGAAAATCGGTGTTACGAGTAAAAAGTTACGTCGTCGGAAAGTATGGTACCTTGAGTGGAAAAACTGCTCCGTGGATGACGAGGGGCTGACTTTCGATGCTCCGTTCGTCGCGCACACAACTCCGTTGCTGGTGAAAAGAATTCTTAGGCGAAGAGGGTATGATCAGCCTCAACGTTCGTTTTGGAAGATTAGGATTTTGAGGCTTGTGGAAAAAGTTACATATATAACAAGTTGTGCCAAAAACCTAATACTAATGGGTTTATGAAATTCGAAATTCCCATGGGTTGGGTTCCTCGGGTGGGTTGCTGCTACACGTAGCAGTGCTTCCTTAGGGGTGGGACCCGCCCACATAGTGGGTTTAGTTATTAATAAATATTTTTTTTCTCTTTTCTTTTTCCTTTCTTTTCTGAAACTTAACTACTTATATATATATATATATATATATATATATATATATATATATATATATATATATATATATATATATATATATATATATATATATATATATATATTTTTTTTTTTTTTTTTTTTAAAACCAAACGGCCGTGTCAAAGACACCCAGCCACCGCTTGGCCCGGGGGCCGTGGGCGAACCACCAAGCCGCCCGGGGCTCGAACTCCGTCCGATGCCCCAAGTGCCGGTGCGCTTTATATATATATATATATATATATATATATATATATATATATATATATATATATATATATATATATATATATATATATATATAAATTCAATCCTTAAAATAATCAACTCAAAATAGCAATAATATTTAAATAGGAAAACATGTTTATTAAATCTCCACAAAATAACTTTAATAAAAATAATTTAATAAGATCGTCCCAATAAGTGCACTTACACTGCACACCCTTTTCCGGATCCACAAAATGTACTATTGCACGATATTATTTAATAATAAAATACCAATAATAGTACGAATAATTAAATAATTAGAAATTGCACATGAAATTCTAAAGTAATTTAGAAAATATTTGTATATACATAAATATGCCTACTTGGCCACATTTGGTCACACAACATGCTTACATGGGATTGGGTTCGGTCCGGGCCCTAGTTCGGGCTGGTTTGGACAAACCGGGTCATCAAAAAAAAATATATATATAAATTAATATCTAAAATAAAAAATATTTAAATGCGTTATTTCACAACTCGGCCTGGTTTTCCTAGTTTGGACAAAACTTATGGCTAGGTCTTCCATGGCATGGCTAATATACTAGTCAAGGCACACTGCTACAACTTCCGTGTTAAAAGTCATGGTCGTCTAGTGCTCCAAAATACAACAATGGCTAAGGTCATTTTCTAACAAAAAAAAATTTAATAAAAACCATTTTTACTATAAATTCTTTTTAATCTAATAAAATAATAAAAAAAATAATAAAATAGGGGGTTTTACATCCATACTCCCCTCCCCTCCCCTCCCCCCCTCCTCCCCCGACCCGCCGCAGCCTCCTCCTCCGACCCTCCCCCCCTCCGCCGACCCCCACCCCCCCCCCCCCCCCCCCCCCCCGGACCCGCCTCCTCCTCCTCCTCCCCCCGCTTTCCGATCCCCCCCTCCGCCGACCATAAATTGTTGTTAAAACAAAAAAAAAAAAATAGAAATTTTTTGGGTGTATTCACAGGTAGGTTCGACCCTGGTTTGTCGAACTCACAGAGGAATGTTCGACCCACTACAGTCGAACTATAGTGTGTACGTTCGACCAGTATATGTCGAACAGAAGATGGCATGTTCGATTAGAATATGTTCGACCAGTGTTTGTCGAACACAAGAAGACACGTTCGACCAGTATTTGTCGAACAGAAGAAGACATGTTCGGCCAATACTTGTCGAACAGACCATTGTCCGTTCGATAAGTATTTGTCGTGCTTGTCGCAGATTTTTTTTTGGTGGAGTGTTCTTAGAAAGCCTTGGGGGTATATTGGTCTTTTAACATGATATTTAAGTTACGTGGGGTGTCCTTAACAAGTTTTGGGGTGTGTATAGCCGGCCCCATATTAAAATAGATTCACAGTTGGCCACCAGCTCCTTCCCTCCTCCCAAAATCATTCCACCACCTAATGAGAGAAGAGCAACAACCGCCACTCGTCCTCCTCGAGAAACCCTAGGGAACAGCAGCCCTTCCGGTGGGTCCACCGCCGCCCCTACTGCCGCCTCTCCTCCTTCCCCGGCCTCGGTCGCCGGACCATCGTCCTTTCCGAAGGCTCCGTCCGCTCCTACTTCGCCCTCCTCCCAGACTGGGATCATCCGCCGCCGGAGGAGGGCGATGGGGAGAGGCGGCGCGTGACGTTGTGCGAGTGCGTCTCCGCTTCGGGAACCCCGACTCCGCCACCGCTGATGATGGCGATCGCGCGCTACGGCGAGCCTGCTCCGAAGAGAGCACGGAGGGACCCGGAGGAGGAGAGGGGGAGAGGAGCTGCATTGTACGGGGCAGGTACACAGGCTACGTTGCACGGACACGAATACGACCACGAGCACCGATTCTGGCGCGTCCTACATGGATACGTAATACGAAAGGACACTGGTTTTTGGGGTGTGTCCATGCTTCCTTGATCGATAAGGAGTTGCCCTAGCTAATAGAGTAGCTATGGTGCATGTCTACATGTAGGGTAGGAGCTTCAATACAATTCATGAAACCACAATAATGTCAAGCCCCTTGTTAGCAATTTGGCAAACGGAAAAAAATTCGGAACGACAAAAGGACGAGTATAAATCGGCACAATGTAAGTAAAATACGGTCAAAAATTCGTCTAACGAAAAACATTCGGATCAGACATATATATAGAGCCCACCCACCTCTACTCCTTCATAAACAAGGGTTCAGTGTGAGAATAAGAAGAGGTTGGATGATAGAAAACCGAAAGATTTTTCTTTGATTGTTGCAAGCAACATGTGTAAAGACTCTTGGGTTTCTTTTTTTGGTTACTGTGAGACTTTTTCTTCTTTTCTTTTGATAATTTTTGAGAATTGTGTCAGTCTTAATATCTAATAGCAGCAAGAGTCAAGAAAGTCAAGATTGTTGGGTTTCTTGGTCACATATTTTGGCCAATTTTTTTTAAAATTAGTACGATACGCGTTTAAAATGCCACGGGCTTAAAATTCGCGTACAAATCCGAATTTTTCAAAAGTACGTAAGTATTATACGTTTATGTAAGATACGGAAAAATTCGCATATAATACGCGTTTTATTCGGGTGATTGCTAACAAGGGTCAAGCCTAGTCGTCGATAAGGGAGTTCACCTTAGGCCGCACCTTCAAGTTCAGTTGAAGTTACGAAACACTTTCGTTCTGTTGTTGCATGAGATTAGTTCTTTCTGGACATCTAGGGTTTGCAATATTTATATACAGCTACCTAAGCTGTGAAACTAGCTGTGGAAAATTACAATTTGGTTTAGTAATTGAGTAACTTTTATTTAGAATTTGAAGCCGTGTTGACGTATAACAAGACCTAGAGGGAAAAAGTAATGGGTTCGACTCACGAAGTACCAAATTCATATTCTGCGGAAGCTAATTTTGAACGATGATTATCAATAATAGATGTTCCAGTAAGGATGAGTGATAATATAGTAGTTAAAGGAGCTAGGCCTAAGCAAACATGGATTGAGGTTTTAAAGAAGGATATGTTTTTTTTACTTAACACAACCCAATTGAAAAAAAAAATGATTCAAACAACTGACCCCGAAAATTTGGGATAAATACATTGTTGTTGTTATTGTTGTTGTGGGATAAATGCTTTTTGTTGTAATTCTGAACGATGATTATCAATAATTTTCACCAAACAAGCCCTAGAATATCACAAACATTACAATTGAATTATTCAAGGTTGTCTGCTTCAGAAGTTTCAGTCGCCAACTGTCCAACCCTAGGGTTGAGGCGTGGTCTGAGTTGTTGATAGATAGGATTTGGGTGATTGGCTTTTGATTTATTAAGGTTTTGGAAGTCTGGGTGTAAAGGTACCATAATTTGAATTTATCATTAGGTTTGTGATTGGAAGGTGGATTTGGGGCTCAGAGTTGATATCTGGTGCTAAAGAAACAAAAGGAAGTGGTTGTTTGGTGATTCGGTGCAGCAAGAATAAGGCGGCTAGGGGTCTGAACCACAGCAACACGCCTTAATAGCTGCTCTAAATTTTTGTAGTACAGGCAGGAGGGCTGTTGGTTGCCTGCACTGTTATAAAAGTGGTCTAGGCGGGGCGCCTGGTGCCCGCCCGATGCCCCCTAGGCACACCCCCCCCCTCCCCCCGCCCGCCCGACGTCCGAATTTTTTGGGTTTTATGGACTTCTTCTACAAATTTCAGTAGGTATTTTTGGATTTTTTTTTATTTTTTGAACCGCCTAGATCTAGGCGGCGGGTGTCCGCCCGATTAGCGCCTAGCGCTTTTCACAACCTTGGTTGCGTGGTGTGCAAAAGAAGACATGGGCAGGTGCTGTAGCAACCAGAAGTAACAGCAACAACAGTTGAGGAACAAGGCAGGTTACTTGGTGCAAAAAACAGCAACAACAGTAGTATAAAGAGGAGAGATTAATCTAATATAGGGTTTTGTGGTGGAAGAAGTAGAAGATAAAGAGAATTTATTTAGGAATAGGAATCACTCCACAAACATAAGTAAATATCTCAAACTCTGCATTGAATAAGAATTAGAGACTACATGAGATTATATAGCCATGTAAGTCTTTGCCTCCAAGAAATGCTTATCCTAAAAGCCATCTGACATGAGATTATATAGCCAAATATGATTTATCCTAAAAGCGGCAATGTGTACCCATGTTCATAATTTAAAATCGTGTGCACCCATGTTCATATTAGAAACCATGTCTATGTATGTGCACATCTAATAAAATGTACCAAAAACAAATGCACCTAAAAATAAACCCAAAGTCCAAATTCTCGATCAAAATTGGACCAATGTGTTAACCAGTCTTCAACCTCATGTTATTTAGAACTCTTGAAGACCTTGCCAGTTGCCATTGCATCAAAACTCTAGAGTTGTAATAAACTAATAATGGTTGAGGGTTATTTTTTATATTATTTAAACATGCCGTTGCTGCAGGTTGAAACCCATTTTTATGGGTCAAGAGCTGGATTTGCCCAGCTTATAATTTTTTATTAGGTGTTATAATAAACATATAACCCTTAACCCTCATCAAAGCTCTAGAGTTTTGGTCTAGTGGAAGAAAGTTTTAACTTGGTATCAGAATGTTCGAATCATCTAGTATACATCAATTTCAAGCGGATGAAAATAAATATTGCTGCGTGAATCCAGCTCTCTGTCCAAAATTGACTTTGACTTGTGGGGGCATGTCATTATAAATGTATAACCCTTAACCCTCATCAAAGCTCATAGTTTTGGTGTAGTGGAAATGACTTTAACTATAAGATCAAAGTTTGCTTCAAAAAAACTATAAGATCAAAGTAAAATGCATCTTAGCTTGTTACGTACGGCAGGAAATCTGACAAGAGCTAGCCTCTAACACAATAAAGGAAATCTGATAAGAGCTAGCCTCTAACACAATAATATACTTGTATACGAGAATCATAATTGTAAAATGATTTCAAGGATGCTGATCCTACTATGTGGCTAAGAATGTTCAATTAAAAGGATATCTGATTCTAGATTTAATTGACTTTTTATAAAATTTGTTCTAATTAAACTAGCTACCTGAAACTCATGTAAGGTAAAAAAGGGTTATATACTCAACTTAAAAAAAGAGAGCATTGATTGTTGTCTCCAAAGAAATGAATAGTATTTATAACTTATGGTGTTTAGGGATTACAATTTTACGGCGCTTTAAGTAGTCGTGCACACATATGCTTACCTGTATGCTTGTTTGCCTTGTGAAGTTGTTTAGAGCAGTGTAATTTGATGTAATGGCTATCAACCAGTAGGTTAAGAATTATGATGATATGGATGGAAACTTCAACAATTTCAAATGGTGACACTTCTTTAGTACGCGGACCTGTAACTTAACAAAATAAGAACCTTTATAGGTAAACGACTCTACTTGATGCAACCCCATCTGTTTCTCTAAAGTAAATGACCTGGGTTGGTGATTTTTTGTGTGGTAGTTGCCGACTCACCTAGAAACCTAAAACTAAGTGTCCGTGTAACACAAGGTTATATGGCTACATATTGTTGGTATAGACTAGAAATAAAATTTCCGGAAAGGAAGAACCTAATAGATGTTCCAGAGAGAGAAAAGGAGAAACCCTAAATAGTTGGGACTGATACGAGCGATACACCTGCTGATCGATCTGCCTTGGGTGTTGTTCGTGGTGGATTCCGTAGGGGTCGTGGAGATAGACGTGGTGGCCAGAATGCTGGTCGTGATGGTGGATGGTGAGGTAATGATGTCCGTGATGTAGGACGACCGCGCACATGCTTCAATTGTGGTCAACCAGGACATTTTTAGTGGCATCGTCCCAAAGCTCCTACTGCCAATGTTACATTGAATGCTCATGATGAAGAGCGATCCGTGAAAATGACTGCAGAGACCTATGCAGAATTCGCTGACTTCTAAGCTCAGCGTTTTGGTAGAGCTTCTATATCTGGATCCATAGTCGGATACTCAGCGGCGTGTGTGGTAAGACCGAAGCAATTGGTAATAGATTCGGGTGCGGCTGATCACATGACATGCGATACAAGTATGTTGCGTGATATATTTGTGGGTCGTATAACAAATATTACTGTTGCGAATGACAATATTCTGAAAGTTCATGGAAAATGAAGTACCAGTTTTTTTCCAACCTGCCACTAACTTCAGTATTACATACACCCGGAAATCCATCAGTTTATTAAATTAGTCGGATTACTCGTAACTTGCACTACTTGGTAACATTCTTTTTTGATGGTTGTGTTTTTCAGGACCTTAAGCGAGAACGACTATTGGTAGGAGGTATGTGGCTGGTGGTTTGTACCTGGTTGACTTGAATTCGTCTGTTTCGTGTACCGGTGTATTTCAAAATTTCAACCCATTTGAGTTGCATTGTTGGCTAGGTCATCCGTCTATCTAAGCTCTCTAGAAGTTGTGCCCATAACTAGATCTTCGAGTTCTTTTAATTGTGAGTCATGTAATCTAGCTAAACATTATCGTGCACCTTATCCGGTGAGTTTGAATAAAGTTGTTTCAGCTACCTTTGATTTAATACACTCTGATACATGGAGTCCATGTCCTGTTGAATCGGTGTTGGAGTTTAAATATTTTGTTTCCTTTGTAGATGACTATTCACGAGTCACTTATATCTACCTAATGAAAATCGTTCTGAATTATTTGATATATGGTGTAATTTCTATACTGAAATAAAAATTGGGATTTCTATTATGACTTTCGAGCGACAATGGTCGTGAGTATGTGCATCGGGAGTTCACTTCCCATCTTGCTAGATTTGGGATTATCAACTAAACTTTCTGTCCTTATACACCACAACAAAATGGTGTGGCAGAACGTAAGAATCGTCATCTTTTGGAAATAACTCGAGCACTTATGTTTAACGCCACTACACCCAAAAATTTGGTCGGATGCTGTGCATACGACTTGTTATCTGATTAATCATATGTCATCTGCTGTCTTCAGTGACGCTATTTTTTTTACTAGGTTATATTTCGATCGTATGTCATTTCCTCTACCTCTTAAGATTTTTGGGTGTTTGTATTACGTTCGTGATATTCGTAGTACTCTTTATAAATTAAATCTGAAGGCGCTCAAGTGTATTTTCCTTGGGTATCCTAAGAATTAGAAAGAATATCGTTATTTTACCCCAACTTTGAGGAGGTATATTATGTCTCGGGGTGTTATCTTTGTCGAGGTTGAGTTTTCCTCGCCCTTTCGAGTTAAAGAATCTGTCCCCAAAACTTACCAAGATGAGAATTTTCTTCTGTATATCATTCAACCCAGCAACCGCCCGTAAGGGTAGTCTCCCCTATCGTCAGTCTCACCGTTCCATGGTCCGCGAATACTAGCTCCGTAAGGACAAAAATCAGTATTCTAAATTTTGGCCTAGGCGGCCACCTGCCGCACCGAAAATCTCCCGTTCGACCTAGCTAGGCGCCTGTTCGGACCTGTTCGGTGTCTAGGCATGCCTATTTGGCCCGGTGCGATCCTGTGCGGCTGTTTGGTTTTTTAATTTTTTAATTTTTTTATGCTTAGTTGTATTGTGGACACTGGAATTGTTTGGGTTTTGAGATTGGATTTGGATTTTAGAATATTAAAATTTCAAATTCAAATTTTAAAAATATTAAATTTCTAATTTCAAATTTCAAAAAAGAATATGAATTGTATTATGGATTAGAAGTTGCAACATGTTTATATTTCAAATTTGTATTATGGATTTCAAATTTCAAATTAAAAATAAATCTGTACGACCTCCTAGGCGGTGCCTAAGCGCTAGACGGCCCTCCGTCGTACGATTTCGTCTAGTGAAATTTAGAGCACCGACACGAATCACCAAACATGCCCAAAATCGTAGAGCCGGTGACATCATCAGAGTCCTCCTTCGGCTCCACATATCCACTACCGCCCGATCTACCGACTCCCTACCGTCGTGTATGCCGCCACCATCATTTGTATATTGACAACTACAAAGGGCTCGCGAGTCATACTCAGTCTTTGGTGGTTACTATTGATATATTCAGATCCCACATTCTGCCGAGGAGGGACTCCAACAACCAGGTTGGCACTTCGTTATGGAAGAGGAGATGCGGGCGCTTCGGGAGAACCATACATGGGACTTGGTGGATTTGCCTAATCAAGGTAAAACCGGATGTCATTCTTGATCTCTTGAAGGCTCCTGTTCTGGCAAAAGGATATTCTTAGATTTACGACGTGGATTATTTTGAGACCTTCTCCTCGGTTGTCTGGATTACCTCTGTATGATTACTTCTGTCGTTAGCCGTCCGATATGATTGGCCTTACTTCAGTTGGATGTGATTAATGCCTTTCTCTATAGGAATCTTGACGAGGAAATGTATGTAATTCAACCTCCTGGGTTCGTTGCAAGAGAGGGTAAAGTGTGTCATCTGCGAAAGGTACTCTATGACCTCAAATAATTACCTCGTGCTTGGTTTCGTCAATTTTCACATGTAGTTGATCTGTTTGGTATGTGCCAATCAAAGAAGGATCATTCAGTATTTTACTGACGGACATCAACCGAACATATACTAAAGATACGAGAGCATTGAAGTACTTCTTGGACATCGAGGTCATACGGGACGAGCAAGACAATGTACTGTCTCAGAGTAAGTATGTTCTTGATATACGGGGAATGACAATCAAGGTATGACAATCAAGGTATTGCCGAGCTGAAAAAGTTTCTGGACGAACAATTTCAGATCAAAGATACGATTGCATTGAAGTACTTCTTGGGCATCGAGGTCATACGGGACGAGCAAGATAATGTACTGTCTCAGAGTAAGTATGTTCTTGATATACTTACTGAAGCATGAATGATGCAAACTAAGGGAGCAACCTCACCCACGGATCCAGGGGTAAAGTTACTTCCCGATGAGAGGATATTGGTGACCAATCATGATCAGTATCGTCGGCTAGTCGGAAAACTCAATTACTTGACGGTTATGACTCGTCCATACATTTCTTTTATTGTAAGTGTAGTGAGTCGGTTTATGGCTTCTCTACGAGTTCCGCATTGGCAGACAGTTCTCAGGATCTTGCGCTATCTAGCTCAAAATTTGAAGAAAGGAATTCGTATGGAGAATCAGGGGAATACTCGTCTTGAATGTTTTACAGAGCAGATCGACGGGCTACATCCGACACGGTCTACATCCGGCACGGTCTACTTGGCAATATTATTAATAACATTAGCAATAATTAGTTTCCTTTCAAAGAAGATATTGTTAATGGTTAACTATTGTAAGCCTTCATATTTAGATAACTCTAACCTAAGACTCTAAGTTAGTAGATTTTAGGTAATATTCAAGAAAGTCATGGGTAGTATTTTATGGATAGATCTATATCTAGAAAGTAGTTTAACTTGGGCCAGTTGGTGTACCCCATAGAGGGACATATTTATGGTAAAAAAATTAGAAATCCTACTTAACTACAGTTAGTATGAGAGTTAATTTTCTTCAGACCTGTAGGAAAGATAACTTAGTCAATAGGCCAGTACCGACCTAGGAGTTTTGTATAGATATGGTGTAATATGTCTTCTGGGATTTGCATAGGTATATACATGGCCTGGAGGATTTTAAGTAGTATATACTAGCCCTATAGACGTTATAAAGATAGGACATAGATGTGGCTATCAGTATCTAGTATATGTAGTTACTTGTAATATCATAACTAGTTGCTTTCTAGTGTGATTCTATTACGGGTTGGTTCGGACGAACCTTTATCCGTTATTCACATGGACCGGCCAAGAAGAAAGACACATAAGACCCGGCTAGGGTTGTCCAGACCTAGCCGGTGGCACTACTTGACAATATTATTAATATTAGCAATAATTAGTTTCCTTTCAAAGAAAATATTGTTAATAATATCTTCCGTTTCAAAAAGAATATTATTAGTAATTAATAATTAGTTTTCTTTCAAAGAAGGTTTTCTTTGTATTTTTTTTTCAAGGAAGATATTATTAGTAATTAATTAGTTTTTTTTCAACAAATTATGGTTATCAATTGTAGCAATTCTCTATCTATACATAGAGGTGAAAATTCTCTTGAGAAGGTTATCAAAGAAATAGGCGCTACTTCTCCCGATCTGAAAAGCGTTCGCGCCTGCGATAAGGCGCAACACCAAGGCCGCAGGTCACAAGATTAGACGGCTTCTTCTTATCGTCTTCGTTCTATCGTCCAGTTGCGCGTGTCATTGCCCAGGAACGAAGACGATGAAGAAGAAGCCGTCTGGTCTTGTGACCTGTGGCCTTGGTGTTGCGTCTTATCGAAGACGCGGACGCTTCTCAAATCGGACGAAGTACCGCCTATTTCTTTGATTAAACATTTCTTTGATAATCTTCTCAAGAGAATTTTCACCTCTATATATAGATAGAGGATGGCTATAATTGCTAACCATAATTTGTTGGAAATAAAACTAATTAATTACTAATAATATATTTCCTTGAAAGGGAAGATATTTATTAGCAATATCTTCTTTGAAAGGAAACTAATTATTAATTACTAATAATATCCTTTCTTGAAAGGGAAGATATTATTAGCAATATTTTCTTTGAAATGAAACTAATTGTTGCTAATGTTATTAACAATATTGCCAAGTGGTGCCACCGGCTAGGTCCGGACAACCCTAACCGGGTCTTGTGTTTTTTTTTCTTGGTCGGTCCATGTGAGTAACGGGTAAAGGTTCGTCCGAACCGACCCGTAAGAATACACCCTCCCTTCAAACCCAGCGCGTCCTCGCGCTGGAAGCCGGGATGAAGGCGCTCGAGGATGTCGCGTTGGACCCATGTAGCACCCTCATCGGTTTCTTCCGCCCAACAAACCAAGTACTCGCATTTGTTAGCAAACATCCGAGTATCAAGTATCTCCGTCAGGACCGAGTGTTCGCTTGGTGTGAGGTCGGCAGGTAAGGCTGGTACTACCGTCGGTAGTGGACCACGGAATGGCTTCAGCAAGGAGACATGGAAGACGTTGTGGAGGCGGGTCTGGAGAGGTGGTTTGTCGCTGGTATAGATGTCCGTGATCGTGAGGGGCTGATTATCATGACGGGAGAGGTCTGAGAGCAGGATGTCGCGATCCTGGAAGGTGAAGCGCATGGTGAGGTGCCGGAAGTCCCACTCGATCTCACCCAGTGTCTTAAGCCATTCGACGCCTAAAACAACGTCAAAATGATCGAGAGGGATGACCATGAAGGGGGCTGCGAAGGCATAGTCTGCTACTGTAAAAGTTAGTATGTCGAGCTCCCCGAAGCAAGACACTCCTTCCCGTTTGCATATGGACCGTTCTCGCTGCACCTAGTGTCGTGCGCAAGCCGAGTCGTTGCGCAGCATTGCAACTAACAAAGTTGTGAGTGCTTCCTGAATCAACTAAGCAAAGAAGTATCCCCGTTGATCTGAATGAGAAGCCGCATCGTCCCCCTTTTATGGTCATGGACGGCTAAGGCGGAGATTGACGGTCGGTCGTCTTCGTCGAACTTGTCTCCTAAGAAATCGGTTTCTTCGGCTTCCGGTACCTCTAGATAAAAGAGATACTTATAGCGGTGCCCGGGGGAGGTCTCGTCGCAGTTGAAGCAGTCCCTTCGCTTGCGCTCGACCATCTCATTTGCATTGAGTCGATGGAAAACCGACCTGGGTGTCGACGAGCCAGCGTTAGTGGCCTGGAGGGCCGTCCCTGGGGTGCCGGCTGGCCCTGCCGCGGAGAGCCCTGGAGCGTGGGACCTATCGCTAGAGGCCGGTTTGCTGAAAGAGGGACCCGGGAGGGCCGGTCTCTGCTGGGATGCCGCGTAGCGCACGGACGGGAATCGCTCACCGTGATTGAGGCTTCCGGAAACGGCTGGGGTGCCGCCTTCCATCCACCTATGCTCCGCCTCGCGCATGCACCGCATGGCCTGTGCGAGGGATAATAGCCGGTCGCGGTGCACATCCTGGCCCATGGTTGTCATCAAGCCTGAGATGTAGATGTTGTTCTCCTCGTAGCTGGACAAGCGCGGAACTCGAGACATCAGGGATTGAAATTCTCGGTTGAAGTCCGCGGCCGTGTCCGTCTGTTTGAGGGATATGAGATCCACCAACGTCCCGCGATGCGTGGGAATGCTGAATCGGATAAGAAGCTCGTCATAGAACTGCCTCCAGTCGATCCAGCCTACCCGTCGTTGCCACCCGTCGAGGCAAGATTGAGCCTCGCCTTCAAGTTTGAGTCCCACCATCTGGACTCGCTCATTCTCAGGAATGCGGTGGAGTTTGGAGAACCGCTCACAATGATGCACCCAAAGTAAATGATCGTAGGTGCCGCCGTAAGGTTGCAAGTCAAGACGTGGAAAGCACGATAGCCAGCGTTCTTCGCCAATGTCGCCTTGGACTCCACAACGTCCCCCCCCCCCCGCGTAGAAGTGGTGAGGGTCGAACTGACGGCGGTATCTTTCATTGTCGCGGAAGGGATCGTGGTAGTAGTCGTGGCAGAAAGGAGCCCCGCGTAGGGGTTCGCCGTAATGAACTCCTCGGGGGGAATGGGGGGGTCAAGGTGGGGTCGAGGGAGGACTCGGGGGTGTCTGTCGAAGTGGGGGCGGACCTGCGGGGGGCTGTCAGAGCGGTGGAGGGCCCGCGGGAGGCTGTCAGGCCCACGGGGGTCCTGTCGTCGGCGTGCGGGTGTCCCCGCTGTAGGCTGCCGCTGCTGTGCAGGCCCTGCAGGAGGTGGGGTACCGCGGCCGATCGTGGTGGTTGTCGAGTTCGCGAGCAACGCATTGATTTTTGCGACGAGGTCGACATGGAGGCGTGGGTTGCCGTGGTACTCTCGGCCTGGGCGTCGGGACGACTACGGATGCCGTCGACAGTGGCCTCGAGTTGAAGGAGGCGTTCGTCGTTGGAAGGTGGTGGAGGCGCCATGAGGTCGGGAGGATCGACGGCTCTGATACCAACTTGTTACGTGCTTCTTTTTGCTTGGCGAAGGCACGCGTGTAGTGCCCCGTCCCTACATCGTGCCCCGTACTCTGTCCACGGGGTGCGCGAGAAAGGAACACTGTCGCTATCGATTCGGTCGGGACTGATAGGTCGGATCGGCCGCGTCGATC
The DNA here is from genome assembly GCA_029216955.1 of Iris pallida. NCBI lineage: Eukaryota > Viridiplantae > Streptophyta > Magnoliopsida > Asparagales > Iridaceae > Iris > Iris pallida. The sequence goes on along the minus strand of JANAVB010012000.1, from coordinate 8,207,263 downwards.
GAACGGGAACAGTTGAATTAAGATCCATTCCTCGTTATGGAATGTCTTCTTCGGAACCAAGTCCCATATTCAGCGGGCTGCGCCTCGAGGATTGACTCTGCGGCTGAGTCGGGAGAGACCTCCCGTTGCTCTGCTTTTCACGCCGCTTGCGTTGGTTTTGGCTTTGTTTTCTGAATGCGCTTTCGTGAATGTTTTCAATGGTTTTCATGGCTTGCATTTAACTCGCATTTCCTATCGAACTCCTTGAATAATGCAGTGTTCTAATCGGTTTGTGCGATTTCAGGTAATCGCGTAGGGGACGTCTAGCGCGACAACAAGTTCTCTCGCCGAAGTAAACTCAAGGTGAGTGACTGACCCTTCTCTTCTCGACCCCTTCTTAAGTAAATCGATAGTGTTGTTGCGGAAGAAAGAATGAATGCAAGGGCACGAGCACGTAAAATGATTAAGTTTCAAAGAGAACGAAGGCTACACCTTAATAACTGAATAATGTCTTAACTCGGTCATTGGACAACTTGTCGACAAGGAGAAAGTTTCCTCGAGCGACAATCCGGGGCCACGGGACCGACTCGGCCTAGGAGGAAACACGGTATAGCTGTGCTGGATGATAGCACGGGTTAGGCGGGGACTTTCAGCGGGGCTCGCTACTTGAATTGAAAGGGCCCCGACTAACAAAGCTATAAGTCCAGGATGGCTTGTGGTGTCAGTGACCAAACACACGTAATGCTGCACTTGGAATATAAATGATAACAATTGACAGGGAAGAACATGGTAAGTTTCAAAAGGCGCGGCGCGGTCCGCGGGGGTAATTCCGACGTAAATTACATTATGCTTGTCATTGCTTGCTTGAAATTCATTAGGATGGTTAGAAACATTCATGAACTAAGTCATATAAACTCATTCAACCAAATGAGAGCTTGGAACTTAACTTGCCACGCACCAGTACAAAGTGTAATGTACTGATCCTCGCTCTCCACGCAGGTACTCCGAAGCACGAAGGGCGTGCCACTTAAATCTCAAGGCGGCGTGGACACTTTTGAAGCCTCGTCCGTGTAAAGGCTTGTTCTGGTTTCCTTTTGAAGAAGACCCGCACTCAGTCCAAAAGAATAGATGGCGGCTCGGCTACCCTCAATCCCAGGTGGAAAGCGTAATAGTTTTTGCTTGTAAAAAGGGATGTAATGTATGGAACGACTATCTCATCGGCGTTCATTTTGTAAGTCGAGTCGTGTTGTAGCCCGCGCGGCAATGATTGTAAAGAAGTCCATGTAAAGTTTGATTATTATCAATGAAAAAGTCTATTTCTATTTCAAATGTGTCATTCAATTTCTCTGCGTACTCTAACTTGATGTTGTGTTTCGGATAACCTTATGACTATGTCTTGTGCGTTCGCAACTTAGGTTCGCACGGCATCACGCCCGGGGGACGACTATCGATTCTACGGAATCGGGGCGTGACATAATGGTATCAGAGCACGGCTTTACATCCTTTGACCTCGCATCGATGAGATAAGTTGTTCCATACAATGAGTCCGTAATATTTTGTGACTGATGCATTTGCCTTCGTATCCGCAGAAGTGACGGAACCCACGGCCGAGCGAGAGCAGAGCGCTTCTAGCGGCTCTAGTAGTTCTCGTCGTTCGCGGGCGGACCTTCCGACGATACCATCGAAAGGATGCTGCGCATGATGGAGGCGCAGCGAAACCAGTCCGAGAACCGGCATCAACAGGTAGAGGAACGACAGGCCCAGTTCGAAGCTCGCTTCAAAGCTCGCTTTGACGCACATGCCAAACTTCAACAAAAGCAGTTAGATACCCTGCAGCAGATCGTCCAGACAATGGCGGCCAATGGAAATTCTGCGACTGCGTCCACCGTCACCGCACCTGCTACCACCGGGCCGACGATCCAACCCATTGAAGTCGACACGGCGGAGCCCGAGCGTCAACCAACGACACTGAAAAAGTACAACTTTGAAGTTAGAATTCAAGAAGGCGTGCCGCACTTCCTTCAGCGGCACCGAGGGTCCTTCCATAGCGATCGACTGGTTGGAAGAGCTGGAAGATCACTTCGAGCTTCTCGGCATTGAAGAGTCGAAGCAAGTCGCCTGCGTACAACTTCAACTACGGTTGAACGCGCACGACTGGTGGGCCGTGCGCAAGCGAGCGATCCGACCGGACAACACCACCGCGCCGATCTCTTGGGCCACGTTCCGCAAAGCTTTCGGAGTCCAGTACCTTCCGTCAGCCGTTCTTCAAGCGAAGGAGAATGAATTCATGCAGTTGAAGCAAGGGAGCAGGACAGTGGAACAGTACGCCGCAGAATACAACAAGTCTAAGTTTGCTGGCCAGTTTCTGCCTACTGAAGAGTGCCGTGTGCGACGGTTCGAAGTGGGTCTGCGACACTCTATCGGTGCGCATGTCGGGGTCCCGGAGTACAAGACCATGGGCGAGGCTCTGAACCACGCTCTCCGCCTTGAGAGCCTGCATCCTTCCGGTGCTGCCGACGTTGTGCGTCACTCTAATCACAAACGTCCTAGCTATACGGGAGGCAACAATTACGCGTCAAAGCGTCCAAACAACGGCGGCTATAAAGGACAGAACCCATCTCCTCCCTGCGCCAAGTGCAACCACCACGGGCACACTGAAAGGGACTGTGCTGTCTTAGACGGGGGATGTTTCTTTTGCGGAAAAAGGGGGCACCAAATGGCGGATTGCTGGGCTCGGAGACAAAATTACAATGCACCACCACAACAACACCGTCAAGAGAATCGAGGACAGGCGCCTCGACCTCCTCCGCCTACACAACCCGCACCGCAAAATAGTCAAGACCGTCGCCCCAACACTCAGGGCCGCGTCTACGCCATGACTCGAGACGAAGCGCTGGCATCAGATACAGTAGTGTCAGGTATACTAAAATTCAATAATGTGCCTACTCGTGTGTTATTTGATTCAGGTGCTTCACATAGTTTTATATCGGCGGACTTTGCCGCCGAGCACAAATTCCTGTAATATCATTAGATCTCGACCTTAGCGTAAGCACACCTTCGGGCACACCAATTCTCACAAACTTAGCTTGCGCCGGCGGGATTATCTGTATCGGCGGTCAAAAGATCGATCTGGATGTGATAGTTCTAGACATGAAGGACTTTGACATCATTCTGGGAATGGATTGGCTCGGGCCGTGCAACGCAACCATAGACTGCGCTGAAAGAAGGTCACATTCCGCATACCTGGAGTGCCTGAATTCTGCTACTCGTGTGGTGAGGCGTCGCCGACCTGCATGGTGATCTCCGCAATATCGGCTCGACGGATGCTGCATTCCGGGTGCGAAGGCTATCTAGCTTCCGTTCGAGACATGCGACAGGATGGTGCAAACGCGGGTCAGACCGACGTTGTGGCAGAATTCCAGACGTGTTCCCGGACGAGCTATCCGGCATGCCGCCCGATCGAGAAATAGAGTTCACCATCGACACATTCCCCGACACCCGTCCGATCTCGAAGGCTCCGTACAGAATGGCCCCTGCAGAATTGAAAAAATTGAAGGCACAACTTCAGGAATTGTTCGACAGAGGGTTTATCCGTCCGAGTGTCTCGCCGTGGGGTGCTCCCGTGCTATTCGTAAAGAAGAAGGATGGATCGATGCGACTCTGCATGACTATCGGAAATTGAATAAAGCCAGTCCGAAACAAATACCCCCTGCCCGCATCGACGACTTGTTCGACCAGCTCCAGGTGCAACCGTGTTTTCGAAGATTGATCTGCGATCGGGTTATCACCAACTCAAAGTCAAGCCAGATGACGCGCCGAAGTCTGCCTTCCGCACTCGTTATGGCCACTACGAGTTCTTGGTAATGCCGTTCGGTCTGACAAACGCCCCTGCCGTCTTCATGGATCTAATGAATCGGGTGTTCCGTCCGTTCGTTGACAAGTTCGTAGTAGTCTTCATCGACGACATCCTCGTCTACTCGAAGGATCGAGCGCAACATGCAGAGCATCTGCGGACGGTACTCCAAACCCTTCGAGAGAATCAGTTGTATGCGAAGATGAGCAAGTGCGAGTTCTGGCTGGACATCGTCTCATTCCTTGGGCATATCATCTCCGCGGGCATCGCAGTCGATCCGAAGAAAGTCGAGGCAGTTGCTGATTGGAAACGGCCCGCATCAGTTAGCGAAATTCGAAGCTTCCTAGCTTGGCGGGATACTACCGACGCTTCGTGAAGGACTTCGCGAAGATCGCATCGCCGTTGACTCGCCTCACCCAGAAAGGAGTCACATTCAAGTGGTCAGACGACTGTGAAGCTTCTTCCAGGAGCTCAAACAACGGCTCGTTTCGGCCCCGATACTTGCTCTTCCTGAAGGGACGGAGTGATTTCAAATCTTCAGCGATGCTTCTGGCCAGGGCTTGGGGTGTGTGCTCATGCAGCGGGATAAGTGATATCTTTTGCTTCCCGGCAGTTGAAGTCGCACGAGAAGAACTACCCCACGCACGACCTAGAACTAGCGGCAATTGTGTTCGCGTTGAAGCTGTGGCGTCACTATCTCTATGGCGTGGCGTGCAGGATTTATACGGACCACAAAAGCCTCAAGTATCTCTTCACCCAGAAAGAACTGAATTTGCGGCAGAGGCGATGGCTCGAACTAATCAAAGACTATGACTTATCAATCGACTACACGTCGGGCAAGGAAATGTGGTAGCGGATGCGCTGAGCCGGAAGTACTTAGCTTCGTTATGCATCAACGATCGACTGCTCCGCGACTTGGAAGGAATGGGCATCGAGCTCCGAGTTCGTTTCAGAGACGTGAAGCTGGCGCAACTACGGGTGGAACCGAGCCTACTGGAGAGGATCAAGTCTGCACAGAAGGACGACCCCTACCTGGAGAAGATGCGGAAGCTGATATCGACAGGAAAGCGTCCGACTTTGCAGAGGACGAGTCGGGAGTGTTGCGCGTGAAGGGACGGCTATGCGTACCGGACGACGTAGAACTTAGAAAGGAGATAATGACGGAGGCGCACTACGCAAAATATTCTTTGCATCCTGGCAGCACCAAGATGTATAAGGACCTCCGCGTTGTCTTTTGGTGGCACGCATGAAGAGGGACGTAGCGCTCTTTGTGTCAAAATGTATGGCCTGTCAGCAAGTCAAAGCCGAACACCAGCGACCGGCGGGGAGATGCAGAACCTTGCCATTCCAGAGTGGAAGTGGGATCACATCACTATGGACTTCGTTGTTGGCTTGCCAAGGACGCCGCGGGGAAACGACGCCGTCTGGATCATCGTCGATCGACTAACCAAGTCAGCGCACTTTATCGCCATCAAAGTTACTTGGAGCATCGACCGCCTTGCTCAGATATATCTTGATGAAATAGTTCGGCTGCACGGGGTCCCAGTTTCTATCGTCTCGGATCGGGATGGACGGTTCGTAGCGCGCTTTGGAGTAGTCTACATTCAGCACTGGGGACCAAGTTGAAGTTCAGCTCAGCTTATCATCCTCAGACTGACGGCCAAACAGAGCGGGTGAACCAAATTCTCGAAGACATGTTGCGACTCTGTGCGATCGACTTGAAGTCAAGTTGGGACGTCCATCTACCGCTGGCCGAGTTTGCATACAACAACAGCTATCAGTCCAGCATCCAAATGGCGCCGTATGAAGCTTTGTACGGCCGGAAGTGTAGATCGCCCATTGCTGGGATGAAGTCGGGGAACGGCAGATACTTGGTCCGGAGCTGGTGGAGCAGACTGTGCAGAAGGTCAAGTTGATACGAGAGAGATTGAAGATAGCACAAAGCCGGCAGAAAAGCTATGCCGACACGCACCGACGTCCCTTCGAGTTCTCGGAAGGCGACCATGTATTCCTGAAGGTGATGCCTATGCGTGGAGTTTCCTGGTTCGGTGCGAAAGGAAAGTTGAGCCCAAGGTTTGTTGGCCCATTCGAAATATTGAAGCGAGTCGCCCTGGTAGCTTACCAACTCGCCTTGCCGCCTGCATTGTCAGAGGTACATGACGTCTTCCACGTCTCGCAATTGCGGAAGTACGTGCACGATCCGGGGCATGTGGTAGAGTTGGGTAAGCTGGACCTAAAGGCGGACTTATCATATGTCGAAGAGCCGGTGCAAATCTTGGAGCGCAAGGATAAACTTCTCCGCAACCGTGCTATTCCTCTAGTCCGCGTCCTCTGGAGAAACCATTCGGTCGAGGAGTCGACGTGGGAGCTTGAGTCAGAAATGAAGGAGAAATTTCCTTCATTGTTCTCGTAGAGGTAGGTTCTATTCTTAAGTTTCGAGGACGAAACTTTTCTTAGTTGGTTATGGTGTAGTGCCCCGTCCCTACATCGTTCCGTACTCTGTCCACGGGGTGCGCGAGAAAGGAACACTGTCGCTATCGATTCGGTCGGGACCGATAGGTCGGGATCGGTCGAGTCGATCGAACGGGAACGGTTGAATTAAGATCCATTCCTCGTTATGGAATGTCTTCTTCGGAACCAAGTCCCATATTCAGCGGGCTGCGCCTCGAGGATTGACTCTGCGGCTGAGTCGGGAGAGACCTCCCGTTGCTCTGCTTTTCACGCCGCTTGCGTTGGTTTTGGCTTTGTTTTCTGAATGCGCTTTGTGAATGTTTTCAATGGTTTTCATGGCTTGCATTTCGAACTCGCATTTCCTATCGAACTCTTGAATAATGCAGTGTTCTAATCGGTTGCTTGTGCGATTTCAGGTAATCGCGTAGGCGACGTTTAGCGCGACCAACAAGTTCTCTCGCCGAAGTAAACTCAAGGTGAGTGACTGACCCTTCTCTTCTCGACCCCTTCTTAAGTAAATCGATAGTGTTGTTGCGGAAGAAAGAATGAATGCAAGGGCACGAGCACGGTAAAATGATTAAGTTTCAAAGAGAACGAAGGCTACACCTTAATGACTGAATAATGTCTTAACTCGGTCATTGGACAACTTGTCGACAAGGAAAAGTTTCCTCGAGCGACAACCCGGGGCCACGGGACCGACTCGGCCTAGGAGGAAACGGTATAGCTGTGCTGGATGATAGCACGGGTTAGACGGGGACTTTCAGCGGGGCTCGCTACTTGCGTTGAAAGGGCCCCGACTAACAAAGCTATAAGTCCAGGATGGCTTGTGGTGTCAGTGACCAAACACACGTAATGCTGCACTTGGAATGTAAATGATAACAATTGACATGGAAGAACATGGTAAGTTTCAAAAGGTGCGGTACGGTCCGCCGGGGGTAAGTTCCGACGTAAATTACATTATGCTTGTCATTGCTTGCTTGAAATTCATTAGGATGGTTAGAAACATTCATGAACTAAGTTATATAAACTCATTCAACCAAATGAGAGCTTGGAACTTAACTTGCCACGCACCAGTACAAAGTGTAATGTACTGATCCTCGCTCTCCACGCAGGTACCCGAACCACGAAGGGCGTGCCACTTAAATCTCAAGGCGCGTGGACACTTTTGAAGTCTCGTCCGTGTAAAGGCTTGTTCTGGTTTCCTTTTGAAGAAGATCCGCACTCAGTCCAAAAGAATAGATGGCGGCTCGGCTACCCTCAATCCCAGGTGGAAAGCGTAATAGTTTTTGCTTGTAAAAAGGGATGTAATGTATGGAACGACTATCTCATCGGCGTTCATTTTGTAAGTCGAGTCATGTTGTAGCCCGCGCGGCAATGATTGTAAAGAAGTCCATGTAAAGTTTGATTATTATCAATGAAAAAGTCTATTTCTATTTCAAATGTGTCATTCAATTTCTCTGCGTACTCTAACTTGATGTTGTGTTTCGGATAACCTTATGACTATGCCTTGTGCGTTCGCAACTTAGGTTCGCACGGCATCACGTCCGGGGGACGACTATCGATTCTACGGAATCGGGGCGTGACAACGCGTAACTGGACGATGGAACAAAGACGATGATGAAGAAGCCGTCTGGTCTTGTGACCTGCCGGCCTTGGTGTTGCGGCTTGCGTCTTGTCGCAGGCTCGGATGCTTTAAGATCGGGAGAAGTACCGCCTATTTCTGTGATTAAACTTTTCTTTGATAATCTTTTCAAGAGAATTTCTACGCTATATATAGATAGAGGATGGCTACAATTGCTAACCATAATTTGTTGGAAAGGAAATCAATTAATTACTAATAATATCTTTTCTTGAAAGGGAAGATATTTATTAGCAATATTTTCTTTGAAAGGAAACTAATTATTAATTACTAATAATATCATTTCTTGAAAGTGAAAATATTATTAGTCATATCTTCTTTGAAAGGAAACTAATTATGTGAGGGTGTATCAGACCATGGGAAGGTCTGTTTGAAAGGGGGAAGACAGTGAAGTATCCTGGGTTTATATGTATATGGATAGTGTGTTTGTGGGTCATAAGTTATAAAGTTTATACATATATACACTACTGTCATGAAGAGAGGGAATGTTAAGAGGGTTCAGTCCATAAGTTTTATGTTTTCTTTTACTTTGTTAGATGTGTACCTACATCTCAGATGTTCAGCCGCATACAACTTTGTTCAATTTCTTTTTGTCATTTTTGGCCTTTTGCTTTGTGATTGGTGACATGGTTCCTTTACCAGGAAGTACATGTCTGTAGAAGTATCAGAGAGTATTGGGGGAAGACCAATACAGGAAATGGGGGGGGATTTGGCATGTGTTTAGGCAAGTATATGACAGGAGAGTGAGAGGAGTAGGCAGGGCCTACAGGCCCAGGCAGGAGTGGCAGCTTGCCTTGGCTTGCTTGCATTGGCTGCCATTGTATTGCAGCTGCACTTGAGCCTTGCTATGGCATTGCAGAAGCAGCAGCATGTCATTGCAGCCTTGCATGGCTGCATTGGCAAGTGGCAGCGGCAAGGGATCTCTCCCCTGGTTAGGCCAGTGCCATCATGGCCATGGGTTTAGTTTTGGCAAAAGCCAACATAGGCATAGATACATGTATCAGTACTTAGAATGAGGCAGGGCATGTTAGTGGGGGTTGAATCAGTAAAAACTTATGAGAGTGTATAGCAGTGAGTGATGAGATGTGATGGATTTAGTTTGAGTGAACAGTGTATGTATTGAGTGTATCAGTGGGGTTTTGGTTAGGCAGAGATTGTGAGTGTGTGTTGTTGGGATTTAGAATGTATTTGGTTAGGGTATATGAGAGTATCAATGTGAGCAGTGAGAGGAAGGGAGAAGTGAAGTATCAGAGATGGCCAAAGAGTTAGTGAGTGAATGAGTGTTCAGGTGTGTGATGAGTAAGTTGGTGTTAGTATTAGAGGGATACATGGGTTAGAGAGTTTGTATCAGTGTAGTATCCTTCTGGAGGGAAGCCACCTGTACATGTGTGTATTTATATGAAACTAGGATATGTGAATACGTATATATTACATGTATGTATATATATAATATATTATATATATATATATATATATATGTATGAATGGTTGGTAGTATCATAATAAGTAATAGGAAATATCTAGTATAGAAATAGATATGTATATAGATGATGGATCTAAGTAGGAAATAACTTGGAATATGTTAGATTGACCTTGTTATTGACTAGGGTTGACCAAGGTTGACCAGTTGACCAAAAGTCAACTGTAAGTCAAATTGACCTAGAATTAACCTAGAAATCATGCATCACCATAAATATTCATGTTCGACACAGGAACACTATTTAACCTGTATATCTCATATCTAGGTTGTGTTAGATCACTTTGGACCTTGATTCATATTCATTGCTCAGGCGACATGCGATATATTCTCTGATAGTTTTATTATTTGATATTTCCTATGATGTATGTTTATACTAGTATTCTATCTTGATTCTGACACGATGGACTCACGGATTGGTATTGTATCGATTCCTTGACTTGAGATACGTAGTTTCATGTCTATTGGCTCTTACTGGACTAATGAATTACTGAACTAATGTATATATACTGGACTATTGAGATACGTGTCGAAACCTGGATCCATGTGTACTAGTCGGACGGAGAAATACCTAGGAGACATGTGAACATACCCTTTCTACCCCATGGTCTTACTGGAATAATAGCGGCCACACACGGACGTGTATAGTTTGCCGGATATCACATTCTAGCCGTTCACATGTCAACTTGGTATTTCAAAACACTGATTTTAGTCAGATATTCTGGACTGTTAGTTGTATACTTTGCATGACAAGTTTACCTCTCTATTGCATATCTGTCTGCTTTTACATTCCACATGTCCTCTCTATACATCTATTGCTCTATATTCACTTGCTCTTTTTTGTACCTTGTCTCTATAAAGTGTTCATCAAATATTTCATTATTATTTACATTTCATAATGCTTGTCAATTAACTGGAACTGCTATTTGAGTTGTACTTCGCTCCAATCCTGACTGGATAATATTTTTCAGATGGTTTAGATGATTGTCCTACCTACTATGGGCTGGGGACATACGAGGGTTGCACACAAGAGTCTGAGGAGGATCTTGTCCAGTAGAGAGTACCTTAGAAGTAGCTTAGTGTCTTTAGTATTTCATATTGTATCGGATTGTTCCGAATGTGGTTTGAAACTTATTGTTATATTCAGGATATGTATTTATTGTTTTAGACATCTAAACTCACGTGTTGACGACTTTACTATTATTTAGTTATCCTCCTTTATCTTCATTTCCAATATCGTGCTCTATCTTCCTTTAGACTTGTGATTGAGATTATATAGTTGATATGTCATATTATTCTTCCGCGCAGAGATGATATGGTTATATTTTATATTGATAAATGATAGATATTGTAGACGACCTATACAGTATTCTACCGCTGACACTGTGGCGTAGGCTGGAAGTACTCACGTCCTCGTGCCCCTAAACAGGGTGCGGATCGTGACACGTTTTTGTGGTGGCCGATACAGGTTAAGGTCGTAACTAGTGCGATTTCGTAGTGGTGTCGACTTAGAGCGCTGCTACGAGCCTGCTATTATGATATATGTATAGGCTATATAGAGAGTTACTCAATCACAATTAGGAACTTCCAAATCTTTTGATTTCAATCCTTTATTGCAAATTCTTCAAAATCAATTGTCCTTCCTTGATGATATCTCATCTTGTGTCATATTGATTTCTTTTGTCGATCTGTCTTCAGGATGCCGGAGACTAGATCGCAACGCACTGGAGCCGTTGCAACGACGGAGAGGTTTGCTACCTCAGAGCCTCCTCTTCCAGCTGTAGGAGCTGCAGCCCAGGGGGTTGCTCCTACTGTGTCCGCAGCTCCTGGGGGTGTTCCTCCACGGGTCCAGAGGATCGTCCTCGTGCAGCCGGAGCCTCTTCCTACACCTCCACCACCAACTGATACAGCGCAGATGTTTGCGTTGTTCCAGCAGATGATGGAGGCGCAGAGGGCTCATGTTGAGGCGCAACAACGACAGACTGATGTATTGCGCCAGAGCATTGATAGTGCCCACCAGTTGGCACTTGCTGCAGTTGAGAGGGTGGTTACTGCTTCGCCTTAGGGTGCTCCTGCCCGGGAGCAGCAGCAGCAGGCAAAGCAGGGTACTGTCAAAGACTTTAAAAAGATGTTCCCTCGAGAGTTCAAGGGGACAGAGGGGATCCTTTATGTCGATGACTGGCTAGAGGATATAGAGAGGAGTTTAGAGTTGGCTCAAATTCCGGAGGGGCTGCAGGTAGCAGTAGCAGCTAGTCAGCTCTTCGATATCGCTCTGACGTGGTATCGTACAGATCCCCGACTGATAGTGACGGGACTGACGTGGGCTACTTTCAAGAGGCTATTCAAGGAGAAATTCTTTCCTGACGTGGCTCTTAGTGCACTGGAGGGCCAGTTCGTGGAGTTAGTGCAGGCAAACTCGTCTGTTGATGAGTACGCAGCTGAGTTCTTCCGTCTGAGCCGGTTCGCCAAGGGCATGGTTCAGGATGCTGGGAAGAAGGCCCGTAAGTTCAGGAGGAGCCTGAACCACGGAATCAGATCTCGCACGTCTGAGCGTCGTACGGCTACCTTCGAGGATATACTGATGGATGCCCAGATTGCTGAGGAGGACTTGGGCCTCAGATCCAAGAGGGCCAGTGACGTCGTGGGTGGTGCTAGTGGTAGTACGGAACCGGCTAGACGTCCCCATGTTCATAAGGAGTACCATCAGCAAGCCGAAGCTTCGGTTCAGCAACAGAAGCAGGGGGATCAGACTTTTCTTTGCAACTATTGCAAGAAACCTGGTCATTCATGGGATGTCTACAGGAAGAGACTGAAGGTGTGTTTGTTCTGTAGGTTAGCTGCACACCCAATGAGGGATTGCCCTACTGCACCCCCATTTGGTAGAGCACAAGGCCAGAGAGATGGAGTTAGGCCACTTGTGGCACCGCATCATGTCCAGCACCATCAGAGGGAGATTCTCCGACGGGGCAGGATTTTTGCGCTGACGGTCGAGGAGGCCGATGCTACATGTGATGGGTTAGCAAGTTTGTCTTCTTGTTCTTGTTTCGTCTTTTTCCATCTTATTGTATGTTTTAATTGTACCTCCTAGATTGTGTTTTGTGCTGTGATAGATAGTGTAGTGATCCTGATTGCGACTGTGATATCACGACCAGTAGGACCATGATTTGTGTGTACTATTTAATAGATTCTTGGACTATGATTGATGGGGGTTTGACCTAGAGAAGAGTGCGACCAACTTAAATTTCGAGGACGAAATTTTCTAGGGGGGAAGATTTGTCACTACCACTTTTCTAGAACAAGGATATTTTTGTCATTTCACAATTTGTGTATTTTTTTAAAATATGGTGGTTGTATTTATTAGTAGATTAGTTTATTCATTAGTCATAGTGGACCCCATTTGATTTGACTTGACCAATAGGTTGATTAAATTAAACTCTAGGCATGACCAAGTTGAGTACAACTGTACAAGCCTTAATTAGAGCCAAACCACTTAGCCCACTTAAGAACCTACCTAATACTAAGTGTAATGAAGAGTTTTGGGCTTGTCTAATGCCCATTTAAACCCCCATAAACTCCCAAATGGCAGCCACCATTCATTTAGGGTTTCCACTCATTTCTCCATTCAGTATTCTTCCAAATTGTCTCCTCTTTCCTCCATTTGTTGTGCTAAGGCTTGGGGAAGTTCAATAAGGCTTGGTAGAGGCTCTAGCAAGGTTTTGGGAGCTCCTTCTTCATCCATCTTCCCCAAATTTGTGGAGCTTGGTGTAGGCTCCATTCTACATAGGTATAACCCTCTAAACTTCTATTTCTATGGTTAAATTTCATGCATTCATATAAGAGACCCCTCCCATGACCAATAGGAAGTGGATTGAGGTCCTAATGAGTCCTATTGTGATGATCACTTAGAGTTTCGTGTCCATTGGAGGACGACTACGAATTGTGACCCCAAGGTGTTTGTCAAAATGACACAAAGACCATTTAGGTTCTGTTTTTCAGTTTTATTGCTTGGATGTGGCTTGGTTATTCAATTTATAGGTGTATATTGATCTCTAAGGTATTAGGGGTGTATATATATATATATATTTATATATATATATATATATATATATATATATATATATATATATATATAATCCCTCTATGGATATGTATGAATGTAAATGTAGGCATATGGTTCACTGTTGTTGTGATTTGTGGCAGTAGCTTTAGCCTTGATGCATCAGTAGCATAGAAGAGCTATGGGGGTATTGGGATTTCCTTGAACTTGTGTATTATAGTGTGTCTCATATTATATATATATAATTCGTAGTTATGTACATGTAAATAGATAGGTTGGCAAGAGAAGGACCTGTGTATGTATATTTCTTGTTAACTGTCAAATTGACAGGATATGGGTTGTGTGTTGTGTCTTAGAAAGAGGTAGTGCAGTAGGTAACTGAAGTGTTATTAGGGGGGGGGGGGGGGGGGGGGGGGGGCAGCTTGGCGATAGGTTGGGCACCTGCAGCAGGGCAAGCCCCATGGCAGGGATGCCCAGGTGAGGTAGCAGGGCTGCCTACAGTATACAGGGGCTCGAGTGAGACATGTGCCTTGCACATGTTACAGGTCAGAAAGGGGACAAGGGAACTCCCTGTTCGAGCCAGTTTGGGGCCAAGATCAGTTGGAGTTCGAGTTCCCTGTGTTAGTGTGGGGTTTTGAGTGGCCATCAAGTGAGTTAGCATAGGAAGAGTAAGGAGTTTGTTCCCTGTTTCAGATGTTAGGGAGTGAGGAAGAGACTAGAGAGGACCCTTTTATGTGTGTGACTTTGGTGAAGAGTGCGTTGGTGTCAGATGTGACTCAAGTGCAGGTCAGAGATGAGTATCAGTTGGACTGATACTTGAAGTATCAGTCGAGTGGACTGTAGAGTTTAGAGTTTCAGAGGTATCTGCAGGGTGCCTTGAGTCCAGATATGTAGAGGAGCAGCAGGGGATCATGTTCCCTGTACACAGGAAGAATAGGTACTGTGTTAGAGGAGGGTTTTAGTAGTGAGTATTTGTGAGGGTGTATCAGACCATGGGAAGGTCTGTTTGAAAGGGGAAAGACAGTGAAGTATCCTGGGTTTATATATATATGGATAGTGTGTGTTTGTAGGTCATAAGGTTGATGTTAAGGTGTATCCCATGGGAAGTAGAGAGAGGGGCCCTTGGCCTGTATCAAATATCAGTTGAGTGTATAGGAATATGGGATTTTGTGATGATTAAGTAGTATCAGTAGTATCTCAAGTCTTAGTTAGGATATTCAATTTAAGGTTCAGATATATGTGAAGGGGCTCGGGCAAGTAGTGTAGAGTAGGACCAATATGAGAGTTTATGTGTGTCAGGTTAAGGGGATGTCAGTTAGTGCTAGTAGTGTTCTAGCTAGAGTATCAGATATTTAAAGGGGGGGACTTAGTATCAGTTATAAAGTTTATACATATATACACTACTGTCATGAAGAGAGGGAATGTTAAGAGGGTTCAGTCCATAAGTTTTATGTTTTCTTTTACTTTGTTAGATGTGTACCTACATCTCAGATGTTCAGCCGCATACAACTTTGTTCAATTTCTTTTTGTCATTTTTGGCCTTTTGCTTTGTGATTGGTGACATGGTTCCTTTACCAGGAAGTACATGTCTGTTGAAGTATCAGAGAGTATTCGGGGCAGACCAATACAGGAAATGGGAAGGGGGATTTGGCATGTGTTTAGGCAAGTATATGACAGGAGAGTGAGAGGAGTAGGCAGGGCCTACAGGCCCAGGCAGGAGTGGCAGCTTGCCTTGGCTTGTTTGCATTGGCTGCCATTGCATTGCAGCTGCACTTGAGCCTTGCTATGGCATTGCAGCAGCAGCAGCAGCAGCAGCATGTCATTGCAGCCTTGCATGGCTGCATTGGCAAGTGGCAGCGGCAAGGGATCTCTTCTCTGGTTAGGCCAGTGCCATCATGGCCATGGGTTTGGTTTTGGCAAAAGCCAACATAGGCATAGATACATGTATCAGTACTTAGAATGAGGCAGGGCATGTTAGAGGGGGTTGAAATGAGTATCAGTAAAAACTTATGAGAGTGTATAGCAGTGAGTGATGAGATGTGAAGGATTTAGTTTGAGTGAACAGTGTATGTATTGAGTGTATCAGTGGGGTTTTGGTTAGGCAGAGATTGTGAGTGTGTGTGTGTTGTTGGGTTGAGTGTTAGTTGGGATTTAGAATGTATTTGGTTAGGGTATATGAGAGTATCAATGTGAGCAGTGAGAGGAAGGGAGAAGTAAGTATCATAGAAGTATCAGAGATGGCCAAAGAGTTAGTGAGTGAATGAGTGTTCAGGTGTGTGATGAGCAAGTTGGTGTTAGTATTAGAGGGATACATGGGTTAGAGAGTTTGTATAAGTGTAGTATCCTGTCCTAGAGGGAAGCCACCTATATATGTGTGTATTTATATGAAACTAACTAGGATATATATATATATATATATATATATATATATATATATATATATTTTTTTTTTTTGGAAAAAGGGTAAATTTTATTCCACTAACATCGCAATAAGGTTACAACATAAAGGTACAGTCCCAACTCAGGGGGACATAACTAGTACATCCGACTCAATGTTATGAAGGATGCCCACTGGTGGGGTGGACAGTCCCTCATAAATGCGCCGGTTCCTCTCCCTCCAGACATGCCAAACAGATGCAGCAAGCCTCAATCTAGCACATCTGGCCCAGCTCTGCTCCTGGCCCCTGCAATCACCAATCCACTTAAGGATTTCTCTGAAGTCACGCTCCCTTCCAACCCCTCCCAAGTGTCTCCGGCTCTGCTCTGCCCAGATGCTCCACGCCACATGGCACTGAAAGAACAGATGCCCAATGGATTCATTCTCTGTCTCACACAAACAACACTTAGGGTCAGGGATAGGGACCCCGAACCGAAGCAGTCGGTCCCTAGTGAGCAATCGGCCCAGCACCAGTTTATAAGCAGACAGTTGCATCTTCCTGGCAAGCCCCTTCCCCCAGACAAAGTCGTACTCCTCTATATCATCGAAGTGGGGGCGAACAAGATCGTAGCAGCTGCGAAATCTGAACTCCCCCGCACCCTCCGAGTGGCCGGGAGGGGTCCAAACCCAGACATCAGACAGTACCGTAGGAGTGATCTGCACCTGTCTGATCTCCTCTCCTAACTGAGCAGTGAACCGGTACTCCTCTGCCCGCCAGACCCCACCACTGATGATGTGCCTACAAGTCAGACCTCTGTACGCCACACCGTCCGTCTGGGGGCCCAGAATCTCCAGAAGAGACTGACCTGAAATCCACGGATCAAGCCAAAGGTCCGTCTCCCCTCCCTCCCTCATCCTCCTCCGAATAGCCGTCCGAAGTACAGTACGGTTCCGCAGGATATGTTTGAAAGACACAGAGAAGTTGTCAATTTCACATACCCAGAAGTTCCTGTCCCGTAGATACCGACTAGCCATCCAAGCCGACCAGAGAGAACCGCCCTGAAGGAACCGCCATGCCAGCTTGATCCCCGCCGCCTCCCTGACAGATACTAGAGAACGCAGACCCACACCTCCCTCCTTCCTTGGACGACAGAGCTGCTCCCAAGAAATGGTATGAATCCCCCCATGCCATATGAACTTGGCACAAATGCCTTCAATCTTTCTGATAGTAGCCAAAGGAACCATAATAGATTGGAGCCAGAACAAAGCAATAGCAGAGATAACCGATCGAACCAGCTCAATACGCCCTCCAAAAGAAAGGCCAGCCGCCTGCCAGCCCTCTACCCTCCTCTGCGCAAAGTCCACCAGATTCTGACATTCTCGGTCCTTCGCGTAGTTGACAGAGAGGGGCACCCCCAGATATTTCACCGGGAGGTCACCCTTTTCCACCCCAAGCTCCAGGGCCCGTTCCTCCTTCAAGGTGCAAGAATTGCTGAAGTAAACTTTGCTCTTGTCCCTATTCAGCCGAAGATCCGATAGCTGTCCGAACTCCTCCATCACTACCGCAAGCTCCCTCATCCCTCGCATGGAAGGCCTCATCAATACCAATAGATCATCCGCATATATGAGATGTGAGACCACCGGAGAGACCCTGCTGTATATCGGAACAATCCGCTCCCGGTGCACCGCGATGTCCATCAAACGGGTAAAATACTCCATCACGAGAGTGAATAGGTAAAATACTCCATCAAACTGGTAAATATATATATATATATATTTGGAAAAGGTAAATTTTATTCCAAATGAAAAGCCATAATCATACAACATACAATCTGAGTGGGACTCCCACTCAACACTCAACCATTCTCCATAGCGTTCACATCAAACTCAATGTTATGGAGAATGCCAACCGGAGGTGTGACTAGTCTCTCAAAGATCCGGCGGTTTCGCTCCCGCCAAACATGCCAAACCGAAGCCGCCAGACGAACTCTGGCTGTACGGAACCAGTCTTGACCTCGACCCCTGCTATCTCGTATCTCCGTGATGATGTCCCCAATGTATTTACCAGAGGTGCACACTCCCAATATCCGACTCTGCTCCGACCATATCTGCCAAGCCAGAGTGCACTCGAAAAAGATATGTTTAATAGACTCAGGCTCCAAACAGCAAAGCACACATTTGGGGTCCGGCACTGGCACTCCAAAAGAACTCAGGCGATCTCTCGTCAAGAGGCGACCCAGAAGAAGCTTGTAAACACACAACTGCATCTTCCTGGCCAGACCCTTACACCAGACGAACTCATAATCAGAACTCAGAGGAAAAGTGTGCCGGATAAGATTGTAGCAGCTACGGAACTGGAACTCCCCCGAGCCCGAAGATGCTCCAGTCGGCTCCCAAATCTACCGATCCGCAGGCAAGGTCGGATCAATGACTGTAGACATAATGAACCCTTCCAGCTCCTCAGTGTACCGATAAGATTCCGGCCTCCACTCTCCATCTCGTAAGATCCGACTACACGTCAGACCTCGTCTGTCCTCCATGTGAGTCGGGGGTCCCCTAATGTCTAGCAACGAACGCCGATCTATCCAAGGGTCCCGCCAGAGGTCCGTACCCGACCCATCCTTCATGACCCTCCGGATAGCAGACTTGAGCACACCCCTGTGTCTCAGGACAGTCTTGAACGTGACAGAATGGTTGTTATCAGGAGAACACGTCCAAAAATTGTCCTGCTTCACGTATCTGCTGTGCATCCAGTCCGCCCAAAGAGACCCCCCGCTAATGAATCTCCAGGCCAGCTTGAGCGCAGAGGCCTCCCTGATCTCCAGCAACGGCCTGAGCCCCACACCTCCCTCCTTCCTGGGACGACAGAGCTGCTCCCACGAGATCGCATGCATACCCCCCTCCAAAGGAAATCAGCACATAGACGCTCCACTCGCCGAATAGTGGCCACCGGGAGGATGGACTGTAGCCAAAAAAGGGCCACAGCCGAGATCACAGATCTGATCAGCTCTATGCGTCCGCCAAAAGACAGACCGGCGGCTTGCCAGCCTTCTACTCTCTGCTGGACATACTCTACCAGGCCCTGGCAGTCCTGATCCCGCGCATAATTGACTGTGAGGGGCACTCCTAAATAACGCACTGGAAGATCACTCCTCGCGATACCCAGGACGTCAGCCCGCTCCTCCTTCTGGGAACACCGGGAACTGAAGTAGACCCGACTCTTATCCCTGTTCAGCTGGAGACCCGAGAAGGACTTCAAATCTTCCATAACACCCACAAGCGTCTGCAACCCCATCGTCGAAGGCTGGATGAAGACCAGAAGATCATCAGCATATATAAGGTGGAAAACTGGAGGGTCCATCCTCCGAAACAGAGGCACCAGCCGTCCACGGTGCACTGCCAGGTCCATCAAACAAGTAAAGTATTCAATCACAAGCGTGAACAGGTAAGGGGACAATGGGTCACCTTGTCTAAGCCCACGGTTGCTCTGGAAGTACCCGTAAGGAACGCCCTGGATGAGAACTGAGAAGGTAGGGGACGTGATGCACTCCCTGATCAACGCAATCCAGTGATCTGCGAATCCCATGGCAGACATCAGATGACATAGGAAGTCCCGATTGACCATGTCATACGCCTTCCTCAGGTCCAGTTTAACACAAGCTTTCTCCCCACCAGGTCTGCTGAATCCCCTCACCATCTCATGTGCCAGGAGGCTATGCTCTGCAATCGACCTCCCCTTGATGAACGCCGCCTGGTTTGGAGAGACCAAGTCCTGCATGATTTTCTCCATCCGTCGGCACATAAGGTGTGTAATTATCTTATAAAGATAATTACAACAAGCAATAGGTCTGAAATCTGCCAATGCTGTCGCGCCCTCCTTCTTAGGCACCAAGGTCAGAAAAGTGTGATTTAGCTCCTTCAAAAGCTTCCCCTTAGTGAAGAACTCCTGTACCACCTCCACGACCTGAAGCTTCAGAATATCCCAATGGCGCTTGAAGAAACCACTGCTGAAGCCATCTGGACCAGGGGCCTTGTTGGGGTCCGCCACCTTGACAATAGATTCCACCTCTTCCAAAGTGACAGAAGCAAGAAGGATGCTATTTCCAAATGGAGTCACCAACCGCTTCGTAACAACCTCTGGGAACACGGACAGGTAGTCAGTCTGGAAATATAAATCAGAATAGTACCTGACAGCCTCGCCCTGTATCTCAGCCGGCATCCCCACCAGAGTGCCATCCGCATCAAGAAGCTGGGATATGTGATTCCGATTCTGTCTAGTCCGGATAACGTCATAAAAGAACTTGGAGCACCGGTCTCCATTCTTCAGCCAGGAACATTTGGCTCGCTGGGCCGAGCTAATTTTCTTCTGCAGCCTCAGAATGTTGACTTCTCCAATCAGCTCATTCTCTCTAGCCGTCAGATCTTCATTAAGCATGTCAGCTTGCAAATCCTGCTGCAAAGATCTCAACTCAGCCTCCTTATCCTCTAGTGTGGACTTGGGCAACCCCTGCACCCAACTCCTGAGAGCTCTCTTCGTGGCCTTGAGGCGACGAACCAATCGGAACTGAGCCGTCCCCTCCTGACCGCTAGACAGCCCCTCTGCGACAGCCTCTAGGTAGCCTTCCGAGAGATATCAACTGTTGTTATACCTGAACGGACGGGACTTCCCAAGGGAACGAGCAGAGAAGCCAACCCTGATGGGGGAGTGATCGCTCGTCCCAGCTGCCAGACCCTCAGCCGAAGAGTTGGGAAAGTGACGGAACCACTCCCCGTTGCCCAGAGCTCGATCAAATATATATATATATATATATATATATATATATATATATATTTCTATACTAGATATTTCCTATTACTTATTATGATACTACCAACCATTTATATATGAATATATATATAGTATTAGAGGGATATGTGAATATATATATATATATATATATATATATATGGTTGGTAGTATCATAATAAGTAATAGGAAATATCTAGTATAGAAATAGATATGTATATAGATGATGGATCTAAGTAGGAAATAACTTGGAATAGGTTAGATTGACCTTGTTATTGACTAGGGTTGACCAAGGTTGACCAATTGACCAAAAGTCAACTGTAAGTCAAATTGGCCTAGAATTAACCTAGAAATCATGCATCACCATAAATATTCATGTTTGACACACCAAAACACTATTTAACCTGTATATCTCATATCTAGGTTGTGTGACATCACTTTGGACCTTGATTCATATTCATTGCTCAGGACGACATGCGAGTACATTCTCTGATAGTTTTTATTATTTGATATTTCTTACGATGCATGTTTATACTAGTGTTCTATCTTGATTCCGACACGATGGACTCACATATTGGTATTGTATGGATTTTTTGACTTGAGATACGTAGTTTCATGCCTATTGACTCTTACTGGACTAATGTATCTATACTGGATTATTGAGATACGTGTTGAAACCTGGATCCAAGGTTGTCAAACTCGAGATACTACCAAGGATCGTTCGAAGGGTGAACGATCATAACTCGTGGGATCGTAACACGGATCGTAAGTTCCCACCAGAAAGACAAAATTATATTTAATATATATTATATATTATTTATATAACATAAATAAGAAAAAGTAACCTTAAAAACCAAAGTAACCTTAATATAAAAATGTCACACATGAATCATATGTCACAAACTCGTGGGATCGTAACACGGATCGTAAGATCACACGCGTTTCCTCGTCTCGTCGGCCGCGCCGGCCGATGACCGCGTCGGCCGATGACTGTGCCGGCCACCAATCTGCCTCGAAGCTCCGTATAAAACACGTAGGATCGTACGATCCCACGATCTATCGCGCGAGTTTAACAACATCATGTGTACTAGTTGGACGGAAAAATACCTAGGAGACATGTGAACATACCCTTTCTATCCCATGGTCTTACTGGAATAATAGCGGCCACACACGGACGTGTATGGTTTGCCGGATATCACTCTCTAGTCGTTCACATGTCAACTTGATATTTCAAAATACTGGTTTTAGTCACAGATATTCTGGACTGTTAGTTGTATACTTTGCATGACATGTTTACCTCTCTATTACATATCTGTCTGCTTTTACATTCCACATGTCCTCTCTATACATCTATTGCTCTATATTCACTTGCCTCTTCTTTGTACCTTGTCTCTATAAACTGTTCATCAAATATTTCATTAATATTTATATTTCATAGTGCTTGTCAATTAACTGGAACTGCTATTTGAGTTGTACTTCACTTCAATCCTAACTGGATAATATTTTTCAGATGGTTTAGATGATTGTCCTACCTACTATGGGCAGGAGGCATACGAGGGTTGCACACAGGAGTCTGAGGAGGACCCTGCCCAGTAGAGAGTGCCTTAGAAGTAGCTTAGTGTCTTTAGTATTTTATATTGTATCGGATTGTTCTGAATATGGTTTGAGACTTATTGTTATATTCAGGATATGTATTTATTGTTTTAGACATCTAAACTCACGTGTTGACGACTTTACTATTTATTCAGTTATCCTCCTTTATCTTCATTTCCAATATCGTGCTCTATCTTCCTTTAGGCTTGTGATTGAGATTATATAGTTGATATGTCATATTATTCCTCCGTGCGGAGATGACATGGTTATATTTTATATTGATAGATGATAGATATTGTAGACGACCTATACAACGTTCTACCGTCGACTCTGCGGCGTAGGCTAAACGTACCCACGTCCTCGTGCCCCTAAACATGGTGCGGGTCATGACAAATGATTGCTAATGTTATTAATAATATTGTCAAGTAGTGCCACCGGCTAGGTCTGGACAACCCTAGCCAGATTTTGTGTCTTTCTTGTTGGCCGGTACATGTGAGTAACGGATAAAGGTTCGCCCGAACCGACCCGTAACAAAGGAGGTCATGAATAGTAGAAGCAGTAGAAAGGGTTTGACATCCAATTGTACACAATCCTTGAGGGAAGCGTCATAGAGAGCCTAATGACGGTATTGAAGTCATGAGCAAATTGGTGGAGCATGTTAGTATCATGGCAAATGCCCTTAGTACGGGGTTCAAATGGCCCACATTGAGAAGCTTGGTGCTAATATGTTTTCCATAGAGGGGTATGATAAGCGTGTATTAATAGGAGCCTAGGACGACAACAATGACGAAGCCACCAAGTCCAATGGTTTACCCGAAATATTCTGTGGAAATGGTTAGAGAATTACAAGCAACAAAACTTCCCACCATCCTCACCTGACTATGCTGACTTTGTTTAGCACAACAATTTGTGATTGTAATATTTTGTGGCCTCCATCACATAAACTTTATGTACTCTTTTTGTGAAGAATTGCTTGGCTAATGGGTTCGTAATATTTTGTTCAAGTAGTTTACATTTTGTGGCCTCCAATCCAATGTTGTTTGCATTTGTGATAAACTATTTGGCATTTGTGTTAAACTATTGTGGCCTCCATCCCATGAGGATGTAGAACTTTTATCCTTGGATAGTTAGAGAATCCTTTACTTTACAAATAACCCTATATCCCTGCAGACTTTATTTATTCATTTCTTGATCTTTACTTGTTCACTCTTTATAATTATTTATTGGAATTTTTTTAGCATGTCCTAGTATGTTGTTGTGAAAGAGAAAAAAACAAACAAACCAAGAGTGTATACAAGTTGGCCCAAATGCTACATGCAAATAAATGGATTTATAGGCACTTGGTACTTCAAGTGGCAAGACTATCAGGAAGCTATGGATTACTTCCAAAATCAGGGTGTGTCCGAAAGAAGTAAGGTTATAAAAGAAAGCTATATTTGTCGGGCATCCAAATTGCCATTGGGTTATTATTTATTGGCTTACAATAGTTGCTTCTATCATGGTTATGTTTTATCTTGTGCAACATCATGTGTTATTGTCTAGGGGGAAGGAGAACATGAGATTAGAAGCCTTGCATTCTGTAATTAAGTGTAGCCAGAACTTGTTGGCACACATAAGTAGTCCAATTTGCTAATTGTCTACTAATTAAGTGTTCTACACACATTGATTTGGTAGGGCTTTATGCTGCTCAATATAACATATATAATGATGATGTATACTGTTTTTGCAGGGATTGGCTTGGAATGGAAGAATAAATGCTAATGTTGATGGCTTCCATTCTCTATATTGATGAGGATTGAAGTAGCAAAGAATTATCTATGTTTTAGAAGAAGATGATTGGGTTGGTGAATCCTTTGAGTCTAAATCAAGAATTTGGCAATGATGAGTAGGTTGGTGATTATTTTCAACCAAATTAATTTGAACGGTTGCCAGGAGTATCAGTCCCTTGAAAATTTAAGGTTAGATGCTTGAAAATTTAAGACTAAATGCTAAAGTTGATGGCTTCCGGTCTCTATTTTGATGAGGATGGAAGTACCCAACAATTGCTATATTTTAGACGATGATGATTGGGTTGCTGGATCCTTTGAGTCTAAAATCAAGAATTTGGCAATGATGAGTATGTTGGTTATTCATTAATTGAGCCAAATTTTATCCCCTTTTCTAATTTTGTTTCCACTCATTTGCAGGATTTCGATTTCATTTTAATGTTTTGGATGTGGACTTTGTTTCTTTGTTGTGTCTTAGCTAGGGCTTTTCTCTTTGTTGGATTTTTGCAGGCATACAATCTTTTTGTTGTTTGGTTTTGGCCAGGAAGATAAGTTCTCCTACTTTTTGTTGTTTGCATATGACTTGTGTCTTTGCTAGATTTCACACTTCTCATCACACTTTTAGCCATTCAAACAACACCTAAAGCTAGTGTTTTTTAAAGGGAAAGTTGGGTTTTAGATGTGATTTATCAAATCTACAAAGTATAAATAGTACAAGTGTTGCCATAGGTCTCTATTTTTATTTTGCTTTCATTTTGGGTTTTATAAATAGAAGAGGTCTGTTTATTAAGCGGTTTTGTGTTTTGATAAACAAGTAGTTTTGTGCTTTTAAGCAGTTTTTGGTACAGTTTTTTGCTCTGATAAGCAAGCATTTTTGTGCCAGAAGTCTCTAAATTTTTTGGTGCTCTTAGCAGTTTTTGGTACAAATTTTTTGTGCTCTATTGGCTACTATGGTAAATGCCTAAATTGTACCAGTTTAGGTTTGAGCTCTCTATTACCTTGTGGATTGCTTTGGTACATAGTAGAGAAGTAGATTTTCTTCTATAATAAGTTGTTTGTATCTTCTCTCTAATAAGTTGCCACACGATTTACTTCTTAACCATCTGTTGGGGTTATCTTATGCTGCAGCCCAATATAGTATGGACAAGTTTGGTGCTTCTCAACCATTTGTTGTAATTCTCTTTTATTTGACTATTAAGTTGTCTTCTTCTTGTTGTTTCCTGCTAATTTATATGCTTCTCCTATAATTTCGTTTAAAAATGGAGCTTTCTACTGCAGCTTTTAGGCGGAACATTGGTGTTGCCTGCTGCATTTTGGGTGAAAGTGTGTACACAAACAATGGATGATGTTCACTATGTTAGATGTTCTTCCTGTCTTCTTGAATACTTGCTGCATTTTCTATCCTATTTTGTTGGGATTTTGGTGTACATTTTGGTATGTTTCTGCTACAGCCTTTTTTGTTGCTTATGCTAGGCTTCATATGCGCGAGATATCACTCCACTTTCACACTATCACCACACTTGCAGGCATCCAAACAGCCCCTATACTTGCCGCAATTTACTTATTGCTTCGATCTTGTTTGTTGGGTTCTTGTGCGTTTTGGGAGCTTTCTTGTGCATTCTTCTTGTTTGCTGTATACTTGCTGCATTTTCCTTCTTGTTGGGATATTATTGGATTGGATCTTGTTGTGCATTTTGGGAGCTTTCTATTGTAGTCTTTACTTGTGGTGTTTGCTGCGATCTTGTTTCCTTCTTGTTGTCCATCCTACCAGTCTATGACGAGAACATTATCTCTGCATTTCACATTATATTTTGCGTGAAAATGTAACAATTGTACTTCTGTTTCATCCTCACATGTTCATACATTCTACTTTGTAGGTTATGGCTACTGTGTTGCTTCTTAAGCTACTTGACTGCTCTATTATGGTTGAGACATGCCAATCTCTCATATATGTTCTTGTCAATGTATGTATGGGGAGTTAATGAGAAGTTTTTGTCTATGATACCTGGAATGCTTTATATCTGGACTGATGCTGTTTTGGAAGTTTTCCTACTGTTACTTCGGTAATGGGAGAACTGGATATTATATGTGTAATATGACAGATGCTGCTGATGTGTAGTAGGGGTGAGCATTATTCGGTTTTGGACTGAAAACCGAACTGAACCGAATAAGCGATTCTGTTCGGTTTTAAAAAAATTCGGTTTGATTTCGGTTTTGAAAATACTAAATTTTCTTATTCGTTTTGGGTTTCGGTTTCAGTCTAAAACCGAAAAAAAAAAAAAATAATATATATATATATATATATATATATATATATATATATATATATATATATATATATATATTGAATAAACCGAACAAATCGAAAATCGAACTGATTTAATTCGGTTCGGTTTGATTCGGTTATGGATTATTTCGGTTCGGTTTTGGTTTTGCTTATTCGATTTTTGGTCCAATTCGGTTTTCGTTATTCGGTTCGGTTTGAACCGAATTAACCGAATGCTCACCCCCAATGTGTAGGCTGTAATGAAGAAAAATTACATGCTCTCATTAATCCTCTGAGGCTATAGACATGATTTGTTTTCAAAGTTCTTACAATTAATTTCGAAAGTAGGTATATTTCAACTCCACTATTTGTTGTAAATTTGGAGGAAATGACAAATATACATCTCTACTCAATGCATGCCGAATAGCTCTCTATTTGTTGTTGATATATAAATTCTCATTTCATTCTTTGGAGGAAGAAATGGCTTAGTTCTTGGCTGATAATTATATGGTCTATGGTGATCACATGAGCATATGTTCATTATGAAGTGGCAAACATGCCATGGATGGGCTATGGTGATTACAACACATACAAAACCACTTCTTTTCTAGCTAAACAAAGGAAGTAGTGAATTACTACTTCCAAGTTTAATTATATGTTTGCATTCAAACGAAGGAACTCTTCAAGATCCGGAGGTGGGACTGGTTGCATATGCAACCTCCGAATTTTGCACTTGAATACTTTCATGGATTTGCAAGCATCCAGACAGTCCTTAATGGCCCTTCTCCGTAGGCTAGTTTGAAATTAGTATTGGTGGAAAATTTGTGATGAAAATATTTTTCATGAAAAAAAAGATCAATCAAACACAACGTAGTTGAGTTTTTCTTTCTTTTTTTTTTCCTTTTTTTATGGAAGGAATTCAGATTCTCGATCTCTTAATGTCTCGATAATGTCCACATAAATATGAGAGACTAATCGATATATTTAGATATCTTAAAGAGAAATTTGTTACGAGGAAAAAAAATTGTCAACATCTCATGTAGGCTCTTCTATTTGCATTAGAATTATGTGCATTACAAGATGTTGGCATTCAAAGAATCCAAATCAACTGGAGAACGAGCTATTGGATCCCTTAGTGTCAAATATTCATGTTCGTAATTCTAATACAAATAGAAAAGATTGTATTATATATTTGAAATATCTACAGGGGTTACAAGAAATACAATCTTTTTCTTTTGTATTGATATTAAGGGTCGTTAACCGGCATTGGCATTAGGGATCCGAATTTAAACTAAATAATCTTAGTGGCATTCTGACTATAGCGATTGGACGTTTTGACATCTTAACCTTATATTTCTCGATTTTGGTATCCAACTTCATAAAATTACTCTTTCGAAATATTTTTGTGTCAATGTTTGGATTCTTAATAGTTGTTGAAGCCTGGTTCTCAGATGAAAACCTTCTAGCCCTTGATGCCAACTCTTTATCCTAATTCTAGATCCGATTAGAAACCTTAATCATGACAGTTGGTGGTGGAAGAAGACTAGGAGTAGTGGGAGTATCCATTATCCACTAGTAAGTAAGAATTTTTTTTTACTTTCCAGAGTATGTTGTGGTAAAAGTATCCATTGTCAGGCACATGCCGACATCATACTATTTATTAGAGGGTGGTAAAAATGCTGAAATCATGCACCTGCAATTCTGCAAAGTACTCTGGCGCACAAATAACAGAATCGCGTGACATTTTGTCACGGATTTTTGCACACGTTTAAATTGTTAATATTTTTGCGGAACCCGGTGATTCTTGTGTCGTGGGGTCGGCGGGAAAAAAATAAAATAAAAATTGGACTGGATGGCGACGGAAATGTAATATTTTTTTATTTATGATAGAAATTAAGGATAGCGAGTTCAAATAACATACAATGTGTACAATTTTTTTTTGAATGTTATGCTAGGCATCCTAAAAAAACAAATTGTCAACATTTCTACATAAACGTGGTGCGGATCTAGTGGGTTATGGATTGAGATGCAAGAAAGCTTAGCAAATAGTTTGTTGTTCTATGGAATTTTCTTTTATAAACCGTTAGTTGGAATGATGGTCACTTATTTGAGTTTGGTTGCCATAAGCATACGGTACTAATTGATAATGGGGTTCTGATAATTATATAAAATCGTTGTTAAAGATTTTGGATTCCACCAATAAGATATGAAATAAATAAAATTATTTCTAATTTACTATTTATAACTTTGTTTCTACCACTTTTAATTTAATTACTACAACCTTTTATTTCATACATTTAGCAAAGTGTTATTTGTATTTCCTCCACATTATTTAATACTAAATGGAGGTAGTGCTAATAAATTGAAAGTAGGAAAAATCAGATTTATGAATAGTAAATGGGAGATAAATACAAATAAGTCAAACAAATATTCATTCAAAGGTATGATATTTACTTCCTCTCGCCTGACCTAAACTTGTTTTTTTACTCGGAATTTTGGACAAATATGATTCAGACACTATCAACGAAGTATATTTTTATGTTTGCGGATTTCCTCCTCACGCAAAAAGTTATAAATATGAACCATAAAATACAGTATATATTGTAGTAAAATATCCACATTATTAACGGTCTTGACTCCATCAATCTTATCATGGACATATTAGGGTTTTGTTCTTTACGACTAAAGACTTTTGGATTACATTTGTCAAGCTCACATTCAACGCTCATTAGACATGTATGAGTTACATACTTACAAATATGAACCCTAGATTAGCACTACCGAAATCCAATCCAACAACACGAGAGATGGGTTCAACTTAGAGGTGTAGGCAACGTACCCGACGAGGCATGAATTGACAGTGTCATCGGCACCGTTGAGAATGTGGCGTACCATACTATACCGACATGTGCACCCTTGTCCGTGTTGTGCCTGGCCATGTCAGCACAAACTACAGTTATATCAGACATTTGATTAACGTGTCGTGTCCATGTTCGTTGTGAGACATGACACAAGATCGTTGTTGGAGTCATGATGTGTTGGTGCTCTTGCTCCTTGACATGAAGAGAGCTTGCTCTCAACATGCTTTGTAAAGTTTAGTCCCACATTGGAAAAGCACCATGAGTTATCTCAACATATATATGAGTATGTGTTGTTGGGATATGCACATTGGGTGGTGACCCTAAGGGGGGAACCATGTGGATGATTTTACTAAGAGGTAAGGATAAGGCTCCAAGAAAAGCATTCATGCTTTTTGCTCTTGGGAAATTAACTTTCATTGGGGCTAAGCCCCGTAGGGGCTTAGCGACTCGGACTCGGACTCGGGCTCGGGCTCATGAGGCATAATGTGGCATTTTGTTGGCGCACTTTGCACTTACGCTTAAGTTGTGCGAGCCACGTTGCGCGTCCACGTTGCGCGGCCCAGTTGTGCGCCCAGGTTGCGCAGGGTGCGCGAGTGCGCTAGGTTGCGCGCGTGCGCAGGGTGCGCGAGGTGCTCGAGTGTTTAAGTGCGCAAGTTGTGCCAGGTGCGCAAGGTGCGCAAGTTGCACCAGGTGCGCCAGTTGCGCAAGTTGCGCCAGGTGCGCAAGTTGAGCAAGTTGCGCCAGGTGCGCAAGTTGTGCCAGTTGCACCAGTTGCGCCACAGTGTACGCAGTGCGCGCAATACGGCTATAGGTACGTGCGCAACTCGTTCATTAGCGTAATGCACACAGGTAGTGGCTGTCCTCATTTAAAATGATCCGTAATATGCGATAACTGATCCTGAAATAGTAGATCTGACGTTATTTCGTGGCGCATATTGCGGATCTGAACGGTTATAGCAGTAGCTATATATTCAGGGCCTCACTTCTCTCTCGAAAGATATAGAGAATTATCATTCTGAAAATTCCAGAAAGAGAGAAGAGAGAGTTCCTCGAGCCACTAGAGTTCCAGCACCTTCAACAGCAACTCGAGTATTCTTTTTCTGTCCTTGTCGTTTCGAGCAGTCTGTCTTAGAGTATTTTTCCAGAGCGTTCCAGAGTTCACTCGAACTTGCTGGTTCCTGGAAGCTGACCATGTGGGCGGATCTAGCTTTGAGCACTGGTGTTTTTGATACCCCAGCAGGACACTACCTTTCCATCAATCGCCTGTCACATTTACTGCTGCCTTTAGCATTTCGATTAGTACCTTCTTTTTAGAAGCACTGCTATCGTTTGCTACGTATACGAAATCTTCTTAGATTTTCGTATTCCAGAATCCTTCTAGGATCTCTAGTTGTGCACCTTCCTAGAAGTGTTGCATTGGAACGTTGTTCTTACAACTGTTTCATTCGATTTTCTATTGAAAATATTGTGTCCGGTTCTAACAATCTCAAAGCTAGACCAGCACAATAGAAAACTCTCGTGTCTTTCTCCTCGATACTAGCTTTAACAAACTGGAAAAGTTCGACGGAGAACACTTTCAAATATGGAAGAGAAAAATTACCCTCAATCTACAACTGGTGGACGTCGATCATGTGCTGATTGAGACTGAACCAACGATTCCAGAAGGACCGATGACTCCAGAAGGTGGTACAGCAGATATAATTGCTGCTGCACAAGTCAAATTGACCAAATGGAGAAAGGACAATAGTCTTTGTAGGCTATTGATTCTGAATGCAATGGAGGACTCCCTGGCAGAGTCATACTCCAAGAATCCTTCTGCCAGGGATGTCTGGGAGTCCTTGGAAAAGCTGTATGAAGATGACGACAATAGATCGAAAATCTTCATCATCGAGAAGTACCACAAGTGGCTCTTCGAAGACGAGAAGGCAATGCTACCTCAGGTAAAAGAGTTCTTGAAGCTGCGCCAGAAGTTAGAAGACGAAAAAATGCCCCTCGTCGACAAGTTTATAGTTAGAGGGATTGTCTCTAAACTTCCCGCAGGATGGAGTATATTCTATGCAAGAATGCACCGGAAGAAGCTGGATATCAGCTTGGAAGATCTCCTTCAAGAGATCCATGTTGAGGACGAGATGCGTTCTCAACAGAAGATGGACACTCTGTCCAAACAGTTGGCCAAGGCCAATCTGGTGCAGACGAGAGAGCCCAAGGGGAAGCAGGTGGCTTCTCATCACAAAAAGAATGATTCCACTAATCTGAAAGTGAAGGGTCCTTCATTCAAGCAACAGAAGTCCAAGTCCCACGTGACTTGCTTCAATTGTGGCAAGAAAGGCCACTACAAGAGTGAATGCAGATCCAAGCCCAAACAATCAGAGAAAGGTGAGCCTAGTAAGGTTTCTTTGGTTTCTAACCTCGTTGCTATGATCGCTCAGGTCACAACTACGGAGGCTGACTCTGACTGGTGGATAGACACCGGTGTGACTTGCCATGTCTGTTCTGGGAGGGAATGGTTCATCACATACCAGCCAACTTCTGAAAAGGTTGACATGGCGAACCAGGCCCAAACTGAAGTTCTGGAGATCGGGAATGTGGAGCTGAAACTTACTTTCGG
Source organism: Iris pallida (assembly GCA_029216955.1). Lineage (NCBI taxonomy): Eukaryota > Viridiplantae > Streptophyta > Magnoliopsida > Asparagales > Iridaceae > Iris > Iris pallida. Next base: position 8,175,550 of record JANAVB010012000.1, on the reverse strand, counting down.
GAACACTCTGACGCTCCAAGGAGTAAAGCATATTCCAGTGATTGCCAAGAACCTGATCTCTGGGAGTCTGCTTAGCAATGCAGGCTTGAGGATGGACATCAATGCTGGTCAGATGGTGATGTCCAAGAAGGGAACATACTTCGGAAAGGCTTATCAAACCGAAGGGATGTTTAAAATTTAGCTTGTAAACCAGTCTAATGAAATTAATGCAATCGTTCTTTCTGATTACTCTCTTGAGTTGTGGCATAATAGGCTAGGACATGTTCATTGTAAAAGAATAAACAAAATGTCTAGTCTAGGACTTATCTCCAAGTGTAGGGGTAAGGTAGAGAAATGTGAAGTATGTGCTCAGACTAAGATCACTAGAAAACCCTTTCATCGGGTCAATCGAAGCACAGATCTTCTGGAGTTGGTTCACTCCGATATCTGTGACTTCAAATAATTCTCTACAAAAGCCGGGATGAAGTATTTTATAACCTTCATCGATGAATTCTCTAAATATGCATTCGTCTACTTTCTCAAATCCAAAGACGAAGCGTTCGAGAAGTTCAAGGAGTTCAGGGCCAAAACTGAACGGCAAACTGGACAACAACTCAAGAGGTTGAGAAGTGATCGAGGCAAAGAATATCGGTCTCATGAATTCGCATCGTTCTGCAAAGAACATGGAATCATCTGTGAGACTACTGCTCCGTTCCTCAATCTAACGGAGTAGCAGAGAGGAAGAACCGAACGTTGACAGAAATGATGAACTCAATGCTGCTAACTGCAGGTCTTCCAAAATGCTATTGGGAAGAAGCTGCATTAACGGCCACTTTCATTCTGAATAGAGTACCTTATGCAACTTCTGACATAACCCCTTATGAACTCTGGTTCAAAGGCAGACCTAACTTCAATGTCATTCGAGTGTGGGGGTGTCTGGCTTATGTGAAGCTCCCAGATCTGAAGATTCAGAAGCTGGGGACAAGGACTACGAAGGCAATCTTCTTGGGGTATGCCGAGAAGAGTGATGCTCGGAGATTTCTTGATATTGAGTCAAATCATATCATCGAATCTCGTGATGCTGAATATTTTGACAAGTTTGCAAGAGATAAAAATATTGTTCTTCCAGATATTCCGGAGAATAATATAGGTGTAAATGAGACTGAGATCTCATATGAGCAAGTAGTCCAAGATGAAATTGTTGGTGGAGAAACAACAATTGAACCAGAACTCATTGAGCCGTCGACGAAGCGAGTAAGGAGGCCGAAGAGCTTCGGAGATGACTTCGTCACCTATCATGTGAAAGTAGATCCGCTTACCTATGATGAGGCGATGAAGACCAGAGATGCTGTCTTCTAGAAGGAGGCAATAGACAATAAAATTGACTCAATTACCTCCAATAACACATGGGTGTTAGTTGATTTACTCAAAGAAGCAAAATCCATCGAATGTAAGTAGATCTTCAAGAAGAAGATGAAAGCTGATGGAACCATTGACAAGTTCAAGGCCAGGCTAGTGGCCAAGAGGTTTTCTCAAAAGCAGGGGATCGACTACTTTGACACATATGCTCCAGTAGCACGGATGACAACTATTAGATTGTTAATTGCCCTTGCGGCAATACACAAACTGGTGATATACCAGATGGATGTAAAAACAGTATTCCTGAATGGCGAGCTGACCGAGGAGATTTATATGCAACAACCAGAAGAATTTGTTGTCAGAGGCCTAGAAGACAAAGTCTGCAAGTTGGTAAAATCTCTATACGGCTTAAAGCAAGCTCCCAAAATATGGCATGCGAAGTTTGACAAAGTTTTAAGGTCAAACGGCTACAGGGTCAGCAAAACAGACAAGTGTGTCTATACTAAATTTGCTGACGGAAGAGGAGTCATCATTTGTCTGTATGTGGACGTCATGTTAATTCTAGGTACGGATATAAGCTGTGTCACTGAGACAAAGAAGTTCCTCTCGACAAAGTTCAGTATAAAGGACTTGGGGGATGCTGATGTTATCTTGGGACTCAAGATCATCCGGACAGACACTGGATTGGCTCTGTCATAATCTCATTACATAGAGAAGATGCTTACTCGATACGGGTATCATGATCTTCCTATAATTGATACGCCATACCGAAGTGATCAGAAACTGGAGCCAAACTCGAAGGAAAGCGTCAGAAAATTGGAGTACGCTAGCGTCATCGGGAGTTTGATGTACGCTACCACTGCCACTAGGCCTGACATAGCTTTTGCTATGGGAATGCTGAGTCGATTTATGAGCAATCCAAGCGTTGAGTACTAGAAAGCTGTGAAGCGTGTTATGAGATATCTCAAGAAGACTCAGACATATGCACTGCACTTCAGCGGAGAGCCGCCGGTAGTAGAAGGCTTCAGTAATGCCAGCTGGTGCTCAGAGTTAGAGAGCGAGAGGTCCACTGGTGATTCATTTTCACAATGGGTGGAGCTGCTATATCTTGGAAGTCAAAGAAGCAGACTATGCTCTCGTGGTCTTCTATGGAATCTGAGTTCTTTGTACTTGATACTGCAGCAGATGAAGCAGAATGGCTTCGGAAGCTCATGTATGATCTTCCAGTAGTTGGAGCATAGATACCGATAATTCCTATATACTGCGACAACCAAGCAACTGTGGCGGTGGCATCAAATGATCTCTTCAACGGAAAGAAGAGAACTGTGCGGTTAAAGCACAAGACAGTGAACGATCTCATCAAGAGAGGTGTCATTACAGTCATCGATGTTCGGAGTCAGGAGAACCTGGCAGATCCCTTCACGAAGGGCCTCAAGCGTCAGCTGGTTGAACACACATCAGGGAAGATGGGCTTAAAGGCATTCTGATAGTATATTTTTGTAATCCTACCATAAAGTTTTATGTTATTAGTTCAAAAAGAAATCTGCTAGACATCTAACTTTCGGTTCAAGGGAGGACCACTGACTGGAAAACTATCAGTTAACAGTGGGTACTTGTTCTTAGAAACATGGAAGGGTTACGAACCCATAACCACTGTTGTCTACTATGTGTTTTCTGCGAAAAACGGATCCTGTGTTGAGGTTGGCTTAAATGCCTTAATAAGTTCTCAGGCAGAGTGAATGCCTGGTGTGCTTTACAGGTAGCACGGTAGCTCAGCACTACAAGAAGTAAAATTTTATGCTACAGTGGGATGACTCCACCATGAGGTTCCCAGGTAGGGGTAATGCCTCGGCTTTGCAAGCCAAGTCATAGCGACGTAGCACCGCAAATAGGCAGGTAGCCTAATGCTGTATAATAAAATTAAAGAGTTATAGACAGCACTACAAAGGAGAGAATGACCCCATGTTACAGTGGTACGACACCATGATGAGGTACCCGGGTAGGGGTAAAGCCTCGACCTTGCAAGCCATGTCATTGCGGCGTAACACCGCAAGGAAGCCTTAGGTTTCATGCTGGGTAGAATGGCACTACAAAGATGCTGTGACCTCATGCTGCAGTAGTATGACACTACGATGGGGTTTCCAGATAGGGGTAATGCCTCGGCTTTAGGCCATGTCATAGCGGCGTAGCACCGCAAGGAAGCGCAAGGCTTCATGCCATGTCTCTTTAATAAAGAACTTACTTATAGTGTATGGAAAGAGATATCATGCCATCTCTTGAGGGTAAACTTGTAGATGCCCAAAATTATACACTGAAACCAGGATGACACAAGGCCTTTAATGTACAGCCAGAAGCACATGTAACTACACTTTGTGAGTGGGAAGAATTATAATTGTGGTACAGAATTCAAGGCATAGTCCATTCTTGTACCACACTGTTATTTAACCCATGCAGGAAGATTCAAGTCGTCAGCGACATCTATCCTAATACAAAATGGACAGTTACTGTGGGGAACGCTCAACCCTAGACACATATATATGATGAGATATGTGGGAGATTGTTGGTGCTCTTGTTCCTTGACATGAAGAGAGCTTGCTCTCAACATGCTTTGTAAAGTTTAGTTCCACATTGGAAAAGCACCATGAGTTATCTCAACATATATATGAGTATGTATTGTTGAGATATGCATATGGGGTTGTGACCCTGAGGAGGGAATCATGTGGGTGATTTTACTAAGAGGTAAGGATAAGGCTCCAAGAAAAGCATTCATGCTTTTTGCTCTTGGAAAATTAATTTCCATTGGGACTAAGCCCCGTAGGGGCTTAGCGACTCGGACTCGGACTCGGGCTCATGGGCTCATGAGACGTAATGTGGCATTTTGTTCGCACACTTTGCACTTAGCACGTAAGCATCGTCGCTAGGCGCATAGTACGCTTAAGTTGCGCTCGTTGCGCGTCCACGTTGTGTGGCCCAGTTGTGCGCCCAGGTTGCGCAGGGTGCGCGGGTGCGCAAGTTGCACAAGTTACGCCAGGTGCGCCAGGTGCACAAGGTGCACAAGGTGCGCAAGTTGCACAAGTTGCGCCAGGTGTGCCAGGTGCGCAAGTTGCGCAACTTACGCCAGGTGCACAAGTTGTGCCAGTTGTGCCATAGCGTGTGCAGTGCACGCAATGCGGCTGTAGGCGCGCACGTAACTCGTTCATTGACGCAATGCGCACAGGTAGTGGCTGTCCTCATTCAAACTGATCTATAATATGCGATAACTGATCCTGAAATAGTAGATCTGACGTTATTTCGTGGCACATATTGCGGATATGAGCGGTTGTAACAGTAGCTATATATTCAGGGCCTCACTTCTCTCTCGAAAGATATAGAGAATTATCATTCTGAAAATTCTAGAAAGAGAGAAGAGAGAGTTCCTCGAGCCACTGGAGTTCTAGCATCTTCAACAGCAACTCGACTATTCTTTTTCTATCCTTGTCGTTCCGAACAGTCCGTTTTAGAGCATTTTTCAGAGCATTCCAGAGTTCACTCGAACTTGCTGGTTCTTGGAAGCTGACCGTGTGGGCGGATCTAGCTTTGAGCACTGGTGTTTTTGACACCCCAGCAGGACACCACCTTTCCATCAATTGCCTGTCACCTTTACTGCTGCCTTTAGCATTTCGATTAGTACCTTCTTTTTAGAAGCACTGCTATCGTTTGCTACGTATACGAAATCTTCTTATATTTTTATATTCCAGAATCCTTCTAGGATCTCTGGTTGTGCACCTTCCTAGAAGTGTTGCATTGGAACGTTGTTCTTACAACTGTTTCATTCAGTTTTTCATTGAAAATATTGTGCCCCGGTTCTAACATGATGTGCCTATATGATTGACGACACGTATCAGCTTCGACACTGGCACAAACATGTCGGTACCTACTTGCAGGACTGACCCTTATAGAGAGGTAGGAGAGGCGGCCGCCTCGAGTCTCCAATATTTATGGGCCCCTAAGTTTTGTTCTATTTATACTTATATATGTTGATTTAAAAAAACATTATGTATGGACCCATTTGAGTTGGGGTGACTGGCACAACTTTCATCCCTAGTTTAACTAAAACTCTAAAAAGGAAAAGAATAAATGTAAAATAAAAAAAGTAAGGGTATTTTAGTGTTATAAGAATTAATATTTCAGTTTTTCCAGGTATTTATTAAATTAAGGATTATTTACAATAATAATTCCTATATTTTGGATTTATAACATATGGTACCACCCACTTTTAAACTAATTATACTTACCACCCCTCCATTTAGAAAAAAATAAAAGTAGAGGTAGTTAGTGTTATAACTTCTTAATTTTATCTTAAAGTAGGGGTACCCTATAGTGCGTCGTCCCCCTCAATTCAACCGAAGGAATCGAAATGCAACAGCGTTTGGACTTGGCTATGCAACGGCTTACTCGAAGTCCTGCTCGATCGAGGCAACTCCTCGCTCAGGTGGGCGGCTTCGATGAACTTGCCTCAGCTTGGCCTTCACAGTAATAAATAGAAGTTCTCAAATTTGTACTGAGTAGGTATGTTAAACAAAGAGATGAATCCACATAGCTAAGGGAATAATCTATTTTGTCAAATGTGTATAGAACATGAAATGGTTAACCCGTTGCTTAGATATCACTCCACGATGGCCTTCAAAGTTGGCACTCGGTCCTTCGATCCCACGACTTGGGTAAAAAAAGACGACTTTGGCAGAATAGATCACATTTATACTGGCACATAAACTATTGAATTGTAGTCATAGTCTAGACGTTCCCACAGTCGTATTGTTTATCATAGCATGTGCGTCCCCACGATTTTAATGCGGACCATACAGTTTATGGCACGAGTTAAGGTACTCAAAGAACATGGTTATTCAAGTTGAGCATGTGCACGCTCCCACGATTTCACAACTAATTTTGTGATATGTCCCCATGGTCTCACAGTCGTCATATAAAGTATGACACAGTCTATAGAACCTTATGGAACACATTTTGTTCAAGTTGGACTAGAAGGCTATGTAGTAGCCGTTCCTGGATTTAAAAGGTAATATGGAAAGATCATGCGACCGTTTGTCACCAAGGCGGTCCCTCTTTTGGGAGTCTCCAACAAAGTATAAAAAGTATGGTTTATGAGCACGAGTTACAAAGGGTTTGAGTCATACCATAAATTAGGCCATGCATTTACGTGAGTCTACATGTTCTCGTAGGTGCGTGATCATGGACAACTTGTGCACAAGGGTGTTGTTTCTTCGGACCACAACCTGGGGCCACAGGACCAATCCGGCCTAGGAGGAAACACGGTATAGCTGATGCTGGGTAGGCAACCAGGAGATTCGAGATCCTTGAGTGGGGCTAACTACCCATACTGCAACGTTTACCGTCTCTCCTAGATATGTCTAAGATGGCTAGTCAATGCCAGTGATCTTTCATATAGATGGGTCGGTGTGTCGAGCGACAATCTGCATACAAGGTGTCGGTTGAGTCACAAGAAGTATAAGCACGTCACGGATGAGTCAAGACGTATGCACGGTTTACAACACAACAATTATGGAGCCTAAGATTTGGCTATAACAGAGACACGTACTTCGGCACGAGATGTGACATCGTGTGTTTGAGACATTGACACAAGTTCATAAGTTCATGTTTGAGTCATTTGGAAGGGCAAGTAAAAGAATATGATTCACATTACTGCGAGGCACGGACACGATGTTGCACAAATGGATTTGTTGCACGGTCACAAGGATTTGGAGCACGATCACATTGGTTGCAACAAGAATAGGTCAGGAGTCTATATAATCGAATTGATCCTAAGACAAGATTAGAAAGACCAAAAAAGAATAAATTGTACTTACTAAAATAACGTGTTGGTTTTGTATGGGTGGGCAAGAGGCTCACTCATCAGTACGGTTGTGTATTGATATTCCACCAGTTTTTATGTGCAGATTCAGGTATCAGCACGCTTGGGGCGGAGGTTGCTTGGACACGCTGAGGCATGGACTTCCTTAGCATTTTGAGGCACGTAGCCACATTGAAGACTTCTTCTATACGGGACATAATATATGAACATCGCCTTCTAAAGCATCCGTAAGTTGTAAGCCTTCGGGAATGATATCATTGTATTGAGAGATGAGAGAGAGAGAGAGAGCATAGTGATTTGTATTTAGAGAGAAAGTGAGCATGAGTGATTGTAATCTTGGCCTTGTACTGTATATAATTCCGCTGATTATTCAATAAAGATTATTTTGTTTTTATACATCGTATGTTATTCAACTTTTCTGTTCGAGACTTCTGTGCGACGACCCCGTCGCTATGCTGCTGTAATCGACCATTATGGAGATTGTCTTACGTGAGCACAACCTAAGATCGTACGGTATCACGTCCTAGAGAGGACGATCGGTTCTGCAGAACTAGGGCATGCCATACCCCGTGTAATAATATATAATATATGACCAATGTAATTTGTCACGCACAGAAGCAGAATACTGGCAAGTATAGATGGACCATGCCAGCTACATATACCAAAGTACTCCAGTACCCTGAGATACGGTCAAAGCTGTAGATAAATGGGTTACTACTACAAGCCAACAGTCAATCCTTGGTCGAGCAATCCTAGATATCTTAATCACAAACAATTAAGTAAAGTACAAGAGTATGATTATCATGCATATAAGACAGTATCATGCATATAAGACAGTAAAGTGTCCCAATCTATAATATATATAGACGATCATGAAGTTAGTAATACAAAATAAAGAACTAGCATGAGTGTAAGTCATACATGATTAGCTCTAATTGCAGTCTAGAATATGTATAAATCATGTCCAAGCCCGTAGGCTAAAAGTCAAGGTCCAGAACACAAGCTAAACATGTGCTCGGTGGCTAAACGTCTCAAAAGAATATGTACATGAATCTAGTGGGTGAAGGAAAGAAAACTCGCTCAGGCACCCTGGTGCTCTAGGTGGTCAACATCAAGTAGAAGGTCCGAAAGATCCTCGGGCCCCTCTACCAGATCTGGCCAAACAAAACCAGTGGGTCAGACCCCTAGATAGCAAGTACCATAAAGGAAGCCAAACTATGAACTAAAACCATCATGCAATCATAATCATACTAAAGTAAAAACAGTAAAATCAGACAGAAATAATGTAAAGGTACCACAGTGTATATGAAAGAAACTTGGAAACATATGAACATGTACATGGTAATTTAAAAGAATAACAAAAATATCATATGGGTTCGAAGCCGAGCATGTATAACATGTAGTGAAGTCGGACATGTAAGCAAGAATGATAGCATGTACATGAAAAAACATGAATCTTAATATTGAAATAAACAAGCCGGGCAAAACTAGACACGACACGACATGAATGGACTTCATCCACAAACCACGACCAAGAAATGAGTACGGCTTGATACATTAGCTAACTAGGGTTATCGCAATCCTAATTACTGTCATATGCAGTTTAAAAAATCCAATCTGGTTGTACATGTATATAGGATGGCCCAGGAGACGTGTATCCTAATAAGTAAGCTCCAAACGACGGCGAGTTAAATATAGCAGTACATGTATACAGCATGGCCCCACTCGATGGTGTGCTAGAAATGTGCCTCTCACGACTGTAGTGCCCCGTCCCGCTCATTTAATCAGAGGAATCAAAACGTGTAAAACCCAACCCTTTCTAAAAAAAAGAAAACAAACAAACAAACAAACCAACTCATCAATCACCCATACCCCTCCTTTCCCTCTCCCCACGTTCACCCCTTCCTCTATTTTCCTTCCTCCATTCACTCACAACCACCATCAGCACCATTTTCTTTGCTTAAAAAAACAAGAAGAAGAAGGAGGAACCACACACAACATCTCCATCTCCCTTCTCTCCAAATCACAGCACCACCACCACCCCCTCCATCCGTGCCCGTGCGGCCGCCCCTGTCTACGCGCTGTCCCCCGACTCCGCCCGAGCCTCTGTCGGCTCCGCCCCGAGCCCCTACCGGCTCCGCCCGAGTCCGGCCGACCTTCTCGAGCCCGTTCGGCCACCTCTTCGCCGACCCCTCGAGCCCCCTTCGGCCGGATACCACCGACCCGTGCCCCTGTGCGCTGTTCCGGCGCCGCCCGTCCGAGCGCCAACCATCAAGCGGCCGATCTGCTGTCTCCGTGCCCCGCGGCCGCGACAACGCTGTTCCGCTGTCCGATCCGTTGTTCCCGGCCCGTCCCGAATCGAGTCGCTGTCCGCACTTCCAGTGCTGTCCCGAACCGATCTGCGTGGATATTTTCCTATTTCTATTGTACATCTGAGAGCTCTAGCCGAGCAACTGAGGTATAATTTCGTGTCCATGTGTCCCTCCCGTAGTTAGTCGGTGATGACGCGGTCCCGACCCCATCCCGGGGATCGGCTTTGAGTATGGTTGTGTTAGGAGGGATATGCACATTTGTTTTACGCCGCGGTGTAGTTCTTCGGTTTGGTTATTTTCCTTGCTATAAGTATTTGCGTAGTTGGCTGTTTTCCTTGCTGTGTGTATTTTCTATGGTTGGTTACCTTCTTCTTATGCTGTACTTTACTTTCGATTTTAGTTTGGTGGTTTATAAGTTATGCGGTTTATATCCATGGGTTGGATGTTGGATATTCATATTCTAGTTGGCGTGTTTGGTTCCCTGGGTTGGGACGTTGATTTTGTGTTGTGGATCGGTACCACCTCGTGGCTAGGTTGTCCTAGTTACAGAGGAGGTATTGCCCAAATTTTCAGTAAAATCTTTCAAATTATTATTATTAATTAAGTTCATTAAATTAAAACCTGTTTTCATACCCGGTCTTTGCAAATGATTTCCAAAATTGGTTTTGTTGGTTTGGTTTTGTAGATTTTATGAGATTTGTATCCCCTGCTAGGCGACGACCGTATCGGTCGGATGAGCCTCGGCGAAACGCAAACGCTATAGGATTTTCTGTACGTTGAGGCGTAATCCAGCAACGTGAGATTGCATGACCAAGTCTGAGACTCCCATTTTCTATAATCTATATTTAAATTATATATATTATGTTTTATGTTTAGAACTTGTTACTGGTTTTAGTATCTTGGGTGTAGGACCTCGGCCTTCTGATTGGACCGCTTTCCGGCACTCAGAGCTCGCCTCAGTCTTATTAATTTAATTTAATTAATTTGTTGTAAGGGCATAAGCCCAGTTTTTCTTTATTTTTCTGTGGCCCTGTATTGTGTAGCCTAGATTTTTTATTTCTTTTCTGAGTTGGTTATTTGCGTAGCTAGACGTATAAATTATAATTGGGTATTAATTATTTTGTACAAAATTAATAAGATTTTTTTATATCAAGTTAATGAATAAAGATTCCTAATAATTTAACAACTTCATGTTTTCTCACTTAAAGACCACTTAGTTTTATATATATTATAAAAATACAAAGTTTTGCTAAATAATCAAAAAAATGTGATTTTCCCAATTAATCAATAAACCGGTCACTCCGTTAATTGATAACGATTGTAGCTCGCGACGATAGACGGATTTTGGTAGTTTAATTAAATAACTTAAAACTTGACTAGGATCTCCTTCTAGAAATTGCAACTAGCACAACTAGATATGGCTCATTATGGTTCTAAGTCAGGGTTCTCAACTGTAGGGTTTCGAGGACGTATTTGACTTCATCCCCGGTACCGACATCCTATTCCAGTCATTAAACAAAGGCAAGTTACGATTATGCTATCTTATATTTTAATTAGTAATTGTCAAGTTGCATGTTTAAACCACATTGCTACACGGAACCCTCTCCTAGGGTTCAAATATTGATTGATATTGATTGTGGGGATATTGGGGGAATAGTGTAGCGTTTATGACCAATACCCCTCATATTGCATATTGTTATTGTGCGAGCTTACCCCTCTTACACACGGAGATAAGCCGTATCGCGTCGCTAGGATGCTATTTTACAACCCAAGCCGGTCATAGACGTTACATATTCAAATCACATTGTTTCAAGTATTGAATTGTTAAATTGCTGAAAAATATTGTTTCAACTGTTTAGCTTGCACTTTTCCGTTATTATTTGAAATGTGAGGTACATACTCGTACTTGCTCCTTTCCTGACTGGATCCCTCCCCAATAGGTAATATTGATGACGCTGAGCTATTGTACAATAGCTATTATGATCCTATGCTATACCCTGCGGTGTTACCAGTCTCCCTTGGAGGACGCAGATCCTGAGGCCGAAGAGCCGGCCGTTTAGCTAGTTGCTATTTCCTTATTTTTTAGTTTCATTATATTGGAGATTGTAGACTTTAGTTTCAGTATTTATTTCAGTATTTTTCTTTCCAGTTGTATTTCTCTTTGTTGAATAAAAGTTTTAAATATTCGTAAATTCGTGTTGTGACAAATGTATAGATGTTGTTGAGATTACCTGCAAATAGAAACAGCTTACTGTCGTCGTCTCACAACGGTACAGACTGGGCATGATCCGATTCGACCCAACAATTTAGGATCGGATCGTGACATATTTTTAGTGGTGGCCCATGAAAGTCCATCAACAACTTAAGTGAACATAGCTAGAAACAACTAGAACACTAGAATATTGATTTGTCACAACATAGAACCGAATTATCTATATATAAGTATCTATTTTTGCTTGCTTATAGAACGGTAGGTTACATTGTTTATGCTTGCCCCTAAACTTGCCAGACTATGAAATCAACCTGACCTATGCCTATCAGTCGGTACTAGCAAGATCTTGTTTTCTATACATGACGCAAGAAAACATGACAAGAGAATCGTAGTAGTAGATTGAGCAGCGGGAGGATGCTCGAACCAGACCAGGACCAGAAGAGCTAATGATACCTATAATTATTGATTAGCACTAGATGATATCCTACCGAAGCATAATATATTACCCTTGATTACACTTTTTCTGGCCAACATCTTTCCCAAAGTCATGTCTCCCCTACGATACAATTTTTGAAAATTATAATCTTAATGAGAATGTATGTAAGGCGGTATTTATCAAGGATATATTGGTGATTAAGAATTGGAAGAATAGAATTTTGGAATACCTAGATATTAGTTGGTACTGATAACAATTGGAAGTGATAATGACATAAGGAGTGAATTTTGACCTGAACAAACTACAACGATAAGACAAAAGACTTATCGAGGAAATGAATTACGAGATGTAAGGATGAAAAGTTATGGATACTTGGGAATCGAAAACATTTATGGAATAGTCAAGGATGCAGATAAGGATCAGTCAACTTTGTGACTTAAGTAGAGGTTGTTGAAATAATAAATACTGAGGTGTTCTTTAAATATATATATATAATATACATGGTGAACAGAGAGTCTACTATATTCACCATGTTACAATATAGGGCCAAAATTATTTATTTTAAAATAGTTATTTTGGCTTGCTTATAGTTTTATAGGTTATCTTGCTTACATTTGTACCTAAACCTTATCTAGATTAGGCCGATTGTATGATGGTATGTTACTGTCTATTTTTATTTTCTAGATTTTTGGTATATTTTTAGTGTCCCATGGCTTTCGGGATTATTTTCTTCCATATCTTTATCAGATTCTAGCATACTTTAGGATCCATACTCTTTCGCCGTTTTTGGATTAAGATTAGATTTTTTTTTTCAATCTCCTTCTTTAGCAAACCTATGTCCAACTTCTCCATTTGTTGATCAAATCTTACTCCTCTATCTTTATTTGGAATCTAGATCCATTCGCTATTTAGAGTTTCAAATTCTTCTATAGCAAACCTAATAAATTCTTATCTACCCAAAGTATTTCTACGACTAGTGTATCCAACCATTTCTCTTGACCTTATTTCCAATTGACTTTCTCAGAACCAATTTCGAACCGAATTCTTTTGGAACCATAAAGCCCCACGGTTAATTGTTACCAAAGAATTGGTTCAACTTAGCTGGTTCACATATCTCCCAAAGGAACTATTTTTTGAAAAAAATAATTCCAATATGGATTGATATTTCCTAAGTTATTCCAAGTACCGAAAATATTTTTATTTGTTGATTTTCTACACTCAACTCGAAACCTTACTCTCCTTAGGCAACTTCTCTGTGAACTTGTCTCATCTTAGCCTTCATATAATAAATCGCATGTTTTCAACTTGCACAAGTTAGGCTTGATAATAAAATAGACGCATCCATATAACTAAGGGAATAATTTCGACGAGTCGGATTGAGTTAGAACATGGAAAAAGGGTCCCACGGTCGGCTTAGAATCGTTTCACGATGGCTTTCAAAATGACACTCGGTCCTTCGTCCCGCGACTTGGGAGAAGGACGAGTTGGTATTCGCCACAAAGCTGGAATTAGCCTAAGTCATAGGCGTCACCTGCGTATATGCTTAATAAGCATGCACGGTCCCGTCGTCTAAGGCTTGGCATAACATTCGCCTGTCCCGTGGTTTAAGTCATATTGCATGGCTTGTGGCTTAAGTCTAGGCACCCAAAGACCTTGGTTGTTCAAGTCGAACACGTGTATGACACGTTTCCATGATGCGAAGCTTGGCGTAGCCTTTGCTAGTCAAGTCGTTGCACGAATAAGTTAGACAAGAGTTTTGCTGGGTTATCGAAGTTATAGCAAGCACTGTCCTTTGTTGTCTGCGGTTGTCAAGTCATATGGTCCCATGAGAACAAGGCTCATCATATAAAATATGTGACTTGAGCGATAGTGTCACCTAGAGAACAAGTCAGTCTAAGGTACGAACCACGGTTGGTTTAGGAAAAAGCATGCCACGGACAATGGAAGTACACGAGATCGATCCCGCTACTTGGGAGTCTCGATAAGTCTCGAAAAAGAAGATCACGAGATCGGTCCCACTACTTGGGAGTCTCGATAAAAAAATACACGAGATCGGCCCCGCTACTTAGGAGTCTCAATAAGGAAGTACACGAGACCGGTTCCGCTACTTGGGAGTCTCGATAAGGAAGTCACGAGATCGGTCCCGCTACTTGGGAGTCTCGATAAGGAAGTCACGAGATCGGTCCCGCTACTTGGGAGTCTCGATAAAGAAGTACACGAGATCGGTCCCGCTACTTGGGAGTCTCGATAAGGAAGTACACAAGATCGGTCCCGCTAATTGGGAGTCTCGATAAGGAAGTTCACGAGATTGGTCCTGCTACTTGGGAGTCTCGATAGAAAGTTAGAAAGCATGGTCATGATTAAGGAAGGACTTGGTAGATCGAGTTGAGTCTTGCATGGTCATTGGACAACTTGTGCGCCAGGTGAATTCTTCGAATGATCCAGGGCGCCGGGTTCGTATCGGACAAGGAGAATTGCAAATATTATACGGCCTTCATCGACGGTATGTGTAGTGCCCCGCTCCTTGCGGTCCACTATGTAATACCTACGGCTTGTTGACTCAGTTATGAACTGAGTATTTGGTGAAACCTTTGCCGGTATCGATTGATCACGGATGAAATGCAATGAACCTTTCCAATTGATGGATTGGCTTCTATTGAAATGAATCCAAGAGTTTTGCTGAATGTTTTCTCTCGCTGCTTGGTTTTGATGAATGCATTTTCGTGTTGGTTTTCGATGATTGGTTTTCATTGTTCGCTTTCATCGCATTTCGCATTCATTCCGAATCTTGAGAGAAAGAGACGAAGTATGCTAATCAACTGTTGGTGCCATTGTAGGCCGCGTAAATTGTTCGTGAACGGCGCGTGAAGTTCCTCCTTCTCTCTACTAAGATTCATCTCGGTGAGTTACTTCAACCGAACAAACATTGATCTGTACGCCTAAGTAAAATGATCTCTAGTCCACTCTGTTGCCTTGTCCCAATGATCAACGATACCACATCCACAAAAGATAAGAGAAGATAATTGAATTGAATCAAATGCAAGAATATGTGTTGCTACTCGATCCGCTCAATAAGAATGATCATCTGCTTGTCACTAGTATGCTTGAAAATGTAGACATGTACAGACGAACTTGTACGTATTGAAAAGAACCTGAAGGCACGAATCAAACGTGTCGTATATCTGTGCATAAGTCCAAATGTGTCTCATCTGATAGAACGGCTAGAGTATGCATTTGGTCTCGGACAACTTGTATACAAGGAAACATTTGTCTCTCGGGTGGTATCTGGGGGCACCTGGAACCGCTCGGCCTAGGAGAGATTAGGGCCTCCATGTGAAAATGGGAGTCGATCTGAGTCCTTAGCGACGAGCTGAACCAAAGAGTCACAGCGGCTAATCATGGGGATAACCCATGGACCAACATATAGAATATTCCACATGTATGACCCGAATGACAACTTCAATATCTGCAAGATTGAATCATGAATTACTCATTATACAAATTGTGCTAACGTGGTTTTGTACAGGGATGACTGCCGGCGATGGTAAGTTGCTTATGATATATTCTACTGTCATGTTCTTATGAATTGTTAAAAAGAACCTAGACAAGTAGAAAGATCACTAGTAAATGTTAGCTCAATATGTTGATTTAGTGTAGAGATTTGCGAGTTCGGCCACAAGCCGCTCGCCAGTACATGATGTGTGCTGACCCACGTTGTGGGCATCCTTTTCAGAAAGCAAAAGGAGACATGAGGATTTCAAGTGAGGCACCGAAGCTCGTCTAGCCCAGTAGAGCTGTGGATCGCCTCGAAGCTTTCTTTCATTTCAAGTCAATTTCAAGTTTCTTTTCCTTCTGAAGGTGTCTTTCAATTCCAGCTTGTAATAAAGGGATATCATGTATGGGCAGAGCGTTTTAAAGAGAATCTTGTAGCCAAATTATAAGGCAAATCTGAGTTCGTAAAGCTTTGTACTTGTATTCCAATCAAGCTATCAATAAAATGAGTATTTCCATTTCAAATCTCTGTGTTCAATATTTGGTTTTCTGCAATGGGTGCGTGCGTGTGTTTTGCTTAACTAATGGGTGCGTACGTGTGTGTTTTGCTTGACTAGTTGTTTTGTGCAGGTACATGGCCTTGTGCAAGCGCAACTTAGGCTTGCACGGCATCACGCCTTAGCGAGGACGATCGATCCCGCAGGGATCCAGGCAAGACGGACGACCCTAGCGGGATCGGGGCGTGACAAAGTGGTATCAGAGCACAGTTTTACGTCCTTGGCCTCTTGCAAATATCAATTTTGAAAAAAAGTATATAAAGTACTTTGATGGCTTTCAAAAGTGTTCCGATTTTGAGTTATAAAAACCAATGCCCCATACAATAAGTCCATAATATTTTATGAGACTGACAGAAGTTATACTCTTTTTGTAGAGAAATGGCCCCTCCACGCCCATCTTCCTCAATGGATCCTGTAGAACGGATCATGACAATGTTAGAATTACAGAGACAGGACAATGAGGAACGAAATCAAATACATCAGGCCCGAGCGGAGGCCCAACAAAAGCAGTTGGATGCCTTGACCCAGCTTGTCACGGCGCTTCCGGCAAATCGAGATACCACCGCAGCGACGAAACCAACGGGAACGCCCGAGATTGAGCCCGTAGAGGGTGATGAGCCCCAGCCAGCGCAAAGGCACACTTCCTTTAGGCCAAAGGACTTCTTAGACGCGAAACCTCCGGAATTTGAAGGCAGGACATCACCCGATAAGGTGATGGAATGGATTGATAAAATGGAAAGTCTGTTCACGTTTATAGGAGTTCCAAGTAGCAAAAAGGTAGTTTGTGCCGTTATGCTTCTACGGCTGCGGGCGAAGGACTAGTGGAAGGCGAAGAAGCCGACACTTCTCGCAACGGCTAGGAATGGGAAGATCTCATGGGCCTTGTTCAAGAAGGCGTTTCTGGATCAATATCTGCCTCCAGCCATGAGCAAGAAGATGGAGGATGACTTCATCACACTGGAACAGGGAAATATATCCGTGGAGGACTATGAGTCTGAATTTGCTAAGCTGGCAAATTTTGCCGCTGCTATGCTCCCCACGAAACAGGCTCGCATAAATCGATTCGTCGGAGGTCTGAATGATGACATCCAGTTAAGTGTGCTAAATCGAGAATGCGGGTCATATTCTCAAGCCTTTAAGGCGGCGCTACAGGTGGAACAGTTCCAGCAGAAAAAGGCGTCAGCAAAGACGCAGTACAGTCGTAACCAGCCCGCTAAAAGATATCATGACGGAGAGAAAAAGATTGACGGGGAACAGAATAACAAGCCTGTATGCGGCTTCTGCGGTTGACGAGGGCATGTCAAAGAAGACTGCCGCTATGTGAATGGCCAGAGTTGCAGTCACTGTGGCAAGAGTGCGCACATCAAGGAGGACTGTCGTGCCGCTAACCACGCTTGTTTTCGTTGTGGCCAACAGGGCCACTCAGTCAAATATTGCCCGAAAAAGATTAGAACGGATCAAAACCGTGATGACACTGAAGAGCGTGGGCAGCTGCCAGGCCCACCGTCGCTTCGAGACCAACTGCACAACCAACCGCAGCGGACTAATGCGCGCGTCTATAATCTCTCCACGTTACTTGATCCAGAATGCAACACAAGTGGAGGTGAGTTTGTATCTTAAGTTTTGAGGATAAAACTTTTTCTCGGTGGGTTATTATGTAGTGCCCCGCTCCTTACGGTCCACTATGTAATACCTACGGCTTGTTGACTCAGTCATGAACTGAGTATTTGGTAAAACCTTTGTCGGTATCGATTTATCACGGATGAAATGCAATGAACCTTTCCAATTGATGGATTGGCTTCTATTGAAATGAATCCAAGAGTTTTGCTGAATGTTTTCTCTCGCTGCTTGGTTTTGATGAATACGATTTCGTATTGGTTTTCGATGATTGGTTTTCATTGTTCGCTTTCATCGCATTTTGCATTCATTCCGAATCTTGAGAGAAAGAGACGAAGTATGCTAATCAACTGTTGGTGCCATTGTAGGCCGCGTGAATTGTTCATGAACGGTGCGTGAAGTCCCTCCTTCTCTCTACTAAGATTCATCTCGGTGAGTTGCTTCAACCGAACAAACATTGATCTGTACGCCTAAGTAAAATGATCTCTAGTCCACTCTGTTGCCTTATCCCAATGATCAACGATACCACATCCACAAAAGATAAGAGAAGATAATTGAATTGAATCAAATGCAAGAATATGTGTTGCTACTCGATCTGTTCAATAAGAATGATCATCTGCTTGTCACTAGTATGCTTGAAAATGTAGACATGTACAGACGAACTTGTACGTGTTGAGAAGAATCTGAAGGCACGAATCAAACGTGTCGTATATCTGTGCATAAGTCCAAATGTGTCTCATCTGATAGAACGGCTAGAGCATGCATTTGGTCTCGGACAACTTGTATACAAGGAAACATTTGTCTCTCGGGTGGTATCTGGGGGCACCTGGAACCGATCGGCCTAGGAGAGATTAGGGCCTCCATGTGAAAATAGGAGTCGATCTGAGTCCTTAGCGACGAGCTGAACCAAAGAGTCACAGCGGCTAATCATGGGGATAACCCATGGTCCAACATATAGAATAGTCCACCTGCATGACCCGAATGACAACTTCAATATCTGCAAGATTGAATCATGAATTACTCATTATGCAAATTGTGCTAACGTGGTTTTGTGCAGGGATGACTGCCGGCGATGGTAAGTTGCTTATGATATATTCTACTGTCATGTTCTTATGAATTGTTAAAAAGAACCTAGACAAGTAGAAAGATCACTAGTAAATGTTAGCTCAACATGTTGATTTAGTACAGAGATTTGCAAATTCGGCCATAAGCCGCTCGCCAGTACATGATGTGTGCTGACCCACGTTGTGGGCATCCTTTTCAGAAAGCAAAAGGAGACAGGAGGATTTCAAGTGAGGCACCGAAGCTCGTCTAGCCCAGTAGAGCTGTGGATCGCCTCGAAGCTTTCTTTCATTTCAAGTCAATTTCAAGTTTCTTTTCCTTCTGAAGGTGTCTTTCAATTCCAGCTTGTAATAAAGGGATATCATGTATGGGCATTGTGGCTAATTTCAAAAGAGCATTTTAAAGAGAATCTTGTAGCCAAATTATAAGGCAAATCTGAGTTCGCAAAGCTTTGTACTTGTATTCCAATCAAGCTATCAATAAAATGAGTATTTCTATTTCAAGTCTCTGTGTTCAATATTTGGTTTTCTGCAATGGGTGCGTGTGTGTGTGTTTTGCTTGACTAGTTGTTTTGTGCAGGTACATGGCCTTGTACAAGCGCAACTTAGGCTTGTACGGCATCACGCCTTAGTGAGGACGATCGATCCCGCAGGGATCCAGGCAAGACGGACGACCCTAGCGGGATCGGGGCGTGACAGTATGACTCGATTGAAATGAACCGTTACAATATAGGCTGCGGGTCATTCGGTGGGAGCTCGTACCTCATACACGAATGGTCACCGTATGCAAAGATCCAGTTTAGCTTGACATTGCTAGTGACCACTCATATAGATGTGTCGGCATAAAAGCGGCTATCCACGTGTATGCCTTTGGATTGTGTCGAGTACTAGCAAGTTACGAGTTGGATTAACAAGGTATACATACGTCAAGCGCTAATCTTGAATCGGCGTGGGTTAGGTGTGCACGGTTGCAACGCCATTCTGGAGCCTAAGATTTGGCTATAGCAAGGACACGTGCTTCAGCATGAATGTGGCTTCGTCATCGAGTCGTCTCGAGTTAAGTCAGGAAGGGCCGTAAGGCAAGTTGGTTAAGTCTGGTTGATCCTTGGGAGGCACGGCCTCGATCTTAAGGCACGATCAAGTCTATTGGCACGACCAGTACGAGTCGTCCCCTTGACGTCATTGGCACGAGAATGGTCTAGAGGCACATAAAATGAGTGGAAGTCTTGGCACGATCGAGTTTGCATGAGTTTATACTTAACGAGGCACAGCCTCAAATATATTGAACTCACGAAATGAGTATAGCATGACCCTGTCATTGCATTGCCAAGTATGGGTAGGCCAAGATATCTCTGTCCTAAAATTGATCCTAAGGCAAGACTAGAAAGACAATCAAAAGGGACTAAGCTGCACAAAGTAAATGAACGTGTCAGTTTTGTATGGGTGGGAGAGGAGCTCACTCCACCTGTACAGTTGAGTACTGATACCCACACAGTTTTCACGTGCAGGCACAGGTAGAAGCCCGATGGTGCGAAGCTCGCTTGGATGCGTCGAGGTACGGAGTTCCTTGGCATTTCGAGGCGTACGGCCTCATGGAGTCAGAACTTATACGGGATATAATGTATGGACATTACCATTCCGCAGAATCTGCCACTCGTCGCCTTGAAGCTTGTATTGATAAATGAGAGAGAGTGAGAGGAGAGTGACTTGTAATATGAGAGAAAAGTGAGTTTGAGAGACTTGTAATTTGGCCTCGTCCCCATATTGTAATCTTTGTTCAATATCAATAAAAGAGTATTTTGTATGACTTGTGTTTTGTTTTAAATTTCTGTTGCGGAATATTCAATGTTTCTGTTTGGGACTTCTGTGCGACGACCCCCGTCGCTTAGCTTGTAATCGACCGTTATGGACCTGTCTTGCATGAGCAAAATCTAGGCTCACGCGGCATCACGCCTTAGCGAGAAAGATTGCTCCTACGGGAGTGGGACGTGATATAATGGTATCAGAGCATGGCTTTACGTCATTGGACTTCGATTGAATTCTTTAACTTCGATGTTGGTTCCGCAAACTCTGATGTTGTTTCGTAAATCGATATCATTGGTGCGATCTCTCTCAAATGTCCCACGACATGTCCATACAATAAGTCTAATTATTTTGCAAAAATGAACGAAAGAAATTTGGTTGAACAAAAGTTCAAGTAAAGAACGGTTGGCTAAGTCGGGCTGGGCATATACACCAAGAATCATGTCGACCTTAGCAAAGTCGAGTGCGAGATACAAATTGTGTCAAATAAGAATAAGTTAGACTCGATTCATAGAATGTGGGATGACTATAGAAGTGCTATCGAACGATATTATCGTCGAAGTGACGGGCAAATCGTGCTTGGATTTTGAAGAATGCCTCGAACAAGAATTCAAAATAATCGGGTGTTATTCATAGCTTATTTCGAGGATTTGTTGAATGACTTCATCCCTGAGTGGTGTATGGGATAGTTTCAGAGATGTTGAACGATTGAGGATACGGGATGCCAATGAGTCTATTAACAAGCGTCGCATGTGTGCAAAGCCATAGATTGAATATCATTGAGTAAAGTTGTGATTTTGACGATTTTGATGAGTTGATTCGAACAGAATTAGAATCGACGCGCACGGGATTGGAATTTGTATTGAACGCGAAATGCAAGTGATAAGGAAAGGATAAATTGAATCAAAGAAAAAGTTAATGTGTGCGAACAGATGACTTGATCGAGGAAATCGATATGAATCGTATACAAAAGTTAGCACGATTGGACGAGAGCGTACATGGAAGTGATTCGAATATTTGAGAATGACTCTAAGGATTAGAATTGATGTTGCTCGATTATTTGAGTTAGCATAGATCGATGCGACATGATAAAATTCGTTGTTCGATGACTTAAGATAGTCGGATGAATATACTTGATTTTGGATTTGAATGAATTGAACATGTAACAGGTTTGTGAGATAATGATCGAACTTGATCTTGAATGTTGAGGAGATTATCCAGTTCGTACGATAGCATTAGTCGTACGACTCAAAATTCGTTGCAAACGAAGATCGTCATGTTACGTATATCATCGATGGTATTGAGGCGTATCAAAGATCGATATGTGATAACTCGGGGATACTCTGATTCGAGGAATGACGATCGTGCAAAATATTATTATTCCGATGGATGCTATGTTTGGGGATTTTGATGGAAATAAATGTTTAGAAGATCATGATTGTGTCTTGAGGATTGCGTTGATGGCCACAACGTCAATGATTTTGTCTTGCACAAGCACATCTCCAGCCTCGCACATGCGTCACGTCAGATTTGGGGGCGATCATTCTGCGTCAGCGCGGACATGGTGATTCATGTCGCGGGAATAATCGAACTCGAGAAATCAAGATGTGGCCATTTGGATTGCTTTGACTTGTGGTTTGAGGCGAATGTGGATTCGAGGATTGATCGGACTTGTGATTGATGATTGAGTAAACTTGAGGATTGAGTAGATCCAATCTACGTATCGAGAATGAATTAGTCTAGACTCAATGTAATAGTTATGTCCCGATGAGGATGATTATCCCACGGGAGTGTTGCATGGTGATTTCATACCCACCGTGGATAATTGGACTCGCGTGAGATTGGGGCGTATCATATTGTTAAGGTCAGAC
This sequence comes from Iris pallida, assembly GCA_029216955.1. Taxonomy (NCBI): domain Eukaryota; kingdom Viridiplantae; phylum Streptophyta; class Magnoliopsida; order Asparagales; family Iridaceae; genus Iris; species Iris pallida. The sequence continues at coordinate 8,152,985 of JANAVB010012000.1, read as the reverse complement.
GACCTTATGATCGATTACGTGAATTGTGATAGTCAACTTAGGGAATATGGAATAGGAATTATAGTTTAGCGACAAGTCGTGTTGTAGCGGGCTTGACTTGGAAGGAATAAATAGGCGGATTATATCGAATATGTTTGAAAAGATAGACTATGCAAGTTGCTTGTTGGATGAATGATATTGATATGTCAAGGGAATAGTTGAACATGACTCAGTGTAGAGTGGCTTTGCTGAATGACTCAGACCCTTGGACTAAGTGTTGTAAGTGCAAATATGAGATATATATGCTCGATGTTTAAAAATTTGAGTGATGCGAGCTTGGGTAGGAAACCCCATACTATCAACTTGGTTTAAACCTAGGATTGGGGTCAGTGTTGGCATTATTGTTGGAGATCTATGATTCCAATCCTGACATTGACTTTAGCCTTGAGAAATGGCCTAGCGGGTTAGGCGAGACGTCCATGTTGCAAGAGTTAGCATTGGAATGATTGATCTTGAGGATTAGTATGGATGGATAAAATGATTCTAGAACATGAAAATACCCCTCACGAGACTTGGTTGACATGCATATATTTCAGGGACGCCTGAATATGTGCACGATGCGACTCAAGTGAGAATGACGAATTCTCTATCATGCGGCTTGGCTGAAATACATGTATTTTGGGATGCCTGGGATATGTGCACGATCTAACCAAGTGATACGTTAAATTCTAGTGAGACTTGAGGAATGGAAAAGTATCAAGGATTGTGAAATTGTGTTGTGAAGAAAAGATTGATAGTAGTGCGAGCGTGGCTCGGATTGAAGAAACGCACAGGCGGAGTGTGTACGAGAGTCCTTGGATCAAAATAGTCTATAAGTAAGTACTCAGTTAGTTTCGAGGACGAAACTTTTTTTGAGTGGTGTATGATGTAGTGCCCCGTCCCGCTCAGTCAATCAGAGGAATCAAAATGCCGACGGCGTTCGAACTTAGCCTTGCAACGGCTGCTCGAAGACCCGCTCGGTCGAGGCGACTCCTCACTCATGTGGGTTAGTTTCGGTGAACTTGCCTCATCTTAGCCTTGACATAATAAATCGCATGTTTTTAACTTGCACGAGTTAGGCTTGATAATAAAAGAGACGCATCCACATAGCTAAGGAAATAATATCGACGAGTTGGATTGAGTTAGAACATGGAAAAAGGGTCCCACGGTCGGCTTAGAATCGTTGCACGATGGCTTTCAAAATGACATTCGGTCCTTCGTCCCGTGGCTTGGGAGAATGACAAGTAATTGGTATTCGCCACAAAGCTGGAATTAGCCTAAGTCATAGGCGTCGTCTGCATATATGCTTAATAAGCATGCACGGTCCCGTCGTCCAAGGCTTGGCATAGCCTTCGTCTGTCCCTTGGTTTAAGTCGTATTGCACGGCTTGTGGCTTAAGTCTAGGCACCCAAAGAGCTTGGTTGTTCAAGTCGAACACGTGCATGGCACATTTCCATGATGCGAAGCTTGGCGTAGCCTTTTCTAGTCAAGTCGTTGCACGAATAAGTTAGACAAGAGTTTGGTTGGGCTATCGAAGTCATAGCAAGCACTGTCCTCTATTGTCTGCATTGTCAAGTCACATGGTACCACGAGAATAAGGCTCGTCATATAAAGTATGTGACTTGAGCGATAGTGTCGCCTAGAGAACAAGTCTGTCTAAGACACGAGCCACGATTGGTTTATGAAAAAGCATGCCACGGACAAAGGAAGTACACATGATCGGTCTCGCTACTTGGGAGTCTCGATAAGTCTCGATAAGGAAGATCACGAGATCGGTCCCGCTACTTGGGAGTCTCGATAAGGAAGTACACGAGATCGGTCCCGCTACTTTGGTGTCTCGATAAGGAAGTACATGAGATCGGTCCCGCTACTTGGGAGTCTCGATAAGTCTCGATAAGGAAGTTACGAAATCGGTCCCGCTACTTGGGAGTCTCGATAAGGAAGTCACGAGATCGGTCCAGCTACTTGGAAGTCTAGATAAGGAAGTACACGAGATCGGTCCCGCTACTTGGGAGTCTCGATAAGGAAGTACACGAGATCGGTCCCGCTACTTGGGAGTCTCGATAAGGAAGTTCACGATATCGGTCCTGCTATTTGGGAGTCTTGATAGAAAGTTGGAAAGCATGGTCATGATTAAGGAAGGACTTGGTAGATCGAGTTGAGTCTTGCATGGTCATTGGACAACTTGCGCGCAAGGTGAATTCCTCGAACGATCCCGGAGTTCGTGTCGGCCTAGGAGGAATTGCAGATATTGTACGACCTTCATTGACGGTACGACTCGATTGAAGTGAACTGTTACAATATAGGCTACGGATCATTCGGTAGGAGCTCGTACCTCGCACGTGAATGGTCACCGTATGCAAAGATCCAGTATAGCTTGACATTGCTAGTGACCACTCATATAGATGTGTCGGCATAAAAGCGGCTATCCGTGTGTATGCCTTTGGATTGCATCGAGTACTAGCAAGTTACGAGTTGGGTTAATAAGGTATACGTACATCAAGCGCTAACCTTGAATCAGCGCGGGTTAGGTGTGCACGGTTGCAACACCATTATGGAGCCTAAGATTTGGCTATAGCAAGGACATGTACTTCGGCATAAATGTGGCATCGTCATCGAGTCATCTCGAGTTAAGTCAGGAAGGGCCGTAAAGCAAGTTGGTTAAGTATGGTTTATCCTTGGGAGGTACGGCCTCGATCTTAAGGCACGATCAAGTCTATTGGCACGACCAGCACGAGTCGTCCCCTTGACGTCATTGGCACGAGAATGGTCTAGAGGCACATAAAATGAGTGGAAGTCTTGGCACGGCCGAGTTTGCATGAGTTTATACTTGGCGAGGCACTGCCTCGAATATATTGAACTCACGAAATGAGTATAATACGACCATGTCATTGCGTTGCAAGTATGGATAGGCCAAGGTGTTTCTGTCCTAAAATTGATCCTAAGGCAAGACTAAGAAGACAATCAAAAGGGATTAAGCTGCACAAAGTAAATGAACGTGTCAGTTTTGTATGGGTGGGCGAGGAGCTCACTCCATCAGTACAGTTGAGTACTGATACCCACACAGTTTTCACGTGCAGTCACAGGTAGAAGCCCGATGGTGCGGAGCTCACTTGGATGCGTCGAGGCACGAAGTGCCTTAGCGTTTCAACACTTACCGACGGGGCGTCGGTGAACGTCGGGTGGCGTCGGTAAATGTCTTTAAACGTCCCAGGATTTCCCTCACCTACAGAGTCGGTGAACGTCGGTAAAAAGTAGACATACGTCGCTAACTGTTGCAGGATTCACCGACGTTGGGCGACGTTTGAGACGTCGCCATATTTCCGACGGGACATCGGTGAACGTTGGTAAATGTTCCAGGTTATCGACGTTTAATTACGTCGGTAAGCGTCGGTAAGAACAACGATTACCGACGTTTTGCCTGTTAGCGATAGGGCTTTCCGCGACCACAGAAAAACGTCGCTAAATACGTCGGTAAACAGTTTAGCGACGTTTTTCATCATTTTAGTGATATTTTCTGGCGTCGCTAATATGACTTATTCTGGTAGTGGTACTGGCACACATTTTGGTGCAAAATAGGTCCAACGGCGGACATCGTTTTGACCCAAAATTACGATTTTGCCCCTGTTCCAGAATTTGACTTTTGGACAGGCGTTTCCTAGACATATATTTTATATCAAACACGTTCGTGATGTTTGTTTCAGCATCCGAAGTTCTTTGTGGATTTTGACTTTCGTGCTGACGATTCTGACTGTCAGATTTGCTACATCTCGCACCACCCTCAGGCAAGATACCTTGCCATTTGTTGTCTATTTATTTTAGCTCATATTTCATGCATTTACTTATTATTTACTTTCTACAAAATAACTGTGATACATGGCATAATTTGATAGAATCTTACTGTTCAGTTCTATTTTCTGCTATGTACTATTTTCTTACACATTGAACTTAGATTTAAGGGACCACCCTTTGTGTGTTGTATTCATAGGTCTTGACACATTTTTGCCACGAAGTCACGAGTCGCATATAGAACTCGGACATGCATGATTGGCTGGCCACCAATACGTATAAGTCGTGCGATAGGATTTAACCGCTAATAGTGTTTGCATGCTTAGTTTGACTTAGCGGTTAATAGAGGTTATGTGTTATAGATACAACAGAGTGGACATAGGGCAGGGAGGACAATTCTTTAGCGTATGGACTACTATATACTTCCCTTTTGTGATCTGGATGCTCCATTGGAGATACGGTGTGAGAGGACCCTTATTTTACTGACGGCCACTGACGTTCTGCGGAACGTCATGCTCTTACTGATTGGGCCTCTGGTGCCCCAAGGGGGAACCATGTCGATCCTATTTTAGCTAGGGACCGTGCGTAGGAGGTTTGTTCTTAAAACTGCATTTCACCTAGATTGGTTAGGTACCCTTATCCGTTAGGTACGAGTGCTCTTGGTTTGGGTATTTGTATCTGACCGTGGCTTAGAACATCAACTTATCGCGGACTAGTTTGCCACATCTTGTCCTTATTTGGTTATAGGTGTGACTTATTACTTCGATGAGAAGGTGCTGAACCTTGTTGTGGTTCGGATACTATATTGGATTCATCACTTGGAAAGATACTTCATCGTGGGTTAGTGTGCCATCTGTCACGACCCGCACCCATCGTGAGGGTACGAGTACGTAACAACGCCCAGCCTACGCCGCAGTGTCGGCGGTAGAACGCTGTTCTAGGTCATGAACTATGACTAACTAACATGAATATACTCTCCAAAAAGGAGGCCAACACAGAGGTACAACTCAATCACAATCTAAGGTAGAATATAGCATGATAGAAATAGATAAGAAAATCCTCAACTGAGGTACAGCAGAAAGAAATAACAAAGTCTCAACATCTCTAAAATATACAACTCTGAAAATAAGACAACAACTAACATAAAAAGAAAGAACAGTCTAAGCTATCTATTTACACTATGCAAGGTATCGTCCTCAGCAGCTGCCTGAACCTCCCCAGGGGTCCAGGTCGCGAGTGTCATCTAGGCAAGCTCCAAAGTAAGGGGTGCAGGGTTCCCCATCATCTTCTGTAAAAATTTTAACAGGTCCAGTCAGGACGGGAGCGAGCACAATACATCTCAACAGTTCATAGCAGGTTAGAAAATATAATCATGCAGCAAAGTAAGATATAGATACTGAAGAGATGCAGTATGTAAACAGAAAGAGAGAGAACTGTAATAGAAATATCTACTATAAGTAAAGAGCTACCAGTGACTAGTGATTTAGAGTACAAAGTCGACATGTGAACGGCTTGATTTGTACATGGCTATACTAAAGAGGCGTACATGGCTATTCTACTTTAGAATTGTTCACATGGCTATTTATACTCCTCCCGTACCCCCAATCAGTACACAAGGATCCAACCAGGTTATGTTATGATTCCATGTAACAGCCCCCGAAGGGTGGTAAGCCCCCGAAGGGTGGTACATAGTAGTCCCATAAATGGGGATTCTGGGAAACCCAATAAATGGGATAAGGATTCAAAGAAGACTCTGTGATCATATGAGTATATGTCACAAGTGATCAAAGAACTAAAGAAGCATAGTGATACGCCATGTAAGTGAAACGCACAGAACATGTAGTACCCGATGCTCCCTGAAGGGATAACATCTCAAGAAGGGATCCATATAGTACTAATCCGTGTGACCAATGTGACAGTATCAAGTAAAGTAATTTAATACAGAAAATAATTCTAAGCAGGATATAAAATGATCAGAGAATGTACTCGCCTGGTATCTGAATGTCTGAAGTAAATGTACTGTCCGAGATGAGGTACCTGACTCCTAGTTAGAGCAACACAAGTCAAGATGTATACAGAGAGTGATATATGGAATGTACAATGCATCTGCATGCTGTCTAGGTCAAACTAGACTAAAGTCAACCCTTGGTCAAGTCTAGTCAACTGCACTAGTCAAACTAGGTCAACCTAACCCAAACATGTCTAATAAGTCTCATTAGGCCTAACCAAGCCTAGTCTAGAAATCACACACCAATCACAAACCATTATAAGCTATCCACATATTATACTTATAGGCATATATTAGGCTACATACAATTCTTGCATACCTTCATCACATACATATATATATATATATATATATATATATATATATATATATATATATATATATATATATATATATATATATATATATATATATATATATATATATACACACACACAATGTATATAATTATTCATATAGGCTATTGCCTATCATTCAAGGTAGGGTACAAGTCATATGTGCATATAATGTCTCATTTATAGCATTCAAGGTATGTAGTGTATATATCTATATAAGGGTAACATGCATTCATATATCCCAATACTACCTACTTTCATCTATACATTTATACATGCATACATACATACATATTTACATATATACACACATAGAGAAAGAGGGGGTTAACATATGGCTGATTTTGTGGGGGTTAGGGATTGAAAATAGGACTGGTTTATGGTGTTTTAGGACAGCATATGGGGCTCTAAATGGGACAGGCTTGTGGAGTGATAAGGACTGGTTTAGGACTGATATTTGGACTGATAAGGGCATCTATTAGACAGGTGTTTGGAGGCTGTTATGGGCTGTCATTGAGGTTCAAATAGTTGCCAATGGGGTGGCTAACTAGGTTGATGTTAAGGGAAATATAGGCTGAAATATGGACTGCTATGAGGCTATGTTTGAGGGACTAAATGGGGCATACAAAGGGCTGATTTGTGGGGCTGCCATGTAGGCTAATATTGGACTGAATATGAACAACCATATAGGCTTGTCTGGACTGAATTTCAGGGGTTTAGGACAGCCACAAATAGGTGTTCAGGGACAGCCATTAGGTGCTAAAATCTGGACATCATGTAGGGTGAAATCTGGACTGTATATGGCAGCCAACAAGTGGACTGAAGGGCTGAACTTGGAGGGCTGTTCAGGGGTTGGGACAGCCATATAGGGGCATGTCAGGACTGTTATATGGACAGATTTGGGACTGCCATATAGGCTATATAGGACAGCCATCATGGCTCTGTTTTAGCACATTTAGTCATGTACAGGAGTGTCAATGTATGAGTGTTATTGTGGATGAGGGTGTGAGTAATGTGTCACAGGTATTCAAGTGTGAAAAATGAATCAAAACCAATTCCTAATCTATTCTCAGATTTTTAACAAACCAGTGGACATTAAGTAGGGAATCATCTCAGTGTCATCAGGAATATCATGGCAATTTAACAGTTCAAAGTGTGAAACATTTCCCAGGTTTCAACAGGAGTATGGGAAACCTGTTCTCAGATTTGTGTGTAAATGTGTTTGTGCATATATGGGTATATCATTCTTAGAATTTGTGACAGTGTCAACCACACTTTGATAGGGAACCTAATCAAGGTGTGGGCATGTGAGAGTGTGCAGGTGGGGACATACCCAGGAACCCAAAACAGTGTTTATGAAGTGGAGGCCTAGGGAAATCTATGTGAAGAAAAATAGGATGTGTGTGAGTGATCAAACCTGTGGAATATTAATCTAACAGTTCACATAGCAGTTTACACATCAATTCAACCCGTAGTGAAAATCAATTCTTTGTTAACATCGATCCTAATCATGTAACCAATACACCAGCCTTTGCCCAATCACCCAAACATGAAACCAACATTAGCATACATATATAGATCTCAGAAAAATTAAGAAATCAAGATCAATTCTTCAAAAAAACTCGGAATGGGAAAATCAGGAAAACAGGAAAACAATGTATTCAGTTAACAAAAAAAAATGAATTTTCGAAGGCCAAAACCTATGCCATGTGAACCTGAGCATGTAGGCCAATTCTCAGAGGTGTAAACTATCATCCCACACATGCTCACATATTAAAATCAACTAATTAATCATTAATTATCAAATACAAACCAAATTAAACTCAGAATGGGATGAACAGTGCACAGTATCAGGAATCCTATTCTCGAACCTGTTAATCAATTAAAATTAAACCAAAATTTCAAATCAGGTGTACACGAATGTTCCCTACATTAGTACATGTCAGAGGGTCCATTCGTGTCCAGGAAACTGGACACGAAGTGTCCAAACAACCACAAAACCCAATCGGGTACATAGAACTAAGAAAAATAGTGCAGTGTCGTGCACGTGTTCGTGCAAGTCTAGGACACGACACGACACGAATCAAACCTCGTGCTCGTGTCTAGGGTTAGGGGGGACATATATCTAGAGGGTCGACACCCTGATTCGTGTCCTCGTCGTGTCAGGACTGGACACGAAGTGCGTGTCAGTGCGATTTTCCCGCGCGTGCACAGTGTGTGTAAAATCAGTGCGTGCGTGTTTTCATGTCCGACACGACACAAAGTGTCTTAAAACTCGAGGGAGGGTCTGTTAGTGATGGCCCCCACCTCTATGTCAAATTGCACGTGTCCACGTGTCCTACACAGAGAGATTTTAGGGTCGGGTAGCAGGGCAGTGCACGGGGGTGTCGTACAGTGAGTTCGTGTCCGTTTTGGACACGGACACGACACAAAATCGAACTCAGTCAGTGGGTTTTCGAAAACACATATCAAGGGCTTCCCAAATATGTAATTTGTTTTAGAAAATACCAAGATTTAATCCATTCAAGCATTTCATCAAACATCTAGATTCTAGGACTGATATGTGTCCGATACGGACACGAAATAAACACGAATCGACACAAAACTAATACCTACGGCTAGGGGACACCTAGGGCTTCCTATTCATGCAAAGAAATCGAAAATCTATGGAAGGAACAGGAAGTTACCTATATGTGCAATTTGCATGAAAAAGCTTCAAAAGGGGGTGGTTCTTCTTGATGGCCAAGTGCTCCAAATTGGTCCAAACCTGAGATTTCTCTCCATGGACATGAAATAGAGCTGGATTAGGAACTAATGCAAAAGACTAGAGTGGAAAAGGAATTAAAATGAATAATCTATGGGTTGGAGAAGAATGGACAAACCTCTTTCTTCAAAACTTGGAGAAATTAATAAAAGAGGCAAGAACAAATGGAAGAGGCATTAAATAGGGTGTGAAACCCTAGGTTGGCTGCCATGGGTGGGCTTGTTGGGGTTTGGGCTTAAGTCATGGGCCTATGGTTCAATTCACAAGTCATTAAATCACAAGTCATGCATTAAACCATAAGTTATGACTTAATTTCACTAAATCTAATCCCCTCATTCTAAAACCAATCTCTAATGACTAAAATGGTTTAACTCAAGTTAGGCTAGGGTTACCATAGCTAGGGTTAGGTTCTAGGCTAGTCTACAAGTCTCAAACTAGTCAAAACTAACATAACACATAGCAATATTTAATTAATATTAAATTCACAGAAATTCTCATAAATCATAATAAATTCAAATAAATCCTAAAATGACCAAAATACCCTCTAGGCTAAAATGTACTAATTAAACATCCTAATCACATGGCTAGGTTCTAGGGCAGACAGTCTCTACGGTTACACTAGCCAAACACCAAAATCATAAGCCATGATTTAACTAGTTTTAAAAAGATTAAAAATCACTAAAAATTATATTAAAATTTTAAATACCATAATTAAATAAATTAAAATACAAAATTTCAAAATTACCCTCATTTTAGAAACTGGGTGTTACACCATCTCCTGTCCTTGTTTGGTTGGAAGGATGGTACGGTAATTCAAAGGTGGGTATTGGACCATGTTATGATTTGATTGACTTATTATTGAGTAGTATCTATTCAGTTTATATGACATAATATTATGTATCTTGTTACGTCCCTCTGAGGACCTGGTGATCTCTCCAGGTGTGTGCTCTTATCTTTTCACAGGTGTTCTAGCCGAGGCGTGATCTTCTCCATTCCTTCGAAGATGACGTGTCTTGGATCTTTATTGCTACCTTCACTAAATCATTTCACATGTCATGTACTTCTTTTCATTTAAATAGTTGGTAGTGGATTTGTCTCCGCCCAACATTTTGTACAAAGATAATTCAATGTTGATTTATGACATTATCTTTTATTCTTTCATTTTGTAGATGTGATTAGATTACTATTGGTTTACTGCATTTTACAGCTTATGTATACATACGAGGGTTCCATATATTGGAGTATACTACGTATGTATACAGCTGACATGTCTACGTACCTAGTCCTAAGTATTTTGGGACTGTGCGTTACATAAATATAGAGAAATTTTGAGTTGCCCTCCTACTTATTTTACAATAATTCAATATGCACTCCCACAGAATTATCATAATGCATGAAATTCTCCACTATTAACGAAAATCGTCAATGACTACCAATCAACTCCTTTGACCTACATAATAAAAAGAAGAATTTTTAGTTGCACCCCACTTACTTTAGCATAATTCAATATGCATCCCACTTATTTGAGGACATTTTAATCATAATTCAATGAGCACACCACTTAAATGGGGTCAAATGTGTTGAATATTAGTCATTGACGATTTTCGTTAAAAGTGAACGATTTAATGTATTACAATAATTCGGTGGGTTGTACCTTATATTATGATCTTGAATTATAATAAAACAAGTAGGCTGTGTTTGATTGAGCTTTTTTTTTTCTATGGAAAATATTTTCATCACAAATTTTCCACCAATTGTATTGTTTGATAGCTTATATTTTCCATGGAATTATTTTCCAAAAAACTATAATTTTTCATATTTTCATCTAAAATGATGGAAAATGAAACTTGTCCAAATCATAGGAAAATATCATTTTCCATAGAAAATAACTATCTTTTGTGGACAATAACGGCAATCAAATACCCAAATTAAGTTTTCCATAATTTTTTTTTAACATTTCATAATTTTCTTTTTCTTAGGAAAATAATCCTGTAAAATTAATTTTTTTTTTAATATATTTTTCATCTTGCAATCAAATGCAGCGTAGATGACAACTCAAAATTTTTCTAATAAATAATCCTTAAATTAAATTAAGTGAAACAACTGCTCCCTTCACCTTTACAGTAGGCAACTGTCAGACGTCACATTCGCTTGTCTTCCCTCCACTTCTCCCCATCCGCCTACTTTTTTTTTCCTTTTCCCTCTTTTTCTTCCCTCCAGCCCACTTTGCCCCTCCTTCCCCTCTCTCTCTCTCTCTCTCTCTCTCTCGAAATAAAATAAAATAAAATTGGGCGAGGATTAGGGTTTTGACACACCACCAACAGATCGCCGCCATGGCGTCGACCGCCGCCCCCATCACCGCCTCCGACGTCCACGACGCCTTCGCCGAGCTCGAGAAGCAGCGGGAGCTCATCGCCAGCTGCACCCACCTCTGGAAGGAGCTCTCCGACCACTTCTCCTCCCTCGAGAAGGACCTCCAGCTCAAGGCCGACTCCCTCAAGTCCCTCCGCCAAACCCTAGATCTCTCCACCCAGAAGACCCTCGACTCCCTCCACCGCCGGGAGGAGACCATCGGCCGCTCCGTCGACGCCGCCGTCTCCCGCCTCGAAACCCTACGCCGCTCCGCCGCCGCCGCCCTCCTCCGCTCCAACCCCGATGACGACGAAGATCTCGCTTCCAAAATCAAATCGGTCTGCCAAAAACTGGACTACGAGGGGTTCCTGAACCTGATCGTGTCTAGGAGGAAGGAGGCGGACGTGCTCCGGTCGTCTATCCCGGCGTCGCTGTCGGAATGCGTCGATCCGGCGAACTTCGTCCTCGACGCGATCTGTGACGTCTTCCCGGTGGACAAACGGAAGGTGAAGTCGCCGCCGGATCTGACGTGGGCGTGCGTGCTGATTCTCGAAGGGCTGGTTCCGGCCCTGGAAGATCCGGAGCTTGGGAAGGAGAGGCTGCTGGTGACGCGGAGCGTGAAGGAGCGGGCCAGGGCGATGGCGCGGGAGTGGAAGGAAGGGATGGAAGGGAGAGGAGGGGTGGGGAGCTTGAAGCCGGCGGACGTCCATTCGTTCCTGCAGCATCTGGTGACGTTCGGGGTCGCAGAGAAGGAGGACAGGGAGCTGTATCGGAAGCTCGTGGTCGGATATGCCTGGAGGAAGCAGATGCCGAAGCTCGCTGTGTCGTTGGGGCTCGATGATTTCATGCCTGGTATAAATATTTGTTGTAGTTTTTCTTATTTCCTTGGATCACTTCGTTATTGTTTATCGTCATTTTGTTGTTCGATATCGACTGTAGTTGTCGAAATAGTCCGAGTACGAAAGAGAGCTTCAATGTTCTAACCATGCGATAGTTCGCTTATGTTTCACGGAGACGAATACGCGACAGTGATATGGACGGCACTGAGTTTGGTGTGTCCTAGTCTATTTTGGAGTGACCATGTCGTATCTAATACATGTACGCCACGATACGAGACGGTACTGATTTCGGAGTGCACTCCGTGTGCGTCCTAGGTTTTGTATGAATATATAGACCAATCTTTTCCCAAGATGATAAATTATGGATTTGGGTATTGAAATGTGGGATTACAACTTGCGATGAGATAGAGCAGGTTAAATCGGGCTTGTATTCGTGGACACTGTGATGCTTATTGAGTCTAACATAGTATGGGTTTCATTCTTATCACTTGCTTTGCCACTCATAGCATCATGTGAAGGGATATTGTTTTTGAGAAGCAGCTGCAACTAAGCTTCCCTATGAGATGCACGGGTTCTGTCATAGGTCCTGACGCCTGGGTCATGCACATTAACAAAGTGTTGTCCTGTGGCACTCGACTTGTGAAGTTACATATAAGGATGGTTAATTGTCCAGTTCCTATAAGTGGGCACTTGTGATCTATAAAAGCACCAGTAATCATCGTGCAGCTCTGGTCTGTATGATGATGTAAAATCAGTACTTCCTACATGTGTTCTTAGACCGTCCCTACATTGTTTGCCTATGATCAATGAGATAATGGTGTTGATAAGTGGTACTCAAATGGTAACACTTTTTATTTGTCATTCTAAAGGTAATATAGACGGGTTCATTCTCCAAATATATATGCTAGTCTTTTTTAGCATGGTTTCTTACTTGAGAAAATTGCTAATTTCATATAGATGTAAATTTCAGCACATGGTGTTAGGTAGTGAGTGCTCACTTGTTATGATGGGTCACACTCCCATACTAATTTGGTATTAGTATCCCATTGTAGCCTGCTTGGGCCATTCCCTCATGCTAGTAACTCATTTTTGAGATCCTATCTTGGTCTTAGGGTGACCTATATTGGGTTTCGACTCTAGATTTATGTTTTGGGATGCTTTTTCCATCATAATTAAACTAATCATTATGTTAGCTGGTTCCACTTATGGTATCAATATAATCTCTCATGCTTTCCTTTTTTTTTTTCCCATCCATTTCTACCAAGTCTTTAATGCAATTGTAAGGGTTCACTGGAAAAGGGTTGGTTGCCTACTTGATATCAGTACTTCCTGCCACCAAAGCTTGAGGGATTTAGCATTGTCCGACTTGATTGAATGCTTAACTTATGTGTTGGTCTGCAGGTATAATCGAGGAACTAATTGGTAAGGGACAACAACTTGATGCAATAAATTTTTCCTATGAGGCTGGCCTTCAAGACAAGTTCCCCCCTGTTCCGCTGCTGAAATCCTTTCTGGAAGATTCACAGAAGGTTACTTCTGCTGTTTCAGAGGATCAAAACTCTGCCCAAGCTGTATGTCCACTCTTCTCAACTTTTTTTTATAGAAGTTTTCAGATAGGACATAACAATTTTTTTTGAAGAGATCCTCAGTCATATATTTAATACCCTTAGTATTTCTTCCATGTCATTCTTGTTATGCAATTGCGTGAATCATTTTGAGCAGCTTGAGTGATGTAATATCAGAACCACCAGGATATACTAGAATTCATAGTCTCACAGTTCACCCCGTCTTTTCCATCTTTTGAAATGATATTAGCTTTGGTGCTTGATTTAACCTGATCCAAGTTAAAGGGTACTTTCTCTATATAAGATTGTCCGTGTCATATTAAAGATGACTGACGGCTAGAGATTCTTATATATGTTTGTATTGCAGAATGCCACTCGTAGGAAACAGACGGCTCTCCGAGCTGTTATCAAGTGCATAGAGGATCGCAAGCTTGAAGCTGAGTTCCCCATAGAAGACCTCCAGAAGAGACTTGAGAACATGGAGAAGGCCAAAGTTGAGAAGAAAAAGCCATCTGGTGGTGGCAGTGGCGGTAGCAGCCCTGCTCCTGCCAACAAGCGAACAAGAGCTAATAGTGGGGGCCCGATGCCTCCAGCTAAGGCTGGTCGTACGACAAACCATGCATATGTGTCTTCTTTTCCTGCTGCTCCCACGTATATCCGGTCACCGTCCTCTTATACCACATACTCATCTACCATTCCCTCCTCTCGTAGCTCATACCCGCCCTCCTCTCATACCACATACTCATCACCAGTGCCACCTTATCCCTACGACAGGCCAGCAGCTCATGGTGTCTATGTCAGTCGAAGCCCACAAGCAATAAGAGATCCCTATGCATACCCAACTGAAGAAGTGCCTCCCGCTCCGATCCCTATGTCATACACATCCGCTCCTATGAATTATCCCCCTTATGGTGGTTATGGCAATGGGTTGGCACCGGGGTATCAGCAGGCTTACTATCGGTAAGGGGATGATGCCGTGACTAAAGTGACAGGAGACCTCGGTGGTAACTTCTTATGACCCTTATAATCTCTCTGCTTTATGGCTTAATTTGTAGTGACTGACTACAAATGGTAGGATGATGTGTGCTTATAAGTTTGCTTTAGTTCCTGTTGAGGTCGAGTTATATTCCGCTCGATGTGCCCTTTGTGCACGTAAAAACCTCTACTGAATTATGTTTATTCCTCTCTGGATAAACCGGTGGTGTTAAACTCTTACTTGATGTAATCAAACTTCCACTACTACTCGGCAGTTGATTATGTACAGCTATTTAAGTGATATTCTCTTGTCCCTTTTTTTTCTACTGATCTGATGATAGCTGCAGCATGAGCCTCATATTCCATTGTATGGTTTTATTTGCTTTACTGTACTTATTAGGGCTTCAACTTTCTCAGAGCATGTTGTCTATCCAGGAACATTACCGCATTCTTGACATGTGCCGACTCTGTAGTTGCCTTTGAATCATTATGCTATAGGTAACAGCGTGATGCTGTTATTGGCGATATCATTGTGTAATGGTCGTCGTCTTCAGCATTGTTGGGGTGCTGAATTGAGCGCTTTGGTGACATTATTGTTCGGAGTGCTTGCTTACGTGCGTGTCTGCTAGCTAGGTGTCTTAGCTGTTGCTTTCGGTCCTAAGTAACAGATGGGGTCCTGTTCATTGGTCCTAAAAAACTAGTAAGCATGACCCACTTGACCTTGGATTTATTTGTTGTACGCTTTCCTGCATAATCCTCGTCCTGCTCTTGTTAATGTGTGTGCTCTTGTTGATGTTGATTGATGGATATGGTTATCAGCTGTGTTTGGATAAGCTATGAAGTATAAACTAATTGATCATTCGAGTTCGTTGAACGTGAAGGATTATAGATAATTTTTTCTATTTTTATGTGATTATTTGAATGATCTTTGATTGGTTATCGAGTCCCTAAGAAACCATAATGTCACTAATGATCAGTTTCTAGGTTTATAATTGACTGTTGCAGTATTCTATTTTTATAATTATTTAGGATGCAGTTCTGATTCCGTTTTACTGTCATTTTTATAATTGAATTCAATACTATATTAGATCTCTGCTCATATTAACCAACTGCGGACGGCTTGTACAGATGTGGATTGCTGCTACTGCTAGTCTTCATTAAGAC
The DNA here is from genome assembly GCA_029216955.1 of Iris pallida. Classification (NCBI taxonomy): domain Eukaryota; kingdom Viridiplantae; phylum Streptophyta; class Magnoliopsida; order Asparagales; family Iridaceae; genus Iris; species Iris pallida. Next base: position 8,137,176 of record JANAVB010012000.1, on the reverse strand, counting down.
TAGTCTGATTGAAGGACAGTTTCGATTACTGTTTATTCATATCAAGCTGAATTTGTTTGTTAATAGTTCTCCCCATTCATGGGACGTTTTCCTCATTATTTTTATATGGGTTTCATTTGGGTGAAAATGTACGCCTGTAATCTAGTTCCTTGGATTCAGAATATATATATATATATATATATATATATATATATATAGGGAGGATTTATGAAATGCCAAAAAACTAAAAAAGTTTTATGTAAAACCCACCGCTAAAAAAACTTTCATGGCGTGTCCAGAATTAGAGAAACTTATCCAAAGCGGGTTCCAAATGACCATTTTGCCCTTCCTTTTAATTTATTGAAAACATCCACGAAACTGCTCTTAAAAAAAACGTTTCGATACTTCATCTTCTTCCATACGCTGCTCACTTTCGAATTTAGGTTTTCTCTTCAAAAATCTTCAAAAACTTGTCGGAAAATTTCGGAAAGACCGGGACAAACGGCAAAAGTGCTAAAACGGAGGTCCAAACATCATTTTTTTGCGATTCTAAAATTTCGGAAGGCCGTCTAACGGTGAAGCTGTTACTTTCAGTCTCCTCGACGATACGTTCATTTTGCGACAAACGGGACCTCGTTTCGACCTCCCAGTCAAAAGTTATGGCTCTCCAAAGTTTCAGCTGACCATAAAATGCAGGAGAATGGTCATTCTCCGTGTTAGAACACGAAAAATGTTAATTTCGCATGAGGGTGGTCATTCTCCGTCTTAATTTACACGGAGAACACGGAGAATGGCATTCTCCGTCTTAATTTACACGGCGAATGACCATTCTCCGTGCTAAATTACACGGAGAATGACTATTCTCCGTCTTAATTTACACGGAGAATGCCATTCTCCGTGTAGTTTATCACGAAGAATGGTCATTCCAGTGTTAAAACACAGGAGAATGACCATTCTCCGTGTTAGAAACACGGAGAATGCCATTCTCCGTGTTAAATAAAACGGAGAATGTTATTCTCCGTGTTAAATAAAACGGAGAATAGCATTCTCCGTGTAATTTAGCACGGAGAATGGTTATTTCAGTGTTAAAACGCAGGAGAATGGCATTCTCCGTTTTAAATAAAACGGAGAATGACGTTCTCCGTTTTAAATAAAACGGAGAATGGTCATTCTCCGTGTAATTTAGCACGGAGAATGGTCATTTCAGTGTTAAAACGCAGGAGAATGGCCATTCTCCGTGTTAGAAACACGGAGAATGTCATTCTCCGTTTTAAATAAAACGGAGAATGGCATTCTCCGTGTTAATTTACACGGAGAATGGTCATTCTCTGTGTTAAATAAAACGGAGAATGGTCATTCTCCGTGTTAAATAAAACGGAGAATGGTCATTCTCCGTGTAATTTAGCACGGAGAATGGTCATTTCAGTGTTAAAACGCAGGAGAATGTCATTCTCCGTTTTAAATAAAACGGAGAATGGCATTCTCCGTGTTAATTTACACGGAGAATGGTCATTTCCAGTGTTAAAACGTAGGAGAATGGCCATTCTCCGTGTAATTTAGTTTTTTATGGAATAAAGAGTTTCGTTCTTCTTTCAAAGCAATGATAATTCTTATGGAAAAGAAGAAGAAAGATCTTCTCTCCACAATTGACGTCGATGAAGATGATGATGATGGTGATGATGATGACGAGCGATGATCTGAGTTCGACCGAAGAAAAGCACACCGAACTACGAACGATCTTTGCGATCTCTGCTGAAGATGAGAGCAATGGAATTCAGATTTTTCGTGAAGAAGAAGAAGACGAAAATCGCAATCCAGATCTGAGTTTTTTGAATTCAAATACATATAGATGACCAATTCGCGCGGAGGGGTAGTTTCGGTATTATAAAAATAGCAGTTTCCAGCGGGTGGCATCTAAAAGGGAATCTTGGAATATTTAACGTGAAAATACTTAATTCTGGACATTTCATAAAACTCATCTAGCGGGTGGGCATTTCATAAAAGCCCATCCCGAAATTGAATTTCTCAGCAATTTCCATATATATATATATATATATATATATATATATATATATATATATATATATATATTCTGAATCCAAGGAACTAGATTATAGGCGTACATTTTCACCCAAATGAAAATCAAGTTCCTTGGAGATATATATATATATATATATATATATATATATATATATATATATATATATATATATATATGGGCATCGTATGGGCATCGTATGGGAGCTCTACACACGTGTCTGTTCGATCCAACGGTTGAGGGCGGTAGGAATCGTATGGACATCGTATGGGAATATATATATATATATATATATATATATATATATATATATATATATATATATATAACCTAAAAATATATTATGCATGGATAAAAAAGTAATTTACTCGTCAACTAATTCAAATTTGAGAACTTATCTAAGTGTTCTTCGTATCCTCCTCTTGTCTCATGTTCTTAATTGAAAATTAATCTAAAATTGTTTGTAATCTCCTTTTATCTCATGTTCTTAGGTGTCTTCCTACACTATAAAAATCAACTTTCTTATGTTTCCAAATTCGTCATCACCATCATCATCCAAAAGAAGCAATTATTTCTTCACCAAACCCTATTCCTATTTTCTACAAATTACGCAAACGAAGCAAATCGCCCACAAGTCCATCGACGACAAGACTCTACACAAGAAGTTGGCTACCAAAGCATTTTGAAAGACCGCTCCAACTATTGGCGACGTGAAGAAGTCCCACCGCTTTTCTCCCAACACCATTGTCCTCCACGAGATCCGGAAGTACTAGACGAGTACTGAGCTCCAAGGACAAGAACGTCCAGGTCGCTCACCGGATATGTGGAGAGAGAGGGCTTGAGTTGAGTAATTTGTCACTATTCTATACTCCTTAGTTGTCGATCTAGATTTTAGTTGTTCGATTTGGATTGTTGTGTGGGTTTGTAAAATTGAATGTTAGTCTAATAAAAATTTAAAAATTTCTATGTCAAAGTTACTCTTAATTTTTGGGACTTTAATTGTTGTTGCTGAGTTGTTGATTTATTGTTAAATGCCTTATGGTGTGATTCTTTACAATTTTTTTTTTATAAGGGTGATAAATAGTAAAGTGAGATTGAAATATATCTATAAATACTAGGGGTGAGCATTATTCGGTTTTGGTTTTCGGTTATTCGGTTCTGTTTGGACCGAATTAACCGAATGCTCACCCCTAATAGATACGAAGCTCGTGCTGTTTTTTTTAAACTTTTTTCTATGTGGCCCTATTCTTCTCTCACTAAGAAAGTTTCTAAGCATATTTGATAACAACAATTTTTTCAAAAAATAGAATGCCAATTATGATTTTGGGTAGCTTATGTGGTTGTGAATTGGAAACTTGAGTAAGTTTGGTTAGATGTTGTCGTTACATAAGATGGTAACAAAATTTCCAAGGAAAATAAAATCATATTGAATTTTTTTTTGTTGAGTAAGTTTAGTTGTATGTTGTCTTTGCTACATAAGATGGTATCAATATTTCTAAGACGAAATAAAATTATATATTGTTGGAAATTCTTCAATTTTTTTTCACTTAAAACTGCAAACAAAATAAATTACGTAAATGTTACCGGCCTCCGAGGAAGTCGTGCACGAAGCACTGCCCTAAGAGTTAGCTCGGGTCTATGTGCAGACCGTATCCGAACGCTCCTAGTGGTAAAATCTCCGCTCCACCGGAATCTCGTTGTCGCACACGACGTCGGAGAGAGTGACCACGTACTTAGCTCTGCCCAGAGCAATGAAGAAGAACAGCGTAATACGAAGGAGACGAGAATTTTAGAGAGTTTGGAGAAGAAGAATTTTTGTGTGTCTTAGAGAAGCAAAGGAGGTTTCAATATATAGGCAGCCCATTACCCAAAGCAATGAATGGTGTTAATGGAAAAAATTGATTTTCATCATGGCTACTAAAAATGAAATGAAGAGGATCAATTAGTCGTTGGAATTGATTTTTTCCTTTACAGCACTAGCTGTAAACAACAATCCCCCCCAAAAAATCAAGTTCCGAAGTGGAAGAAATAAAGAAAGAAAGAGTAAGAGAATTTCTGGACAGTTGTATACTATGCATAAATGAGATGGACTACAGCCTTGAATCTCACGTAGTGACTATTGTTTTTGTCTGAAGAAGAGCTTGATGGACTACGCCTTGAATCAGTCTTCTTGAACCAGATTCAGACTATAGCACACATAGAACGCTAGAGGTACTTGGGTCTATCGGGTGGCGCGTTTGGTTGGCCATGCGCACTTTTACACATTTATGAGAGTTGTCTAGGATCGCCCTGTCCTATAGTCGCGTCCCTCACGACCTCTCATATAGGTAAGTCCTTAAGGGTTGGTGATAGGAATCAACCCTGCATAATATGCTTGGACTTATTAAGAGTTTTAACTCACCCTATCCATATCACAAAAGGAACACTGTCACCATAGGGATGAGGTATGAATGTACACATGTACAGCCTCCTGGGCTTTTATTTTAAAGAGAATTTAATCTCAGGTCAGTGTTCCATAATAGTCACCTAGTCCAGCTTGTTTCTACCCATTGAACCGGCTTCTTGGGATCTCCAGTCAGTCTCGGTTGGGTTGCCACTGCTGGTGACTATACTATGGGCTTAACCTCATCCCCCTCGATGATTCTAGGATCAATGTCCTAGACAGACCCTTCGTCAAGTGGTCTGCAAGGTTCTTTTCTGACTTTATATAGTCAAGAACCACATATTTGCCCAATAGGCTCTTTATTGACTTGAAGCGCAGCTGCAGGTGCCTGTTCATCTTAGCATTCACAGAATCATGCTTTAGTAGTTCTATAACAGATTTATTATCACAGTTTATAGAAATAGCAGGAATAGGATGAACAGAAACAGGTATATGCATAATAAGATTTCTCAGCCATTCGACTTCTGTACATGTAGTATCCAAAGCTATCATTTCAGAGTCCACTGTACTTCTGGCTATGATAGTTTGTTTACATGATCCCCAGGAGATTGCAGCTCCTGCTAGGGTAAAGACATATCCAGTAGTGGATTTTACATCATGTGAATCAGTTACCCAATTTGCATCGGAGTAACCTTCTATGATGTCAGGGTGTCTAGTATAATAAAGTTTATAATCTAGAGTACCCTTAAGATATCTAAACACTCTGTCCAATGCTGTCCAATAAGACTGATTTGGGTTACTAGTATATCTACTTAGTCTCCCAATTGCAAAAGCAATATCAGGTCTGGTCCTGTTAGTTATGTACATAAGGGACCCTATCATCTGAGAATATCTATGTTGTTCTATAGGAGATCCTTCATTCTTCTTAAGAACAACATTGCTATCATATGGAGTAAGGGCAGGTTTCTTGTCAAAGTACTCAAACTTCCTTAGCATTTTCTCAATTGAATGTGCTAAGGATATAGTATAACCTTCTTTGCATTTGGACACTTGCATTCCTAGGATCAGATTAGCCTCACCTAGGTCTTTCATATCAAATTGGTTAGATAAATAATTCTTAGTGTTATTTATCAATTCCAGTGAAGATCCTAAAATAAGGATATCATCAACATACAAGCATAAGATAACACAACTTTTATTTGTATTTTTAGAATACAAACACTTGTCATATTCATTTGGTACAAAACCAAATTCTATAATGACTTTGTCAAATTTGTTGTGCCATTGCTTGGGAGCTTGCTTTAAGCCATAAAGAGATTTTACTAATCTACAAACCTTCTTTTCTTGACCTTTAGCAATAAAACCTTCAGGCTGCTCCATATAAATCTCTTCTTCTAAATCTCCATTTAAAAATGCTGTCTTTACATCCATTTGATGGATCAGCATATCATGAATGGATGCTAAAGCTAGAAGGGTTCTAATAGAAGATATTCTAGCTACAAGAGAGTAGGTATCAAAATAATCTAATCCTTTCTTCTGGGTAAATCCTTTGGCCACTAATCTAGCCTTATATTTTTCTATGGTACCATCGGCTCTAAGTTTCTTCTTAAAGATCCACTTACAACCTATTGGTTTGCTGCCTAAAGGAAGGTCTGCTAAAAACCAAGTATTGTTCTCCATGATAGAGTTGTACTCATTGTTAATAGCTTTTTTTTTCAGAAAGGGGCATCAGGAGAGGATATGGCTTCTTCATAAGTTGAGGGATCACCTTCTATCAAAAATGTGAAAAATTCTTCTCCTAAATTCTTTTCAATCCTTTCTCTTTTACTCCTTCTAGGTTCTATGACTTGTTCAGATTGAGAATTAGTCATTTGGTCATGAGTACTAGTAGACGGAGTAAGAGAAGGGTTAGAGGAAGATGAAGGGGTTCTATCCTTGAAGGGAAAAATATTCTCAAAGTAAACTACATCTCTAGCTTCAATGATTGTGTTATTAGAGATTTCATTTACTTCAGAATGGGTTACAAAAAATCTATTGGCATTGCTATCTAGGGCATATCCTATGAATACAGCATCTACAGTCTTAGGTCCTATCTTCCTCTTTTTGGGTTCAGGAATTCCTACTTTAGCTAGACATCCCCAAACTTTAAGATAATTAATTCTAGGGGTTCGACCTTTCCATAACTCATATGGGGTCTTATCATTAGTCTTACTGGGTATCCTATTAAGAATATAACATGCTGACAATAAGGCTTCTCCCCAAAGATTATCAGGGGCACCTGAGCTGAGAAGTATGGCATTTACCATGTCTAAAAGAGTACGATTCTTTCTTTCAGCAACTCCATTGGATTGTGGTGAATAAGGAGCAGTTACCTCATGAATAATTCCGTGCTCTTCACAGAAGTTAGTCATTTCATTTGAGGTATACTCTCCACCACGATCTGATCTAAGGATCTTAATCTTCCTATCCAACTGGTTCTCAGTTTCAGATTTATAGACCTTGAATCTGTCTAGAACTTCATCTTTGGTCTTAAGAAGGTAGGTATAACAATACTTTGAATGATCATCTATAAAAGTAACAAAGTATTTCCTACCGCCTCGGGTCAAAATCCTATTGGAATCACAAACATCGCTATGGATAAGTTCTAGGAGTTCAGAATTCCTATGGACAGATTTGAAAGGTAATCTAGTATGTTTGGCTTGAACACATATCTCACATTTGTGTTCATCGTCTATAGGAGTCTTAGGGATAAGATCTAAGTTCATCATCCTTTTGATAGATCCTAAGTTCACATGACCTAGTCTACCATGCCAAACATTAGAGGATTCAACATTTGCAATAAAAGAAGGATTAGAACTTTTATTCATAGTACTTAAAACAAAAAGTCCATCTTTCACAAATCCTTTTCCAATAAACAGATCATTCTTAGAGAAAACTACTTTATTGACCTCCATTACAATTTTGTATCCTGAGGCTACAAGGAGAGATCCACTAACAAGATTTCTCCTGACAGACGGCACATGAAGTACATCATGGAGAGGTAGAATTTTCCCTGATGTCATCTTCAGATCTATTCTTCCTCTTCCCACAACTTGTGCCGTTGAGCCATCTCCTAGGGTCACGCCTCCTCCACCTGATTCCTAATAGGTTGAAAAACATGAGCGATCAAATGAAACGTGAACATTAGCTCCAGAATCCAACCACCAATCATCAGAATGGAAAGACAGGTTTACTACAGGTTGAAAGCTTATAGACCTGAAGGAGCTGGAAGACCCATTCAGAATTATGTTAGCCTCTGGCTTGCCTTTTCCTTTGAAGGAGTTCTGGATAGGTTCTTTCTTTCTTTGGAAGCCATGTTTTCTAAAGTCTGAAAAATTATATTTACTCAATAAGATATTTTTAAACTAAAATTAACAATTAAAATGATTTTAGTAATAAACCTTTTAATTTTTAGTTTTTCAAGTTTTGATGAGGTTGGGTTAGCTGTAGGGGCCGGATCCCAGCAAGCGGAGGTTCACTAGGAACTCTTAAGTACCGGTCGCTTAGACGAATTTTCGCCTTGTTGACAGAAGGGCCCTTTCGGCTTGTTCCCAAACAAATCTTAACTTTAGAACTTTAAAAATTAAAGAAATTTTACTAAATCAATTAATTGTTCGATTTAGCCTAAATTGATATATATTGAGTAAAAAAGGAACTAGTGAAATGGCTAGCAAATATGTGAATAAGACTATTTGTGAAATGAACAACAGTAGAAGTAACAATATTAATATTGCTAACAGAGCATATTTTTTAAAGAGGTTTAATAAAAATTACTGACAAAGCAACTTTTGTATATGAGAGCAAATTCTTTGTTAACAGAACAAATTTATATTAATATTGCTAATAGTAGAAACAACTTTTGTTAACAGAACAAATTAATATTTTTCGTACAAAACAAATACGAAATTAATATTGTTAATACGAAATTATTATTTTTGTACAGAACAACTTAATATTTTCGTACAAAACAAATTAATATTTTGCTAACAGAACAAGTCTAACAGAACAAGTTAATATTAATATTGTTAATATTAAAATTAACAATTATTAATTATTAATTTTTTAATATATTGTTAGTACTTTGCTAACAGAACAAGTACCACAAGGTCTAACAAAACAAGTATAACAAAGCAATTTTTTTTTTTCTTTTTTTTTTTTTCGCTGACAGAAGAAATATATTTTAGTAAGCTACTTTTAACAGATGATATTTTCGTAAGCTACTAGTAAGCTACTTCTAACAGAACAAATATAACAAAGCAATAATTTTTTTTTTTTTTATTGCTGACAGAACAGAGGATATTTTCGTAGAAAAATCGAAGAAGAACAAAGTAAATATTTTGTGAAAAACTAACTCTTAGATTGTTGGAAATTCTTCAATTTTTTTCACTTAAAACTGCAAACAAAATAAATTACGTAAATGTTACCGGCCTCCGAGGAAGTCGTGCACGAAGCACTGCCCTAAGAGTTAGCTCGGGTCTATGTGCAGACCGTATCCGAACGTTCCTAGTGGTAAAATCTCCGCTCCACCGGAATCTCGTTGTCGCACACGACGTCGGAGAGAGTGACCACGTACTTAGCTCTGCCCAGAGCAATGAAGAAGAACAGCGTAATACGAAGGAGACGAGAATTTTAGAGAGTTTGGAGAAGAAGAATTTTTGTGTGTCTTAGAGAAGCAAAGGAGGTTTCAATATATAGGCAGCCCATTACCCAAAGCAATGAATGGTGTTAATGGAAAAAATTGATTTTCATCATGGCTATTAAAAATGAAATGAAGAGGATCAATTAGCCGTTGGAATTGATTTTTTCCTTTACAGCACTAGCTGTAAACAACATATATATATATATATATATATATATATATATATATGTATATATATATATATATATATATTTTTATTTTATGGAATATGTCCCAATGACTCATGTTGTAGCATGAGTCATGTCATGTTGTACGAATATGAGCCATTGTCTCATCACTTCTCATTTTTTTTCCTATTAGTCCAACATGACAATAATTTTTTCCACAATATAAGCCATTGACTCATATATATATATATATATATATATATATATATATATATATATATATATATATATATATATATATATATATATATATATATATATATTTTAACTCATATATATATATATATATATATTTTTTTTTTTTCATATATATATATTTTGACTCATATATATATATATATATATATATATATATATATATATATATATATATATATATATATATATATATATATATATATGAATTCGGATCAAAAGTCCTGTCGCGGGAGCCCTGCCGAACCTCCGTCCCTCCTGCACCATCGGATCGGAGGGCCCGCGCGCACGTCCGCTCGATCCAACTTTCGAGGGACGGACGGAACTTCTGCAGGGCTCCCGATCCGGACCATATATATATATAGAAAGAATCTACAAGAGAATCTACAAATCTCTTTCTATCTGTCTACTATAGAAGTTAGACAATGGATAAAATTTGAATATCACTATCAATTATCAATATTATGTTGAATTCCTATTAAAGGGGGTGGAAAGGCCTTTAAAAATGTGTCGATTTTTTCCAACCAAACATGACATACAGAGGATAGCAGTCGAATCTTAGCCTTCCTGAAACTAATATTGCTTCTATTACGAAGGTTATTGATCTCATCGAGGATCCCCATAATCTTTTGTCCAGAGTCGATTGTGGATCACCTTGGAAAGACATAACTTCGTCTTGACCGTTGTGTCATTTGCCGAAAGAAATTTTGCCACACTCAACTTGAGGGCATCGTGGACGAAATTGGTCAAATGTTATCTTAAAGGAGAACCCTCTAGTTGGAGACCCTTCCCAACATGAAAGATCACCAACACCTTCAGGATCAATAGGAATACCTTCAACCTCCTCTGAATACAACTAACCCACTAGCCGCGTTGCAACGTTCCACTAAGCGTCCCTAATTAGGCTACTAAAAAGAATCTTCCCTCCCAATCAATTAAAAATGTGGCCACCCCAACCTATCTAACAAGATCTAATAATTTAACCATGGATTGAACCATAAACTCGTACTAGTACCATTGAAGATAAACATACTAATCACCTATTTGATTCCCATCCTCTGATTAAGAATATTCTTGAAGGTAACAAAAAATAATATTATTATTAATGTGTTGAACCCAGAAATTATTCTTGTGCAGATATCAATGTTGGGAAAGAAGCGCGAAAACCTTTCCACAAACCGGAGAGTACCTGCGAGAGGACCGAGCAATACAACGCACGAACCCAAAAACAACCACACAAAACAATCCACGCAGACACAGAGAATTTTTGACGTGGAAAATTCTTGCGGGAAAAACCACGGGACGATCGGAGTCCAACCCTGAGAAGCCTCCATTAATGGAATAGAAGAATTACACCCTCTACAAACTCCTCCCGATCCAAATCGGATCCCCACAACACTTAGAAGCAAGAACAATGATTACAAGGCTACGAAGAGCGAGAACGACAAGTAGAGATTACCCGAACGCGATCTCCTTCGAAAACGACCTTCAATCCTCCGTCTTCTCTCCCAAAGTTGCAATAGCACTCTTGCCTCCTTCCTCTCTCTTGTCGATTGTGTGCTACAATTGTGTTACAATATGATTAGGGTTTGGAAATCCCAACTTAACTTCCTAATCCCGCAACAAACTTGGACCGTTTGATTAGATCCAATAGTGAAAATTCACCCCAGATTTCCGCTCAGCCCCGACGACACAGAGCTCGGCCAGAACTCTGTGTCGGGCAACCAGAACAGACCAGCAACATTCTGGAACAGCCAGACCGAGTTCGGCCAGAACTCGGTCTGGGACCGAGTTCGACCCGAACTCGGTGGCTCCAGTCCAGAACCCCCCTCTTGTTAGCACCAGTAGCAACAACTCCTCGTTGCCTACTTCCCGAGCTTCTTCGACATCGAACGGCGCTCGTCGCACTCCGGGATCTTCTCCACATAGGTTGGGAATCCCACCCACTCCAACAAATCTTTCCCTTCACAACTATGGGAAGGATATCGTCATCCCGACGATCTGCCTGCAGTACTCAAACTTTTCCCTTGGTAGAATCTTCGTGAACATATCAGCTCCGTTGTCATCTGTATGAACCTTCTCAAGCTCCGCGTCCTTCTTCTCAACCACATCCCGTATCCAATGATACCGAGTCTCGATGTGTTTGGACCGGCTATGAAACGTCTGATTCTTCACAAGGTGAATAGCACTCTGACTGTCGCAAAGCAAAGTATACTGCTCTTGCTTCAGTCCCATTTCCTGTAGCAGCTTCTTCATCCACAACAACTCCTTGCAAGCCTCCGTCGTCGCAATATACTCTGCCTCTGTCGTCGACAAGGCAACACACTTCTGCAACCGCGACTGCCACGACACCGCTCCTCCCACAAACATCATCACGTAGCCCGAAGTCGATCGCCTCGTGTCTACATCTCCAGCCATATCAGCGTCGGTATACCCAACCAGCTTTGGCTCGTCACCACCAAAGGAAAGTCTCCAACCAGCAGTGCCCTGAAGATATCGTAGAATCCACTTTGACCGCACTCCAATGTACCCTTCAAGGATTTGAAAGATACCTGCTAACCGTACCAACTGCATGAGCAATATCTGGCCTCGTGCACACCATGGCATACATAAGGCTTCCCACAGCTGAGGCATATGGAACCCGCTCAATATCTTCCTTTTCGTCCTCGGTAGATGGACACTGCTCCTCAGTGAGCTTAAAGTGAGCCGCAAGGGGGCAACTCACTTTTTTCGATCCGTCCATACCGAAACGCTGAAGTACCCGATGAATGTACTTCTTTTGGGACAAATGTAACAACTTGGACCCTCTCTCTCGGCTGATCTCCATCCCAAGAATAGTCTTCGCTGCGCCCAAATCCTTTATAGAGAAGGCCGTGCCCAGTTGGCACTTCAGCTCTGCTATCCTAGTGGCATTTCGACCCACTAATAGCATATCATCAACATAGAGCAATAAAATGATAAAATCATCATCGACAAAATACCTCACAAATATACAATGGTCCGACGTCGTCCGTGCATAGCCACGCTCTCCCATAAACGACTCGAACTTCCTGTACCACTGCCTCGGAGCCTACTTCAGACCATACAAGCTCTTCCTCAACCGGCAGACCAAATGTGACTTGCCCTTCTTACAGAATCCCTCCGGCTGCTCCATGTACAACTCCTCCTCAAGATTACTGTGGAGGAATTCTGTCTTCACATCCATCTGCTCGACCTCCAAGTTGAGACTGGCTGCTAATGCTAGCACCACCCGAATAAACGAATGCTTGACGACAGGCAAAAAGATCTCATCATAATCCACGCCTTTTCGCTGACCGTAGCCTTTAACTACCAGCCTCGCTTTGTATCGAGGGTGAGTAGCATCATCTGTCTGCTTCACTCTAAACACCCATCGATTCTTCAAAGCCTTCTTGCCCTTTGGCAACCGCACCAGCTCATAAGTAGAATTAGTGTGCAAGGAACTCATCTCCTCCTGCATGGCCTCCATCCACTCCTGCCTGTGTTCGTCTTCCATAGCCTCTGTAAAGCTTTCGGGCTCTCCCCCATCAGTCAATAACACTTACTCATCCGGTGAGTATTTCGTAGATGGTCGACGATCTCTGTCGCTCCTTCTCAGTAGAGCCACTGGTGCTGGCTGTATACCAACAGCCTCCTCCCCTTCAGGAATTGCCTCTCCGGCATGCTCATCCTCCTGAGGGACACCCTGACTACCATCAGCAGGCTGATGATCAAGGTTGGGAGCTACTCCATGTACTGGCTCCCCCATAACTGGATCCTCTGCAATATTCTCTGGAAACTGCTCGAAGCGAAATGACTCTAACTCAGGTAATTCCTCAGCCTCAGAAGGCGTCTCGGAATCATGAGTGTTGGTCATGGTCTGATCTTCGACGAACACCACGTCCCTGCTTCTGTAGAGCTTTTTTCCCACCGGGTCGTAGAGTCTATTGCCAAATTCATCCCGACCGTAGCCGACAAAGACGCATCGCCTCGTCTTCGGCTCAAGTTTGGTCCTCTCGTCCTTTGGTACATGCACGAAGGCCTTACAACCAAACACTAACAGGTGATTGTATGATGGCTCCTTGTCGTACCATACTTTGTCAGGCACATCACCCTGCAAAGGAGCACTAGGAGACAAATTAATAACATAAGCAGCTGTGAGAAGAGCCTCACCCCAATAACTGCCCGGCAAGTTTGCTTCTGACAGCAAACACCGCACCCTCTCCATCAGTGTCCTGTTCATGCGCTCCGCTACACCATTGAGCTGAGGTGTCTTGGACGGAGTCTTCTGGTGTCGTATCCCTTGCTCTCTGTAATACGCATCAAAGGGACCAATGTATTCGTCGCCATTGTCGGACCGAACACACAATAACTTCTTGTCCGTCTCTCTTTCAACAGAGGCCTGAAACTCTTTGAAAGTAGGCAGCACCTGATCCTTGGTCTTTAAGGCATAGACCCAAACCTTCCTGGAACAGTCATCAATAAAAGTTACAAAGTAAGATGCACCACCAATAGATTTTACCTTCATAGGACCGCAGACATCCGAGTGAATCAACTCGAGCAACGCCAGTTTCCTTGAACTTGGGTGACTTTGGAAAGATATCCTATTTTGTTTCCCAGCTAAGCAGTGCGTGCACTTCTCCAACTTTGTAGATTTGAGCCCTGGAATTACCTTCCTGTTCACCAATTAGCTCATCCCCTTCTCGCTGATATGGCCGAGCCGCCTGTGCCACAACTCGGTAGACGCATCACTGACTGCGTTCACCTCCTGTGCCTCCTGTGCGCTCTCCTCCATATAGTAGAGACCGGACTTCTTGCTTTCTCTGGCAATCACCATCGAACCCCTGGAAAGCTTCCATTGACTATTCCCGAAGAGACCGAAGAATCCCTCGTCATCCAACCTTCCAACCGACACCAGGTTGAAACGGATATCAGGGACATGACGAACATCTTTGAGAACAAGAACCGCACCCGTCTTCATTCTCAAATGCACATCTCCAACGGCAACCGCCTTCGACACATCTCCATTGTCCATCTTCAACACTCTACAGTCGCCTGTTGTGTAAGTGGCAAATAGTGCCCTGTTGTGAGATACATGTGCTGAAGCCCCTGAGTCCACCAGCCAAGAATTGTCATCGCAGGCGAGGTTTGTGATAACCTCATCACCTACGACGATCACATCGCCTCCATGCAACGAGGCCGCCACTGTAGTGTTCTCCTCTTGCTTCCCCTTGTCGCCCTTCTTCTCTCTCTTCCAAGCGAAATACTTCCGCTTGATGTGGCCCTTCTTGCCACAGTGGTAACACTCTGAGTCCTCGTACCGACCCTTGGACTTCTCCCTGCTCTTGTCTCTGCCACCACCTGGACCCCTGCTTTTGCCCATTTTGTGGCTCTCTGAAACCAATGCCTCTGAGTGGTGGGATGTGGATGAAGTGCCCTGAGAACGTCTCCGTATCTCTTCATTCAGCACCCCGCTCTTGGCAAATTCCAGTCTGACCACGCCCTCTGGAGCAGAAGCGATCATAGATACTCGTACGGTCTCCCATGAGTCTGGCAATGTACACAGCAGCCATAGTCCCTGAACTTCATCGTCGAACTTGACTCCCATTGAAGACAGCTGGTCAACCACGCCCTGAAAATCACTCAAGTGATCCGTAATAGACACCCCATCTTTGTACCGCAGACCCATCATCGTCCGGATCAGGAACAACTTGTTTATCCCGGTCTTCTTCGCGTACTGTCACGCCCCGATTCGATAGAATCGATAGTCGTCCCCCGGGCGTGATGCCGTGCAAGCCTAAGTTGCGCTTGCACAAGACGGTTCATAAGGTTGTCCGAAACAACAACATATATAAGAGTACGCAGAGAAATTGAACACATTCATTTAGAGAAGAAAACTTACATTTTCATTGATAATAAGTATATTACAGACTCGATTACAAAAGAGGCCTCGCGGGCTTACAACCGACATCGATAAGATAGTCATTCCATTCATTTACATCCCTTTTTACAAACATCAAAATGACTCTCTAAGACCTGGGATCGGCGAGAGTTTGTGACTCATGATGCTGTTGAGTTGGAGTCTTCAAAATGTCGCAGAGTTAGCCTTCGCGCTAGCAAGGCTTCAAAAGAAAGGAGCGTCGCCTTCAGTTCCTTGGCACACTATCCTGGTTCCGAGTACCTGTTGAGAGCGAGGGTCAGCACTTTACACTTTGTGCTGGTGCGTGGCAATTTAATCCCGTGCTCTCATTTGTTGAAGAAGTTAAGTGAGCGTGCATGCCAATATTTAGTAAAGTTTCTAGCCATCCTACTCAATTCAAACTTATAATTGAAGGCACAACCGTATAACGACGATAGATCTTTCCCCCGGCAGAGCGCGCCGTTGTAGCGTAAACTTACCATGTTCTTCCCTATTATGTTGATAATAAGAACCGTAATAGAGTGCATTCGTGAAGGTCACTGGCACGACAAGCCATCCTGGACATATAGCTTGGTAGACAGGATCCTTTCAGCACAGGTAGCGAGCCCCGTTGAAAGCCCCTGCCTACTGTGGCATGCATCCGGCATAGCTATCCGTGTTTCTTCCTAGGCCGGAACGGTCCCGTGGCCTCGGGATGCCGTCCGAAGAAACAATCGTCCTTGTCGACAAGTTGTCCATGACCGTGCTAAGTTAATTTGTTGTTTCAAGGCACATCTTATAGTATCGTTGCGACATTCATTTAATCGATTCATCCTTACTTAGCACGGTTCTATATGATTTGATAATTTTGCAAGCACGATAATATTATATGACAAGCAACTGTATAGTTCGTGTTTGTGGGACATCGTGTGACCGTTCATCGGAATATCATTCATGTCGTTGCATTACTTCTAGCATAACACATGTCTAGTATCGCTAATGTATTTGAGAAGAGGGTCGAGGGAAGAAGGGTCAGCCACTCACCTTAGTATTTACTTGAGGCGAGAAACTGGTTGGCCGCGCTAGACGTTGCCTACGCGATTACCTGAAATCGCACAAACAATCGATTAGAACACTGTGTTATTCAAGGAATTTCGATAAGAATGTGAAGTTCGAAACGTAAGCCATGAAAACCATCGAAAACATTCACGAAAACGCATTCAGAAAACGAAGCCAAAACCAACGCAAGAAAGCAGAGCAACGGGAGGTCTCTCCCGACTCAGTCGCAGAGTCAATCCTTGAGGCGCAGCCCGCTGAATATGGGACTTGGTTCCGAAGAGGCCATTCCACAACGGGGAATGGATCTTAATTCAACCGTTCTCGTTCGATCGATTCGATCGATCCCGACCTATCGGTCCCGACCGAGTCGATAGCGACAGCGTTCCTTTCTCGCGCACCCCGTGGACGAACAACGGGGCACGATGTAGGGACGGGGCACTACACCATAACCAACTAAGAAAAAGTTTCGTCCTCGAAACTTAAGAACAGAACCTACCTCTACGAAAACAATGAAGGAAACTTTTCCTTCATCTCTGACTCGAGTTCCCATGTCGACTCTTCTGCCGCATGGTTCCTCCAGAGCACACGGACGAGAGGGATCGCCCTATTCCGCAACAGCTTATCCTTACGTTCCAAGATTTGAACGGGCTCTTCAACGTAGGATAAGTCGGACTTTAGCTCCAGCTGGCCAAACTCCATCACGTGGCTAGGGTCGTGCACGTACTTCCGTAGCTGGGAGATGTGGAAGACATTGTGCACACCTTCGAGCGTCGGCGGTAGGGCAATTTTATAGGCCACTGGGGCGACCCGCTCGAGTATTTCGAACGGCCCAACGAATCTCGGACTCAGCTTCCCCTTCGTGCCGAACCGAGTAACTCCTCGCATGGGCGACACCTTCAGGAACACATGATCGCCCACCTGGAACTCAAGCGGTCTTCGATGGGTATCGGCGTAGCTCTTTTGCCGACTCTGTGCAATCTTCAGTCTTTCCCGAATGAGCTTGACCTTTTCCACAGTCTGTTCCACCAGCTCCGGGCCGAATATCTGCCGTTTCCCGACTTCATCCCAACAAATGGGCGATCTGCACTTCCGACCGTACAAAGCTTCATATGGCACCATTTGGATGCTGGACTGATAGCTATTGTTGTATGCAAATTCTGCCAACGGTAGGTGGACGTCCCAGCTTGATTTGAAGTCAATTGCGCAGAGCCGTAGTATGTCTTCGAGAATCTGATTAACGCGCTCCGTTTGGCCGTCGGTCTGAGGATGGTAAGCTGAGCTGAACTGCAACTTGGTACCCAGCGCCGACTGAAGGCTACTCCAGAATTGCGACATGAACCGTGAATCCCGATCAGAGACGATGGATACTGGAACTCCGTACAGCCGTACTATCTCGTCAAGATAAATCTGCGCCAGGCGATCAACGCTCCAAGTAACTTTGATGGCAATAAAGTGCGCTGACTTGATTAGTCGATCGACGATGATCCAGATGGCGTCGCTCCCCCGTGGTGTCTTCGGTAGGCCAACAATAAAGTCCATCGTGACATGATCCCATTTCCACTCTGGAATGGCAAGGTTCTGCATCTTCCCGCCCGGTCGTTGTTGCTCAGCTTTCACCTGCTGACAGGCCATGCATTGCGACACGAAGAGCGCCAAATCTCTCTTCATCCCGTGCCACCAGAAGGTCGTACGGAGGTCCTTATACATCTTGGTACTGCCTGGATGTAATGTATATTTCGTATAATGGGCCTCCGACATTATCTCCTTTCGTAGTTCTGAATCATCCGGAACACATAGTCGGCCATTCATTCTCAGCACGCCGGTCTTGTCTTCCGCAAAGTCGGTCGCACTACCTGTTAAAATTCGCTCGGACATTTTTTTCAGGTACGGATCATCCTTCTGAGCGGTCTTGATCTTTTCCAGCAAACTCGGCTCTAACTGCAGCTGCGCCAACCGTATATCCCTGAATCGAACCCGGAGATCGATGCCCATTTCTTCTAAATCTTGTAATAGTCTGCGGTTGATGGATAGCGAGGCAAGATATTTTCGACTCAGAGCGTCCGCTACCACATTTCCCTTGCCCAGAGTGTAGTCGATCGTCAAGTCATAGTCTTTGATCAGTTCGAGCCAGCGCTGCTGTCGTAAGTTCAACTCCTTCTGAGTGAAGAGATACTTGAGGCTCTTGTGGTCGGTATAGATCACGCACGCCACACCATATAGATAGTGACGCCACAATTTCAACGCGAACACAATTGCCGCTAACTCTAAGTCGTGCGTAGGATAGTTCTTCTCATGCGGCTTTAACTGTCGGGAGGCGAAGGATATCACCTTGTTTCGCTGCATGAGCACACATCCCAAGCCCTGGCCTGAAGCATCGCTGAATATCTAAAAACCCTCTGGCCTATCCGGAAGTGCGAGTATAGGTGCCGAAATTAGTCGCTGCTTCAGCTCCTGGAATGAAGCTTCACAGTCATCCGACCACTCATACACGACTCCCTTTTGAGTGAGGCGAGTCAGTGGCGATGCAATCTTCGCGAAGTCTTTCATGAAGCGTCGATAGTATCCCGCCAAACCAAGAAAGCTTCGAATCTCACTAGCAGACGCAGGCCGCTTCCAATCAGCAACAGCTTCCACTTTTTTCGGGTCGACTGCAATGCCTTCGGACGAAATGATGTGACCAAGAAAGGATACGCTGCTTAGCCAAAATTCGCACTTACTCTGCTTCGCGTACAACTCATGTTCTCGAAGTGTCTGGAGCACGGCCCGTAGATGTTCTGCATGCTGCGCCCTGTCTTTCGAGTAGACGAGAATATCATCAATAAAGACTACCACAAATTTATCAAGGAAGGGTCGAAATACCCGATTCATCAGATCCATGAAGGCAGCAGGAGCGTTCGTCAGGTCGAATGGCATCACCAGGAACTCGTAGTGGCCATACCGAGTGCGAAAGGCGGACTTTTGCACCTCGTCTGACTTGATCTTGAGTTGATGATAGCCTGAGCGGAGATCAATCTTCGAAAATACCGAGACGCCTTGCAGTTGATCGAATAAGTCGTCTATGCGGGGCAATGGGTACTTGTTCCGGATGGTGGCCTTGTTCAGCTCTCGGTAATCGACGCACAGACGCATGGACCCATCCTTCTTCTTCACGAACAATACGGGCGCTCTCCACGGTGAAACACTAGGCCGAATAAACCCTTTATCGAGTAACTCTTGTAGCTGGACCTTGAGTTCCTTCAGCTCGGCGGGAGCCATTCTGTACGGGGCCTTGGAAATCGGTCGAGTATCGGAAAAGGTATCGATGCTGAACTCGATTTTTCGATCGGGGGGCATACCGGGTAGCTCGTCCGGAAACACATCGGAGAATTCTGCCACAACGTCGGTCTGACCCGCGTTTGCACCATCCTGTCGCATGTCTCGGACGGACGCCAAATAGCCTTCGCACCCAGAATGCAGCATCCTCCGAGCAGAAATCGCCGAAATCAGCATGCAGGTCGAGGACGCCTCACCACATGAAAAACAGAATTCAGGCACTCCGGGAATGCGAAAGGTGACCGTCTTTCTAGCGCAGTCTATGGTTGCGTTACACGGCCCGAGCCAATCCATTCCCAGAATAATATCGAAGTCCTTCATGTCTAGGACTATCACGTCAAGACCGATCTTTTGACCGCCGATACAGATAATCCCGTCGGCGCAGGCTAAATTAGTGAGTATCGGTACGCCCGAAGGGGTGCTCACGCTAAGGTCGAGATCTAGTGATATGGTCAAAAATTTGTGCTCGGCGGCAAAGTCCGCCGATATAAAACTATGCGAAGCACCTGAATCAAATAGTACACGAGCAGGCACATTATTGAAACTAAGTATACCTGTCACGACCGTATTTGATGCAAGCACTTCATCTCGGGTCATGGCGTAGACGCGGCCCTGGGCATTGGGGCGACGGTCTTGGCCATTGTGTGGTGCGGGTTGAGGTTCTCGAGGCGCCGAAACTTGATTCTCCGAACGGTGCTGTGGATGCTGAGGTGTGTTCAAGTTGTTTCTTCTACGCTTTAGGCAGTCTGCATGATAGTGACCCCTTTTTCTGCAGTAGAAACACCCGCCATTTTGAACTTGACAGTCGACGGCCAGGTGCCCGTTCCGATAACATTTGGTGCAGCGAAGAGGTCTCGAATTCTGCGCCTGAGGTTCGCCCTGGTGCCCGTTGTTCGGACGCTTGGTCACGTTATTTCCTTCCGCGTGGCTAGGGCGTTTGTGATGGTAGGTATGCACAGCGCCGACAGCATCTGGAGGATATTGGCTTTCAAGGCGGAGGGCGTGGTTGAGAGACTCCCCCATCGTTTTGTATTGTGGAACGGACACATGGGCGTAGATGGATTGTCGTAGACCCACTTCGAACCGTCGAGCACGACTCGCCAGGAAGGGCAGGAATTCTCCAGCAAACTTGGCTAACTTGTTGAACTCCGCTGCATACTGCCGCACCGTCATGTTCCCTTGCCTTAGCTGCATGAATTCATTCTCCTTCTCTTGTCGAATGGCTATGGGGAGGTACTCGATCTCGAACGCCTCGCGGAAGGTGGCCCAAGAAATTGTCGCTGTCTCGTCGTCGCGTCTGATCGCTCGCTTTTGCACGGCCCACCAGTCGTGCGCGTTCGACCGGAGTAGAAGTTGAGCGCATGTGACTTTCTTGGACTCCTCGACGCCCAGAAGCTCGAACTTGTCTTCCAGTTCCTCCAACCAGTTATTCGCCAAAGAGGGGTCTTCCGTGCCGTTGAAGGAAGTACGGCAACTCTTCGTGAATTTCGACACGTCGAAGTTGGAACTTCTCGGTGCTGCATGTGTAGGCTCGGGTGCCTCCGGTTCGACTTCACTTTGTCTGGCCGCAGGCTCGGTCACGGCAGGAGTCGTCGCGGAGTTGTTGTTGTTGTTGTTGGCCACCACCATCTGAACGATCTGCTGGAGAGTATCATGCTGCTTCTGCTGCAACTTGAATTGTGCTTCGAATCGGGCCTCGAACTGAGTTTGACGTGTCTCCGCCTGCCGTCGATGTTGCTCATTCTGGCGTTGATTCTCCTCAGCTTATCGTTGTTGCATTTCTAGCATGCGCAACATTCGCTCCATGGCATCGTTTGAGGGTCCGGGCCTCGAGCTACTCGAGCCGCTCGAAGCACTTTCTTCGTTCGCCGCCACGTTCACCAACGTGCCTTCTGGGATTTGAAGGCAAAATATATTAGTCACCAAACTTATTGCGGGCGCACTCGTATGGAACGACATATCTCATCGATACGAGACCAACGATTTTGAGACTAAAAACTCGACACTGGAGGCCAAGGACGTAAAGCCGTGCTCTGATACCAATATGTCATGCCCCGATTCGATAGAATCGATAGTCGTCCCCCGGGCATGATGCCGTGCAAGCCTAAGTTGTGCTTGCATAAGGCGGTTCATAAGGTTATCCGAAACAACAACATATATAAGAGTACGCAGAGAAATTGAACACATTCATTTAGAGAAGGAAACTTGCATTTTCATTGATAATAAGTATATTACAGACTCGATTACAAAAGAGGCCTCGCGGGCTTACAACCGACATCGATGAGATAGTCATTACATTCATTTACATCCCTTTTTACAAACATCAAAATGACTCTCTAAGACCTGGGATCGGCGAGAGTTTGTGACTCATGATGCTGTTGAGTTGGAGTCTTCAAAATGTCGCAGAGTTAGCCTTCGCGCTAGCAAGGCTTCAAAAGAAAGGAGCGTCGCCTTCAGTTCCTTAGCACGCTATCCTGGTTCCGAGTACCTGTTGAGAGCGAGGGTCAGCACTTTACACTTTGTGCTGGTGCATGGCAATTTAATCCCGTGCTCTCATTTGTTGAAGAAGTTAAGTGAGCGTGCATGCCAATATTTAGTAAAGTTTCTAGCCATCCTACTCAATTCAAACTTATAATTGAAGGCACAACCGTATAACGACGATAGATCTTTCCCCCGGCAGAGGGCGCCGTTGTAGCGTAAACTTACCATGTTCTTCCCTGTTATGTTGATAATAAGAACCGTAATAGAGTGCATTCGTGAAGGTCACTGGCACGACAAGCCATCCTGGACATATAGCTTGGTAGACAGGATCCTTTCAGCGCAGGTAGGGAGCCCCGTTGAAAGCCCCTGCCTACTGTGGTATGCATCCGGCATAGCTATCCGTGTTTCTTCCTAGGCCGGAACGGTCCCGTGGCCTCGGGATGCCGTCCGAAGAAACAATCGCCCTTGTCGACAAGTTGTCCATGACCGTGCTAAGTTAATTTGTTGTTTCAAGGCACATCTTATAGTATCGTTGCGACATTCATTTAATCGATTCATCCTTACTTAGCACGGTTCTATATGATTTGATAATTTTGCAAGCACGATAATATTATATGACAAGCAACTGTATAGTTCGTGTTCGTGGGACATCGTGTGATCGTTCATCGGAATATCATTCATGTCGTTGCATTACTTCTAGCATAACACATGTCTTGTATCGCTAATGTATTTGAGAAGAGGGTCGAGGGAAGAAGGGTCAGCCACTCACCTTAGTATTTACTTGAGGCGAGAAACTGGTTGTCCGCGCTAGACGTTGCCTACGCGATTACCTGAAATTGCACAAACAACCGATTAGAACACTGTGTTATTCAAGGAATTTTGATAAGAATGCGAAGTTCGAAACGTAAGCCATGAAAACCATCGAAAACGTTCACGAAAACGCATTCAGAAAACGAAGCCAAAACCAACGCAAGCGGCGTAAAAAGCAGAGCAACGGGAGGTCTCTTCCGACTCAGCCGCAGAGTCAATCCTTGAGGCGCAGCCCGCTGAATATGGGACTTGGTTCCGAAGAGGCCATTCCATAACGGAGAATGGATCTTAATTCAACCGTTTCCGTTCGATCGATCCCGACCTATCGGTCCCGATCGAGTCGATAGCGACAGTGTTCCTTTCTCGCACACCCCGTGGACGAACAACGGGGCACGATGTAGGGACGGGGCACTACACGTACAGAGATTCCAGCTTATCCCATAACGTCTTCGCGTGCTCAATATTGGCAACGTGGTTGTACACGTTCTCGTCAACGAACTGCCTGATGTATCCGCACACCTGTATAAGCTCGAATTTCCAGTCCTCCTCGGATTTATCACTGGGCTTCTCGGATGCAAATACGGGCAGATACAGCTTCTTGACAAACAGCAAATCTTTCATCTTGCTCCACCAATAGTGATAGTTGGTGCCGTTCAGATTCACCATCCGTACCGGCTTCGCGTCCATCTCTCCTTTCTGGTTTCTGTCAACTCCTGACACCCTTCTGAATTCCAGAACCTGGCTCTGATACCACTCTGTTGGAAAAGAAGCGCGGAAACCTTTCCCTAAACCGGAGAGTACCTGCGAGAGGACCGAACAATACAACGCACGAACCCAAAAACAACCACACAAAATAATCCACACAGACACAGAGAATTTTTGACGTGGAAAACCCTTACGGGAAAAACCACGGGACGATCGGAGTCCAACCCTGAGAAGCCTCCACTAATAGAATAGAAGAATTACACCCTCTACAAACTCCTCCAGATCCAAATCGGATCCCCACAACACTTAGAAGCAAGAACAATGATTACAAGGCTACGAAGAGCGAGAACGACGAGTAGAGATTACCTGAACACGATCTCCTTCGAAAACGACCTTTAATCCTCCGTCTTCTCTCCCAAAGTTGCAATAGCACTCTTGCCTCCTTTCTCTCTCTTATCGATTGTGTGCTACAATTGTGTTACAATATGATTAGGGTTTGGAAATCCCAACTTAACTCCCTAATCCCGCAATAAACTTGGACCGTTTGATTAGATCCAATGGTGAAAATTCACCCAAGATTTTCGCTCAGCCCCGATGATACAAAGTTCGGCCAGAACTCTGTGTCGGGCAACCAGAACAGACCAGCAACATTCTGGAACAGCCAGACCGAGTTCGGCCAGAACTCGGTCTGGGACCGAGTTCGGCCCGAACTCGGTGGCTCCAGTCCAGAACCCCCCTCTTGTTAGCAGCAGCAGCAGCAGCAACTCCTCGTTGCCTACTTTCCGAGCTTCTTCGACATCGAACGGCGCTCGTCGCACTCCGGGATCTTCTCCACATAGGTTGGGAACCCCACCCACTCCAACAATCAACCCCCCGTCTACTCAACCAACATGATTTACCTTCAAGAAAATGCAAAGTCAAGTTGAGATAACCAACACAGGGCCGGTCCTAAGATTTAGAGGACCCTGTTCAAAAACTAAAAATAAGACCCTATTTTAACTACCTGAAAAGTATTAGTCAAAATATCGGATTGCTAATGCTTGAAAATTCTAATCATTAATTCCATATTAGTTTTGGTGTGATATTAGGTGATAGAGAAAAAATCGCGAGAGAGACAATTACACAAACACGTATTGGCCTACATGTTTCCATTCCCAAATCGAACAAAATTGTATAAATGTTAGCATTTGCCATTGGAAGTTGGTTAATTATAATCATTCATGCCATATGTCAAACATTTCGCCAAATTAAACGACTGGAGCCAAAATGTTTCTTGTAGACATACATATGAAAAAGATTACTGGAGTCATAATTTCCAAAGGAACGAAAGTTACCAGTTGCTCGAGTTTGGTTGTTGAAATTATTGGACAGCTTGGACTTCTCATTCGTATTCATCGATTCTTGTCGCTGTCAGACTTCTCGCACACGGACAGGAACTCAGGAAGGAAGAAGGAGGATGGGGAGTCAAAATCCTTCTTTCTTCTATGGGGTTCTTAAGACATGAGAGTGGAGAGATTTACTATTATGAGAGATGAGGGAAGAAGATGAAAAGACGAGAGGAGGACTTCGAGATTTCGGAGATCTAACAGCTGCGTGAGGACTCTTCTCTCGAGTGCATGATGTGCAGTGCCCCGCTGCTTAGGTCAATCGAAGGAATCGAAACGCAATGACGTTTGGACTTCGCTATGCAATGGCTTGCTCGAAGTCCCACTCGGTTGAGGCAACTCCTAGTTCAGTTGGGTGGCTTCGATGAAATTACCTCAGCTTGGCCTTCACACGAATAAAATAAAGTTTTTATTGCACTGAATAGGCTTGATAATAAAAAAGATGAACCTACAAAGCTAAAAAGAATAATCCTGTACTGAGTCAGTGTGTGTAGAACATGGAAAATATCAACTTATTGCCTAGATGTCTTTCCACAATGTGTTTTCAAAGTTGCCATTCGGTCTTTCGACCTCACTATTGAGTTAAGCAGAATTTTGCTACGGGCTATCGACTTGATGTCATAGCAGGCACATTTGCACGATGCTAATGCACGTTCCCTTAGTTTCAAGGCTCGTCATTTAGAGTATGACTTGGTTAGAAGTGTTGCACAAAACACGGTTGGTTTATGGCACAGAACACAGTTGGTTCAATATTAAGTAGGAGGGCTATCAAATAGTTATTTCGAAATTTGAGTCAAAATGATGTAATAACATGAAAAATGCTCGCGACTGTGGATCATCGAGGTAATCCCTGGTTTGAGGGAGTTGCGTAAAAGTATGATAAGTAAAGAATGTGAAATAATACTGGGAATAGTAAGTCGAGTTGAGTCTTGCATGGTCATTGGACAACTTGTGCACAAGGTATTGGTTCCTCGAATGATTGTCGTGGCACTGGGATCATATCGACCTAGGAGAAATTACAGGTATTGTACGTCCTTCAGCGGCGCTGCGACTCGTATCTGAAGTATACGTTTGTAATACAAGTCGCGGAACCTTCGGTGGAGCTCTCACCTCGTGCGCTAACGGTCACCTTATGCGCATAGTCCAGGATAGCTTATGGTTATAGTGACTCATTTTCATATAGATTGAGTCAAGTGTGTTGAGCGCCAATCCACATTCACAGTGTTGGTTAAGTCAAAAGAATTGTAACGACGACACAAATGAGTCAAGGAGTGGGTGCACAATTTGCAACACAACTTTTATAAAGCCTAAGATTTGTCTATAGTAGAGGCACGTGCCGGGGCACGAGATGTGGCGTCGTGTTTTGAGCAGTTTGACACGAAGTTCAATAAGTCTATGATTGAGTCGTTTATAAGTTGAAACGGAGAATGGCCATAAGGCAAGCATAGATGAGTTATACTGAGTTGCGAGGCACGACCTCGACATTGAGACATGAATGGGTTTTGTAGTACGGTACCAAGAAGTTGGAGCACGATCATTGTCATGTCCCGATTCGACAAACCGTTCGTCCTCGGATTGATTTAAGTCGAATCGATCGTCCTCGCTGGGGCGTGATGCCGTACGAGTCCGGAGTTGCACTTGTACAAGGCAAGAATGTTACATTTGATACATCTTTTGAAACATTAAGTTAAAACTTCATAAATTGCAGAGAATTGAACCCGCAGTATAGGAAGATAGAAATATGCTTGCATTGATAGCCTGCAACTAAGTAAAAGTCGTATTACATTGGATATGCCGTTGCTGTTACATTGATTGAAACAAAACACTCGATAAGCTGTCTGAACTAATACTTGTCATTCCATACATTCACACCATTTTATACATTGAAAGTGTTGGCCGATTGGTCATAGTCGAACCTGATTTTAATAATTGATCTAACCCTATCACGATGTAAGGGCTACTTGTACAATTGCTCAGAACTGCTACCGTTTCGTTCAAGGCTGAAGTTGTTTTCCCACATGAGTCTGTATTTCATATTCAATATAATTTTTATATTTTATTGAGTCTAGGAATACGATGTACACCAAGTCATACTGGCAAATAAGCTATCCCAAAATGTTTTTAAAATATCCTTTGTTTTGAAAATAGCCTATTTTATAAAAACCTCCTGACTGCCTTTAAACTTTTCAAAAGGACCAAAATATGATTTGCAAAAATCCTAAAAATCTAACTCTCGACCCCAGAAGAATTTGGCACGAGCTCGGCCCGAATTTTGTCCGAGTTCATTTAGTGTCTGTTGGATTTTGAACTTGGTCATCTTGCAGTTACGGATGCAACAACTATTTGCCGAGAATCTTTCAAAGAATTCTGTCCGAATTCTCCCTTTGGAAAAACTATAAATAGAGAAGAATTTCCCTCATTTCAACACACCTCTCTCTCTTCTCTTCTCTCTAAGATTAATACGTTCTTCCAAAGTGTAATAAGCTCTTTCATTTTCAACTCCCAAGCCAGTTACAATCCTCTAGTCAATTTGCCAGTACGATACGGTTTAAAAGTTTCAAAGTGATTGTAATGAGAGACTTGATTGAAGAAAGACACTTCACAATTGAAGTTGGTCGAGTACTTCGGATTAAAGCTCGCGTTGTAGAAGTTGCAAAGACTTCAGATGAAAGCTTGCGGTATTTTTCTATAGTGGATTCAACTGGAAGCTAGAGTTCTTCCGACTAGAATAGTCTTCACAAAAGAAAAACCAGTATACATCATCGTATTTGCGTTTGCGTTTGCTTTCTAATCTCTGCTTTTCATTTACATACTTGTGATATATATTCTGTGATCTTGTTGCTAACATTTTTAAATACCTAATTTTTTGGTGCCTACTCTATTCACCCTCCTCTAGAGTATAGCGCTTTACATTTCGTTCATACAATTGGTATAAGAGCAGGTTATACAGGTAAAGTAATATAACACAACTATTATATTCTTATCTATACTACTGTTACATAGATCACTTTATATCACACATGGCAACTGTAGAATTCACAAGTGAAGGCCATACCACAAACAGACCTTTACTGTTTGATGGTACAAATTACACATACTGGAAAACATGCATGAGTTTCTTCTTAAAATATCTAGATTTTGACTTATGGTCTATTGTGATTGATGGCTATAAAAAGCCTGCACGTATTCTTGTTGATGGAGAGTTGGTTGAGAAATCCCATGGCAAGTATACTGAAGCTGTAAAGAAATAGGCCAGTCTTGACGCACGTGCTATTAACGCTTTGTTTTGTTCCTTATATATGACTGAATTTAATAGGGTGTCTACATGCACAACATTAAATGAAGTGCGAAAACTTTTCGAAGTTACTCATGAAGGCACGACACAAGTCAAGGAGTCAAAAATCAACAGACTTACTCATGAGTATGAGGCGTTCAAGATGAAGCCAAACGAATCCGTCACTCAGATGTTTACAAGATTTTTGGATATTATAAACCCTCTGTCTTTATTAGGCAAGGAATACAATAACCATGAGAAGATTCGCAAACTTCTACGAGCTCTCACGAAGAACTGGATTCCAAAGGCTACGACAATCATTGAAGGAAACAACCTCACTACTATGTCTCTTGAAACACTCATGGGTAAGCTACTCACTCAGGAGATGGAACTTTATGACTTTTAAGAACTTGCACCAGAGGAGAAGTCGATCGCTCTCAAAGATTAACACAGAAGATCTGTCGAAGATAATTTCGATGATAGTGACTCTGACTCTGAAGATCAAGCTCTTATAGTAAGAAAGTTCAAGAAGTTCATGAGATTCAACAGAAGAACAAAAGAGCACAACAACAATAATAGCAACAACGAAGAAGATCCAATCTTCTACGGTTCCAAGAAAAAAGGACACATCAAGAAGGATTGTCTAACAACATAATCATCAACCAGGAAAAGCAACAAGTATGACAAAGGTTATGTCACTCCCGTTTTCTGTTATACGTATTTCCAGTGTACGTATACAGATTTCGATCCGTATTTTATTTACTGTATTTTCGTATTTCTTTATTGCTTGCCTTGATGTATCTTGGCTAAGGTTGACCTTGGGTTGGATTGGTCCAACTTAACTTGCTTTGGATGGCTTGGTTTGGTTTATTTTGATGGTTGGTTCAACATGTTGAACCATCCCCTCTCTTTATAAAACCCAACCACCCCTTTCTCTTTCTTCATTACTTCCATTTATTTCTTCTTCTTCTTCTTCTTCTTCCTCTTAACTCTTCCACCAACCTAGAGAGCTAGGCAAGTGCTAGCTTGCTTCATGAGAGAACTCATTTCTATTTGTTCCATTTTCTTTTTTTACATGATTTCAAGACACTTTAGAACTTAGCATTTTTCGATTTGGTAGATATTTTCTTGTAGATCTAAGTTTATGTTATTTTCGGTTTTCCTTGGTTTTGATCTATCAAACTTGTCTGTTTTCAAAATCTAGTTGTTCCATGTTGTAGAGAATTTTGTTCTACCCCATTTTGACCTATGGAAGTCTAATTTCTGACTTAAATCGGAGGTTGGACGGAGCTTGGAAGCCATGGCTTCCATGGCTCATCTTTTCGGATTTTAGAGAAGATGGGCAGTGAGCCTTGGCCGTATGAAGTCTTGCCGCATAAAGTCCTGCGGCAGTGAGCCTTGGTCGCATGAAGTCTTGCCGTATGAAGTCTTGCGGCAGTGAGCCTTAGCCGCATGAAGTCTTGTCGCATGAAGTCCTGCGGCAGTGTTGCCTTGGCCGTATGAGCCCTGGCCGCATGAAATCATACGGGCCA
Source organism: Iris pallida (assembly GCA_029216955.1). Taxonomy (NCBI): domain Eukaryota; kingdom Viridiplantae; phylum Streptophyta; class Magnoliopsida; order Asparagales; family Iridaceae; genus Iris; species Iris pallida. The sequence continues at coordinate 8,107,222 of JANAVB010012000.1, read as the reverse complement.
CATATCTTGGCCGCATGAGCTTTGGCCGCATGAAGTCCTGCGGACTTCATTGCTTGCCGCATGAAGCTTTGGCCGCATGAACTCCTGCGGACTGCATGCTTGGCCGTGACCCCTGGCCGCATGAAGTCCTACGGACTGCATGCTTGGCCGCATAACCCCTGGCTGCATGAAGTCATGCGAACTGCATGTTTGGCCGCATGAGTCTTGACCGCATGCCTTAGCCCCCTGCATGTTCATCTTTAGTATGTAGTTTTATATTTAAATTGCTTATTTTGTACTCAGCCTAACTTGCGACTGCCCGATTTGATGATTGTGAATCTTAGGCATATCTTGTATTAACTTAGCCATAAGCACGACATAATACGTGAACACGACATAACAACACGAACCTAACATAAAATTCATGATAGTGGCCTGTTAAGGTGCATTCTTAACAAGTAACAAGTAACATGACATGATAGTGGCCCGTCGTGGCGCACTCTTGACAAGTAAACCTGGCATGTAATCTTGAATGCTGTTGCGACGGCTATCTTGACATGCTGAGTAATAACTCGTCTTGACGCCGTGGGTGATTGTTCTTGAATGTGCTTGTATAAGCTACCAGTCTCGTCTCGCATCATGTCTAGGACTTACATCCCTGGTTACCACGGTCAGGGATTCATGCTGAATCTGACTAGGTTAATTACTAGATTGATCAAAGTAGCTCATATAGAGAGATGTTTCCAGTTACAGGCGATCCCGTTATTCCGGCCACACCTGATGGACTTGTAGCCTGCCAACGAGTAGGGCACATTTTCAGCCTACTGTCATGTTGGGCACTTCTTGAAATAATTAATATGCACATTGTCATGTGTTGCAATCAAAGTCACCTAGTAATTTTTGATAACTCTTGCATGAACCTCGCCTGGATAACCTGGATAGCTGCAGGGCTTGAGACTGCCGGAACATCTCATTGCATCTTGCTAGTAACTAGGCTTGTGATAACCCTAGTTAGTTAAAGTATCAAGCCGTACTCTTTGCTTGGCCGTGAATGTTGGATGGAGTCCAATCTTGTCTAGTCTTGTTTAGATCCAGTACATGGCTATCTCAGGACATGCTTGCTTACACTTTACTCTTAGCAATAAATGGCTAGATATTCGGTTCTGTTCAGGCGAAGGGTTACAACTCCGGTACTTGTTTGGTTTAAGGATTATAACCTGGCTTCCGGAATAGTTCCTCGTCCTCTCGTCATTTGTTGCCTTATTTACATTTCATGTTTTCCTATTATTATTCTTATTTATGTTCTGACATGCTGGTTTTAGTTCTTAAATGAAGCCTCCCTTGTGGCACTTGCTCTTTCTGGGATCTGACCCAGCTGGTTTTGTATGGCCAGATTTTGGAGTAGCACCCGAGGATCTTCCAGCCTTCCAGCCAGATGGTGAACACAATACGTAACCCTGGCAACGAGTGGATTTTATTTTGCTCTCCCACTCTATTGTAAATTATTCTTTTGAGGCGTTTAACCGCCGAACAAGTGTTAGCTCGTGTTGAATACTTATATTTCTTGTCTGCCTAAGGGCTGTAACATGATTGACAAATCCTAGGGTTGATTATGTATGAATGAAACTCTTGCTAGTCCTCGCATTTTGTACGACTAGCTTCATGATGATCTGTATATAAAATGTATGGGATGCCTTACTATTGAATATCTGATGGTCTAACATCTTGTAACTATTATTACTTGCTTGAGATTGAGACACTAGGCTTGTTCTTAACCATAAGAGACTGATGGCTTGTAGATAAACCCTCATACATCTAGACAACCGTGACCGTATATCGAGGTAGATTACACTTCTATATACGTAGCTGGCTGTGTCTGTCCTCCGCTCTCCAGTATTCTGGTTCTGGAGCATGACACGGTTTAATTGGTGGCCCATGCAGGTCTTGTAAATCAAGATGTGTGAGGGTTTTACCGAATAGATGTCTCAATCAGCACTCGTCTTTGATCTCTACTCGTGTCTTCTAATCTTCCTGAAATCTTGGCCTGATCACATGCTTACATCCTTGATCTATCTTGGTCCTTCCTTAATGTTCCCTATGTCATTTTTTTAGTGGCATTGCTCCTGGTCCTGCCGATCAGTCGGAAGGAGAACCACCAGTGAACCCGCTTCAACAAGGAGACCAAGCCCAGCTCTTAGGAGCAGCCTCTCGAGTTATGCCTTACGGGGATCCAGAGCCACCAGTTCAGCCAGCTCAGCTTGCAGAGGCTGACAATGGAGTCTTGGTAGGACTCATCCGGGAATTGCTTGCCTCTCAAGATCGTCGGGGCGATGCCCTGTACTAGACAGTACAAGATGCTATGGGCAGAGTGGGTTACCAAGGTAACAGTGCAGCCAATAATTTCAAGCGCTTGAACCCTCCCTTCTTTGATGGCAGTAAAGATGCTATTGCTGTCGATGCTTGGCTTCAGGACATAAAGGTTATCCTTGAGGCAGCTAGGACTCCAGAGGAAGAGAAGATGGCTGTAGTGCGCCTACAGTTATTGGACTTAGCCCGCACCTGGTGGGCGATGTTAGCAGTTGGTTTGTCGGCGCCTGTCCCATGGGCGACATTCAGTAACAAGTTTCAGATCAAGTACTTTGATGCAGTGGCTCGATATGATCTGCAGATGAGAATCACCAATTTGAAGCAGATGAACAGGACGGTCGATGGATATGCGGCCGAGTTTTTAAGACTGAATCGGATTGCTCCCACCTTGGTGGCAACCGAGTTTGATCGAGCGTAGCAGTTTCAGCAGGGACTCCACCTAGAGATTATTCTAGTTGTGGAACAGTTCGAGCATCGGACTTTTGATGCTGTCTTGAGGGCAGCCAGGAGGCACGAGTATACCTCGCAGAGGATCGTGGACCGAACCGAAAGTAGGAAGAGGTCCCATGGGCAGATGAGTTTGTCCTCAGCACCAGCCCCAGCAGCTAGGGCCTTGTCGATTGGAGTTTTCCAAAGGGCAAATTCAGTTATGTCGGTTCAGCATTCAACACCGACGTACCCTCAGCATTAGAAGCAGAGGCAGTCTTCCGTAATAGGCTGCACTCATTGTGGAAAGCCAGGATACGTTGTTTCGGAGTGTCACAGAGCACATGGATTGTGCTTGGCTTGTGGGGCACCGGACCACATGATAGGGTCCTGCCCGAATAGAGCCAGTTTATCATCGTCGAACCTAACTAGTCCATTGGTTAGAGGACCAGCCTCAGCACCAGTATAGCAGCAGCAACAGTACCAGCCTCCGAGGCCATTGTCGCCTCAGGCACAAGCCTTCCAGCAGCAGAGACCCTAGCAGTATGCCTAGATCCAAGCTCAGATGCAGAACCGACAGAGAGGTTTCCAGCAGAGGGGACCAGCACCCAGAGGGCAAGGTCAGGCTATGGTTCTGACCGTAGAGGAAGAGTTAGCTTCAGGTGAGGTGGTGGCAGGTACCATTCTCGTCAGCTCTTTTCCAGCATCAGTATTATTTGATTTGGGTGCATCACATTCATTTATGTCTGCACGATTCGCAATACGGATAGGACTGGAGCCCGAGTCATTATCAGTAAGGCTCAATATACTTACTGATAACGGTCTTGTGGGAGTAGATAGAGTATTTTCCTCGTGTCGAATCGTAGTTAGCGGTAGAGAGTTTCCTGCTAGGTTGATAGAATTTCTGATGGCCGACTATGATGTGGTCCTAGGAATGGATTAGTTGAAGGAGCAATACGCAAGAATAGCTGGCTGTGTCTGTCCTCCGCTCTCTAGTATTCTGGTTCTGGGGCGTGACAGGTTACCTAAAGAAATCAACATCCAGAATGTATGACAACACAAGCATATGGCATGAAAGCGAAGCTAGCAACTCAGAAGATGAACAATCAGACGACGCTGCAAATGTATGCTTAATGGCATTTGATCAGGTAAATACTAATCCCCTGTTTGATATATGTGATGATTTTATCTTTGAACAATTAGGTGAAGCCTTTAGTGACCTCTTAGGTGATTACAGAAAACTGCGTAGCAAATACCAAAACTCTAAGAAGGTACTCAAAGAGTACAAAGGTGAAATAGGAAGACTTACCGACCTGCTAGCTGAGGTTAGAAGTAATGATAATTCTAGTGAGGTCGGTGAGCTTTCTTCTGCTAAGTTGCAGTTACACGAGACCACAAGACTATCCGAAGAGAAAGATAAGACCATTACCAAATTAGAGGAAGACCTACTTAAAGCGAAGAAAAGTCTTCAACAAGCACTAGTCAGGAATGATGCACTCACTGCTGACTATAATACATTGTATGATACTTCCAAAAAATTAAAAATTAGGTTAGAAAAATAGCCTCAGGTTGCTGCTTCCTATCCTAACACGTGTCACTTATCGAAACACCGGAACATTGTCAAACCCAACACTGTCAAACCAAACCCAACCAAACCTTTGCCCAAGAAGACTAATAGGCATGCATTTTATTATAAATATCCAACTAGAAAACAAAAACCTACCAATCATGCACAATACACTGCATCTAACACTCAACATGCTAGATGTCATTATTGCGACACCATTGGTCATATCTCTCCTGCATGTAGAGTTAGAAAGCTTGTTGATTTAAAGACACGTGCATGGATACCGGAGACTAACAAATTAGGACCCTACAAGAAATGGGTACCAAAAGTTTTATCTGTAAATTCTTTTGTAGGTGGAACATCCTACGCATGCTAGAAGCAAATGGATCCTCGACAGCGGTTGCTCACGACATATGACCGATGATGCTTCATTATTCGCAACACTATCAAAGAAGAAAGAATGATACGTCTCCTTCGGTAATAATCTTAAATGGTATATAGTAGGTATCAGCAATATTAGTAAGGCTGCTTATCCTGTGATTAAAGATGTCCGTCTAGTAACCGAGTTAAAACATAACCTACTCAGCATAAACCATTTAGCTGATCATGGTTATGGTATTAACTTTGTCAAAGACAAATGTACTATAGTTGACAGCTCAACTGGTAGTACTATCTTTGAAGGTATTAGGGAAGATAATATATATATTTTCTATCTATTGGAAGAGGTTAACAAAGCAGGTAGATGCTTAATCGCCAAGAATGATGAGAGTCAACTATGGCATACGAGACTCGATCATGCAAACATTGACACAATTTTAAGACTATCCACAAAGAAGTTGGTATGAGACTTACCGGACATCACTTTCAAGAAGGATACAGTATGTAGTGAATGTGAAAAGAATAAAGCTATCCGATCCACATTTAAGTCCAAGAATGCTGTAAGTAACACTAGACCTCTATAATTATTGTATATAGATTTATTTGGGCATAGTAGAATTGCTAGCCTAAGTGGTAAGTTATATGCTTTTGTAATAGTAGATGATTTCTCTAGATACATGTAGGTATATTTTTTTGCACGCAAAAACGATGCATTGTCTGAATTCGTCTCTTTTTGCAAGAAAGTTCAGAATGAAAAAGGATTCATGATCACTCGTATTCGTAGTGATCATGGCGACAAATTTGAGAATGTAGAGTTTGAGCAATTTTGTGACACACGATTATCTGTATGAGTTCTCCTATCCTAGGACTCCACAATAAAATAGAGTTGTGAAACGTAAGATCAGGACTCTATCTGAAATGGCTAGAGTTATGTTAAACCAGTTTAGTCTACCTAAATACTTTTGGACTGAAGTTGTCAATACAGCTTGTTATGTTCTCAATAGGGTTCTAATTTGACCTAAATCGAAGAAGACTCCCTATGAGTTATGGTTTGATAGGACACCATCTGTTTCTTATTTCAAGATCTTTGGTTGCAAATGCTTTATTCTTAATACTAGAGATAATTTGGAAAAATTTGACGAAAAGACCGATGAAGGTATATTTTTAGGTTATGCGGCCAAAAGCAAAGGGTACCGAGTCTTTAACAAAAGGACCATGATCATCGAAGAGTCAGTAAATGTTACTTTTGATGAACTAAATCAACAAACAATCGACGATGATGATAAAGACATCAGTACACAAAGTACAACACCTGCAGAACCTTCAAGCATGGCACAAGCTGATTCTCCAGGCAGGTCAGATACAGAACTAGAAGCCGGAACTTGCTACCTTGAGAGTCTATAAAAAAGAATAAAGTTTTTGGCTGACCATCCCAAGGACTATAGGTGAGATTACCAGGGTTGTAAGTACTCGTTCCTCTAGTAGAGATATAGTTTTCTGTATTGCATTTATTTCACAGCTAGAACCCAAAACTATTGAACAAGCATGTAGCACTAATTTTTGGTTAGATGTTATGCAAGAGAAATTAAACCGATTTGAACGAAATCAAGTTTAGGAACTTGTTCCCAAGCCCATTGATCATCCGGTCATTGGCACCCGTTGGGTATTCCGAAATAAACTTAATGAGAATGGTTTAGTTCCTCGTAACAAGACTCGACTCGTAGCTTAAGGATGCAACAAAGAGGAAGGTATCGACTATGATGAGACTTATGCTCCAGTTACGAGATTAGAATCCATTTGCATGTTATGTGCATTTGCATGTTTTTATAATTTTAAGCTTTTTCAAATGGACGTTAAAAGTACTTTTCTTAACGGTTTTATTAAAGAAAGTTTATATAGCTCAACCTCCAGATTTTACTGATTTCAAAAATTCTGATCATGTTTTCAAGTTGAAGAAAGCTTATACGGTTTGAAATAAGCCCCTCGTGCTTGGTATGATCGTTTAACTCTTTTCTACTTGGTAAGGGTTTTACAAAAGGCAAGGTTGACACTACACTGTTTATAAAATCTTTTAATGGAAATAATCTTTTAATTTAGATTTACGTTGACGATATTATCTTTGTATCTACTGTTGAATCTCTTTGTCAAGAATTTTCAAAGTGTACCAGAATGAGTTTGAGATGAGGATGATAAGAAAACTCAAATTCTTCCTTGGATTGCAAATCAAACAAACCAACAATGAGACGTTCATTAATCAAGCCAAGTACACAAAAGACTTACTAAAGAAGTTCGATCTGGAAACCGTCAAACCTCTTGGCACTCCGATGGCAACTTCAACCAAGCTTGATACTGATGAACAAGGCAAACCAGTCGACATACGTAAGTATCGAGGTATGATTGCTAGTTTACTTTATTTAACTGTTAGTCGCCCTGATATAAAGTTTAGTGTTTGCTTGTATACACGTTCCAAGCTAGCCCTAAGGAATCACACTTGTGCGTGGTTAAGCGTATCTTTCGATACCTTAAAGTACTTCTTCTGTCGGCTTATGGTATCCCAAAACCATGTCCTTTGACCTAACTATTTACTCGGATGCTCATTTTGCTGGATGCAAAGTAGATAGAAAAAGTACTAGCTGCACGTGTCTTTCCTAGGTAAGGCTCTATTCTCTTAGTTTAGCAAGAAGCAAAATTCTGTCGCATTATCAACTACTGAGGCTGTGTATATCGCAGCAGGACGTTGCTATGCACAAATTTTGTGGATGAAGCAAACCTTAGAAGACTTTGATTTACAATATTCACACATACCCATTTTTTGTGATAACACTGGCACTATTAATTTGACTAAGAATCCTGTATGTCACTCTCGCACTAAGCATATTGAGATTCAGTATCATTTCTTAGAGATCATCAAACAAACGGAGATATAGACCTTGTATATGTAGACATGGAGAACCAATTAGCTGACATCTTTACAAAACCATTAGCGAAATATCGTTTCAATTATTTACATCGAGAATTAAGAATTTTAGATGTCAATAATATTAATTAATTTTGTTTTATTAATTATCTTTCAATATGCAAAACTATTTTCGATACAAGCCTACAAAGGGTCTATATGTCACCATGGCTACGGCTAAAGCAAAACGGTATTTAAGCGTTCCCCGGTGAACCTCCGTTAGCTGGGACAGTACCCCTACAGCTAATCTGAGATAGTAGCTGCGTAATAAAATTTAATTCATAAAATAATATTAATTATATTAATTAAAATTTAAAATAACTAAACTTGGAATTAAATAATTGAAAAAGATTGATGAATATAAAGTGGCATTGCATTTATTTCTATTCAAAAATAGCTCAACAGAACCCCAGGCGAACTCTGGCCGAATACGACCTGAGTTCTGTTGGTATTAGGTACTTTTAAGTCAGAATCAAGTGGCCCCTTCCTATTCATCTCCTCCAAAACCCTCAAAACACAACAAGCAGCCGCGCCCGAGCTCCAAAACCCTAGTTTTTCTCTAATTCATTGCTCTTAATTCTTTTGGAGATTTCAATCCAAATTTTGGATTCATGCGGAGTATCTCGTTCTCTTCCACATACTCAAATCTCAGAAGGTATAATCTCCTCCTTCTTTCGTTTTTAATTTCATAAATTTTTATATTTTTCATAAAAATAATGCCTAAGAACTTCAATCCCTTCAAGAGGAAGAAAACGACGGCTAGTGAAGAGGCCTCGTCTTCGGATCCAATCCATGAATCCCTCTTTTTACCCATCCAAACGACGATAGGGCGTTCAATGAGTTTTTTTTTCCAAACCCATGATCAATCACTTTTATGGTATGCAGATTTCTCGATTCGCAACATATGCCCCAACGCTCCGATTAAATGGACTATCTTTTCGTCCGATCGGACATATTTTGAAGCATTAGGATTGTATAACCTTGTTACTCATTCACATTCGATTGCAGCTAATGTTATTCATTTATTTTATTGCAATTTCACTCTTGACACTTTAAAGGTTAAAAAAGTCTCGTTGGAACCGATATTCAATTCAATGATGTCGACTTAGCAAAAATTCTTGATATTCCAAATGAAGGTGCTCCGCTAGGCGATATCACAAAATTTGAATTTCTATAGGCACGACCTTAAACAGCTTTAAGAACGAACTTTGTTCTCCAGATCGTGTTCGTTCTGGTAAGTTCAAAGCTGCTAATTTGAACTTATTTTTCTATGAATTGCATCGCATCGTCTACTCCACTATATTGCCCAAATCCACTTCAAATGACGATGTGACTGTCCTTGAAATGTTTGTTCTTTAGCACATTTATAAGGGGATTCTTTTTTCTGTCCCCAAGACAATCATTCAGATGGTGGGTCATTGTCGCGAAAGGAACAAAAATCTTTCTTACACGATGATCCTCCCAATCATCTTTCAGCATTTTGAGATTGATCTATCCACTTGTACTCGTGACTCTGAGTCCAAGTATCTTCAGCTTTTTTATCGCAGTGTAACTGTTTCTCCTGCTCCTCCTACTGCTCCACCTCCACCTGCACAGTCTACGCTATGTCTTTTGATGGTATTCACCAACATCTTTCTGATTTGCGAGCATTTATTACTGACACATCGAGGGAACACGAGTCCGATATGCTAGTCGGTTTTAGGCTCTCGTAAATTCCTTTGCAGATCTACGATTTGCTCAGATTGGTCATTCTGCCAGTTTTCTTCCCCGAGATCCAGCTGTATCTGGCTACCGCTGTGAGGATGAGACGGTTCATCACTTCTTTGAGCCCGATAACGCTTATAATTGGTATTGTGGTTCTGGTGCTACTCTAAACCCTTCTGGAGTTGGCACTTCTGGAGTTGGTCCATCTGGATGTGGTGACGCTGCTGGCGCTGATGATGATGACTCTGAGGATTTTTGATCTAAACGTTATGTAATTTGTCTAGATGTTATCTAGTTAGACTTTATTCTATCTATGTATGCTTGAAAATGCTCCGACATTCTAAGATAGTACTTTATTTTTCTTTATTTTAGCACTAAGACTTTTATTGTTGAGTTGATGTATTTGGAACATCTCATTATTATTCTCTTATTAGTATGCTTTTCAGTGTGTATCGTACTCTCTCTATTATTCTCTGTATACATTTTCTTATTCTATACGTAGCATTACCTATCTTAGTTTATGCTTCTTACATAGAACTGCCTGTAAAATACATGTTATTCTGTCTTTTTTTTGTATTTCTTCAACGTTTGTTTCTTATGCATGAATTGCAGGGGAGCTTCTCTCTTTGTAATTATTTTGCTAAGAAAAATCAGAGGAGAAATATGATTTAACATCATTTGCAGGATACGTGATTTTTTTATGAGGATACAATACCATACAAACTGAACAAGTACATTACAAGTTTGGTTCTTTTGAAATCAAAAGATCGAGATGTTATATCGGTCAATGTTTGTCAATTATCAAAATGGGGGAGATAGTTGGCCCATTGATCATGGTCGAACCTGATTTTAATAATTGATCTAATCCTGTCTCGATATAAGGGCTACTTGGACGTGTCACTCCCCGATCCTGATATACGTATTCTTTCATGAATCCTGTACATGGTATCCTGCATTTAGCATGTACATAATTCTATTTATCATTTATTAATGGTTGCATTTAGCCTTTAAGCATGTCATTAGTGGAATAGTTAGAGCATGTTTAGAGATTAGGGTTTTCTTAAACCAACCCAAACCTACTATATATTTTCTCTTCCTTTTCTCTCTCCCCATAACCTTTCATTCATTTCTCTCAACCACCACCATTAGACAAGTACAACTAGCTCAAAAGTGGAGATTTGTGTATTTTTTATTCTTAATTTTCCTTTGATATTATTTGTCTATATTGTTCTTCTCATCATCCTCTACAAGTTTAGTACTTGGTATTTTCGGTTTTGATGGATGGATTCTTGAAGATCTACGTTTATGTTATTTTCGGTTTTCTTGGGTTTTGATCTATCAAACTTATTGGTTTTCGAAAACTAATTATTCCATGTGGTAGAGAATTTGATTCTACATAATTTTGACCTTTGAAAAGTTAGATTTTAACTTATTTTGAGAGATTTATGGCCCTTATAGTCCATAGGTTCTCATAAACATTTGGAGGCTGGTTGGAGAAGATGAGCAGTGCATGCTGGCGCATGCATGCTGGCGCATACGATCCTGGCGCATGCTGTGGATGGTATCTTTTGGCCCATGGCGCATACTGTCCTGGCGCATGCTGTGGATGATACCTTTTGGCCCATGTCGCATGCTGTCCCTGACACATGCTGTCCTGGCGCATGCTGCGGATGGTGCCTTTTGGCCCATGACACATACTGTCCCTGGCACATGCTGTCCTGGCTCATGTTGTGGATGGTGCCTTTTAGCCCATGGCGTATGCTGTCCTGGCGCATGCTGTCCCTGGCACATGCTGTCATGGCGCATGCTGTGGATGGTGTCTTTTGGCCCATGGCGCATGCTGTCCCTGGCGCATGCTGTCCCTGGCACATGCTGTCCCAGCACATGCTGTCCCTGGCGCATGCTGTCCCAGCGCATGCTGTCCCTGGCGTATGCTGTCCTGGCGCATGCTGTCCCAGGTACCCCTTTTGACCCCTTGCGCCATTTTTTGCCATGATAATTCTTGTTGCATTTATCCATGCTTGTCCCCTTGGTCCTTAGTGAAAGTTGTAGATCTTTGTCTTGGCTTCAAGAATCCTCATGTCTCACTTTAACCAAAATTCATATGTGACTTATGTCACCTTGTGCACCTTGCACCTCGCGCACCTTTTGGTCCTTGCACCTTGCACCTTGTGCACCTTTCACGTTGCACTTTTGCCCGTGCGCCGTTTGTGCCACTTCATGACTTGCGAGCACTTCATACCCTAAGTGCGTAGTGCCTTCTTGTTCTCTTTGCTCTTGTGTCTTGGTCCTCATTCCTGATCTGACTACCTATGCGTGTGCTAGATAAACCTATATGTGTACTAAGGTACAATCTATGTGAGCACCGAGGTGTTATCTTATGTGCTAAGTGTTCCTACGTGATACCTGCCAGTACATCCAAGTGTCCAGCATTTACAGAGCGAATGGTCGGTAGCAATGACGTGGTATGTGTTGTGTGTTGCATTACACCAAGAAGGGGTACATACGTATGACTCCATGAGCCAGTACGGATCCCTTCTTGGGGTACTCGTACATTGTACGACATCTAGGGGAGTGAGCTTGTGACCACGACATGTGAACTCCGAGGATAACCTAGGGATTAACTAGGCAACTAACTTGGTAGATGCATTGGGTTGAAAGAATCCCGAAATCGTGCCATACTAGCCACCCCAGGTCCAGTCCTGACGTGTCGGGTTGGCCGCCACATATATGGTTTCATTCGCCTATAGCGGATGACTATATCCGACTTCTACGAGCTATGTGTTATATGCTTTAGCGCGGTAGCCCTCCGGGGGACCGGTGCATAATCAATGTGCTATATGTTTAATGGTTTGGCTGGCCCTGCTGGGTTGACACGATCTGAGGATCCTTTTAATCAGTATCGCGGGGATAACTCCGCCAAATATAGAAAGCCACATGAATGAATGGCCGTTTGAAAAATGACTTGACTGTGCCTTGTACCTTCCGTTAGTAGCTGAGGGACATGGACTGTCATGGTGCGTGGTCCAACCCATGTCCTTGTTTGGTTGTTGGGTTGGTCTATCGTGCTATGACAGGTTGTGGACCGAGATTACGACCGAAAGCCTTTTATTATTATTATTATTATTATTATTATTATTATTATTATTATTAATACGCTTGGGTTTTATCTCACTCTTTTGTGCTCCCTTGTGGTACTTCCTATTCGGGACTGACCCCGCTGGTTTTGTTTGGCCAGATCTCGTAGCCGTGCCTGAGGATCCAAACTTCTTCTCTGACGTCAATGGTGCATACTAGGTACATGGCTGGCGGGGGACTCGAGTGGGTTTCTTCTCCACCACTCTAGTATCAATACTCGTGTTCTGGCATTTAGCCACCGGCACCTGTTTAACCTGTCAATCTGGATATTTTGTCTTTTGTATAATTATAATTAAATCAGACTGCAGCTGAGTACGATTATGTGCCTGTGACTCTCTGGACTAGCTAATTTATAAAGCAAGATCGCCATGATCATTTTGATGAAGCGTCGGGGATGCCTTACTTTTTATCTCATATGTTCGCTAATTGCTGCTTCTTGCTTTGAATGATTGAGACATAGATGCATTGTGAGACTATATGAGACTTGATTGTAGCATGCACCCCTAGTCTTATGACAGCCACGATCGTCGTATGACATTTATATATCTCATATGGAGTAGCTGGCCTAGTCTGTCTCAGTATTTCGGTACTGGAGCGTGACAAGGTTTTATTGGTGGCCCATGCAGGCCTGATTTCCAGACTTGAGGGGTGTTACTATTATAGGAGTCTCAATCAAAACTTGTTCCCTTTGAATCTATTGCCTCGATTTTTCTTTCCTCTCCTTGATTGATAACCTGAATTGCATCATCAAATCTTCCTCGTTCTGTTATTTGATATCATATATCTTTCCCTATAGCGGTGCTTCTTTTTCAGTAGCTGGCAAGGCCAACATAGAGGAACGTCCAGTAGAGCATGGCTCGAATGGGCAGCCTCAGGAAGGAATGCCTCCCTTTGGTCATATTCGGGTGGAAGTTATGTCATAACCAGTGGAACCGCAGGTTCTAGAAACTCCTGCACCCCCAACGGTGCCGGCAGTGACGACAGTATCTGATGCTGTAGCACTCCTGGAGGTCATCCGGGGATTTGTGGCCACTCAGCAGCGTCAGGTGGCTGCCCATCAGCAACAACAGACCCAACAGCAGGAACAAAATGTGCTACTGAACCAGGGTTACAGTTAGCCCTTGAGAGGAGTTTCAGGAATGATTCAGGAGCGTCGGGGAGGTTTTGTCGACTTAACCCGAGGTACTTTGATGGCACGGAGGATGCCATCACGATGGATGCTTGGCTTTAGGATATTGAGGCCATATTGACAACAATGGTTACAGCAGAAGAGAAGGTTGACCAAGTCAGATTATTGCTTCAGGATCTCGCCCGCGACTGGTTGGCATCGGAAGAAGTTGGAACGGGGCATCCTATTCCTTGGGATAGCTTTTGTACTTGATTCAAGGCTAAGTATTTTGGCGTGGTCGCATGATATGAGCTACAACAGAGATTTATCAGTCTCAAGAAGGCCGGTATGACGGTGGACGGATATGCAGCGGAGTTCTACAGACTGAGTCGATTTGCACCGACGATGGTGGCTACAAAGCCAGAGAAGGCTATGAGGTTCCAGCAGAGACTTCATCTAGAGATTCTACAGCTGGTAGAAGGGCACGACTATCATACTTTTGATGCCATTTTAATGGCAGCTCGGAGGCATGAACTCACCAAAAAAAGGTTGGCAAAAAGATATGGGGGCCAGAATAGGTCTCATCTCCAGAGTAGGGACGGAGAAGCAGTGCAGCGAACATCGGCGCCATCACCTGGCATCCGTATTCATCAGTCAGAAGCACCGCGGAGGACGGCGGTATCAGAGATAACAGCACCAGTTCGGCATCAGCAGCCGAGAACCAACAGTAGTGCTAGGAGACGCTGTAGAAGCATGAAAAATTTTCAGCAATGAAGCTTTATGCGCCCAAGCCAGTGAAGCTCTATACGCCTAGCCAGTGAAACTCCTTGCGCCCAGTCAGTGAAGCTCAATGCGCCCAGTCAGTGAAGCTCCATGCGCCTAGCCAGTGAAGCTCCATGCGTCCAAGACTAGCTTCCCCAAAAGGAGGGTGCATAGCCTGAGACATGGCTATGCTCCCAAGCCTGACTCAGTCAAAGCCATGATCAAAACGTGCACCGAAGTGTACGACCACGTCAGTCTCTATGAGCAGTCGTGCACCGAAGCATGCGGCCACGTCAACACCACGACCAACCTACGATCTCGTAGCCTGTATGCGCCTACATCCTATGTGCCCAAAGCGGGACTATGCGCCCACATAAAATCTAGTGTGTTTCCTCATGTGGGCGCATAATATCATTCCAGCTCAAGAACGACTATAAAAGGGAGCCTCATCCCTCTTCAAAACATAGAACGGAGAGCATTTTCAAGAGCCAAATTGCTGCACTTCTTGTCAGTGAGCCGAGAGTTAGCAATTTTCTTAGGTTTTCTTCCACTTTTGTAATCGGAGTGTCAATAGAGTAAATGAGCAACTGCCGCACGATCACTATCGTCCCATTCCCCAGAATTCTTTTTTGTACTCGAGGATCCTCAGCGCAGGATCTCTCAGGCGTACTCGATTTGTGGTGCCTTGCGCCAATAAAGAAAAGACAACATTTTCTTCTTCTTTTTTGTGTGTATCCACAAAAATGGCGACTCTGCTGGGGACTACCTTTTCCTCTGACGAGAAGGTGGTGACGCAATCCGATACCGATAAAGTAGAGAGCACTCAGAAGTTGCTGATCGTAAAGTTCGACCAGCAGGCGTTCGAAGAGATGCTCTCGAGGGATGGCTCTACTCCCTCAAAATCAGCGAAGCCAAACAAGTCTCGCAAGACTTGGCTTTTGAAGGATCGCTGTACATATCCTACTAGTGTCATAGAAGATATGCAACTGGAGGACTCTGTCATATGGGCGCATGACTCTGCTACAGAAGTTACCCAAATGGAGAAGGCTCACACCGTTCCGGGCTCTACTAGCCCATTGACTTCTTTCTTGCACAACCAACAACAGGGTGTTCAACACCCGAGACTTGGCAAAGGGAAATACTACGATGCCAATAATCGGGGTGTGCGACACTCTGGCCAAACTCGGCGAGGCTCACAAACGAAGGAGGCAAAACTGGAAGAAAATAGCACTGCTCCACCAAGCATACGCCCAAAGCCATGCGCCCAAGGGAGTGTTTGGGCGCATAGCCCCAACCAGAACACTTCTGTCTTCAGCAGGTTGGGCATCCAGGGTCATGCGCCCAAGGC
Organism: Iris pallida; assembly: GCA_029216955.1. NCBI lineage: Eukaryota > Viridiplantae > Streptophyta > Magnoliopsida > Asparagales > Iridaceae > Iris > Iris pallida. Next base: position 8,091,489 of record JANAVB010012000.1, on the reverse strand, counting down.
TATGAGCCCAGGCTCTCTGGATCCATACTATGCGCCCACATCAAGGAGGCTCAGATATGGTGTCAAGGAGCATGCGCCTAAGGCCAGTCTCTAAGGCCTATGTGCCCACAACAAAAAGACAGGCCCCAACACGTATAGCACGGGGCTGTCTTCAAGGACATCACAGAACTTAGGTGTAGGGGTTGCCCTGTACGTGAACTAAGTTTGGATGCGCCTACTCTCCTTACGAACCCGCATGCAAAGCTCGGCGATGCATGCAACATGGGTTGTAAGGCAAAACTCCCTTCCGCTGACTTGCGCGACATGATAAATCATAAGCGTAAAGCGAGAGAGGACATAACAATTCATAGTGCACATTCGTGCACCAGTATTGTTATTAATTGTTGTTGCACCAAAGCAACAAGAGTGCCTCAGAGAAAGTCCGTGTTTCGACGGCTGCACTTCTCTGACGATGAGAAGCCACTATGTGTTTCATCCAACATGGCTTCATGGGGTCCCCCTTACGGAAGCCCCAGTCAAAGACGGTGGACCACCAGCCCAACTTTCTCTCTCAGTTCCACGAGAAGAAGAAGAAGAAGTCTACCAACAGATGGCCAGCAGGCTATCACATCTGAAGGAGTTTATATGGGTACTCGGTCAAAGGCAAGGTTCCGTACGAACGACGAAGAAACCCAAGCTGGGGGTAGTATTCCTTCAGAGTCTGAATCGGATGACCCTCACACTGGGGGTAGCCTTCCAGAAGATGACGATCCCTCTGAATCTGATGGTGACTATCTACCTCCTCTACCTGGATGAAGGACTTGTCCACTCGGAGACAGACAGTATCAGCACCAGTTGTACTGTTTCTTCTGTTTTTCCTTGCATGTTATCTACATACATGGCGGACGGAGAAAGACCTGAAGAAGCCATTGATCAGACCAACAAACGGCTAGAGGGTCTTGAAACAGCATTCGCCAAGATCACCAATATGCTTACCAGTATCATGGCGGTTCAAGCTGCTGGAGCTGTTCCTCCACCTCAACAAAACGTCTCAGTCCATTATGTCTGGCTCACAGCAACATCCCTCCTTCACTGCAAAAGAAGTATCATTTCGTTGCGCCTCCTCCAAATCTTACAAATGCTGGGGGTGGTCCTTCACAAACAACGCCTGACAACCGTTTCTCAATACCTGCTCAATTAACAGGATGCAATTGATTCTCAAAATGATCATGGGGATCTAGCTATATAAGTTAGCTAGCCCAGAGAGTCATAGGTACATAATCGTATTCAGCTGCAGTCTGATTTAATTATATTTATACAAAAGACAAAAATATCCAGATTAACCGGCTAAACAGGTACCGGTGGCTAAACACCAGAACATAAGGGATGAAAACTAGACTGGTGGAGAAGAAACCCACTCAAGTCCCCCGCCAGCTATGCTCCTAGTATGCACCATTGACGTCAGGGAGGAAGGTCGGATCCTCAGGCCCTACTACGTGATCTGGCCAAACAAAACTAATAGGGTCAGCCCCGAATAGCAAGTACCACAAGGGAGCACAAAGAGTGAGATAAAACCCAAGCATAAAATAATAATACTAGTAATAATAAAGGCTTCCGGTCGTAACCTCGGTCTACAGCCTGTCATAGCATGATAGACCAACCCAACAACCAAACAAGAACATGGGTTGGACCATGTACCATGACAGTCTATGTCCCTCGGCTACTAACGGAAGGTACAAGGCATAATAAAGTCATTTTTCAAGCGACCATTCATTTCTGCAACTTTCTATATTTGGCAGAGTTATTCCCGCGATACTAATAAAAAGGAATCCTCCGATCGTGTCAACCCAGCAGGGCTAGCTAAACCATTAGACATGTAGCACATTAATTATGCACCGGTCCCCCGGAGGGCTACCGTGCTAAAACGTATAACACATAGCTCGTAGAAGTCGGATATAGTCATCTGCTAAAGACGAATGAAACCATATCCGTGGCGGCCAACCCGACACGACAGGACTGGAACTGGGGTGACTAGTATGGCATGATATCGGGATTCTTCCCACCCAATGCATCTACCAAGTTAGTTTTCTAGTTAATTCCTAGGTTATCTTCGGAGTTCACATGTCGTAGTCACATGCTCACTCCCCTAGATGTCGTACAATGTACGAGCACCCCAAGAAGGGATCCGTACTGGCTTATGGAGTCATACGTATGTACCCCTTCTTGGTGTGATGCAACACACAACACATACCAGGTCATTGCTACTGACCGTTCGCTATGTAAATGCTGGACTCTTGGGTGTACTAGCAGATATCACGTAGGAACACTTAGCACATAGGATAGCACCTCGGTGCTCACATAGATTGTACCTTAGTATACACATAGGTTTATCCAGCACTCGCATAGGTAGTCAGATCAGGAATGAGGACCAAGACACAAGGACGCATGCGACCGAGGGTTATGCGGCTAAGACTCATGCGGCCAAGGGTCATGCAGCCAAGCTCATGCGGCCAAGGGTCATGCGACCAAGCTCATGTGGCTAAGGCTCATGCGGCCAAGCTCATGCGGGCAAGACTCATGCGCCAAGCTCATGCGGCCAAGGGTTCATGCGGCCAAGATTATACGGCCAAGGCTCATGGGGCCAAGCTCATGCGGCTAAAGGTCATACGGCCATGCTCATGCGGCCAAGGGTTCATGCGGCCAAGCTCATACGGCCAAGGCTCATGCGGCCAAGGGTATTTTGGCCAAGCTCATGCGGCCAAGGCTCATGCGGCCAAGGATTCATGCGGTCGAGGCTGCTCATCTTCTCCAAAATCCGAGAAAGATGGCCATGGAACCCATGAACTTCAAAATTGAACAACTCGGCCAAAACAAAATGAAATTTAACTTTTCAAAGGTCAAATTTGAGTTAAATGAAATGCTCTACCACATGGAACAACTAGATTTTGAAATCAAGCAAGTTAAATAGATCAAAACTAAGGAAAATTAAAAATGACATGAACTTAGATCTACAAGAATCCATCCTTTAAAACCGAAAATACCAAGTACTAAACTTGTAGAGGATGATGAGAAGAACAATATAGTCAAATAATATCAAAGGAAATATCAAGGATGAAAAATACACAAATCTATACTTTTGAGCAAGCTGTACTTGCCTAGTGGTAGTGGTTGAGGGAATTGAATGAGAGAGTGAATGAGGAAAGAGAGTGTGGAAAAGATTATTTATAGTGGGTGAGGGTTGGCTCCACCAAACCCTAATCTCTAAACGTGCTCTAACCATTCCACTAATGACATGTTTAAATGCTACATACAATAATTAGTAAAACAATAAATTAAAGGTGCACATATACAATAATGTACACAGGAATCAAAAATGAAAATACGTATGTCGGGATCGGGGAGTGACATCCTATGAAGCTGAAACTTATGTGACACGAAGGTGGTTATACCTGCTGCACGTCAGAGTTGGTGGTTCATCAATTGGAGCTTCGACGAGGGAGAAACATATCCGCGAAGTTGGCTCCACGAAACTGTCCAAAAATAAACAAAATTATTTTCCAAATTTACGGCCAGTTTTGACATAGCAAACGCTGAAATTAGTGGCTAAAAATTTAGGAGAGCGAAGGGGTATATACCGAGATTGCAACTGAGAAAAGAGTTTGATGATCCAACAGTCGGATCGTCCAGAAAACACACACAAAGTTGCTGTCCCGAGGCGTGTATTCTGAATTTTAAATCGTACGTCATGTCGGGATTTCGAGCAAAACGCACGGATAGCCCATGTCGTGCGTCGGGGAGGCAAGTGGCTGCAACAAGAGAGTTCTCCGAGGCTTTGTCGGTCGAGGAAGGTCGCGGTTGTGCGCGACGGTGGTCACCGGGTGGCGTGACGACTGGGACAAGGCCGTGTGGCCTGCTGTTGCAGTTTTGAGACGATAGCGGCAGGCGTGGGTAGCGCAACAACTGCCCGTTGCTCGCATGGGGCTGCACGCTGCTCATGCGGTGGCGCGTGGGCTGCTTACGGTGATGGGGCGACACGACGATGCGTGGGAACAGCGGCAGCAGCACAACAGTACAGTAATAGGAAGAAGGAGGAGGAGAAGAGATGGAGAAGATGATGCATTGACACTGTAAAGAAGGAGAAGAAGAGTGAACGTTTGGAAGAGTAAGGAAGGGGGGTGATGTAGTTGCAGCTAGGGTTTCTTGGCAGTGAAAGAAAGGAGGAGAAGGAAGGTTATATAGGAGAGAGAGAGAGCAATATCCTGGCGAGAAGGATAGCCTGGTTTGTAAACGCAGAGCAGTGTCCTTTGCATGCAAGGAAAGAAGATAAAATGTGTTGTTTTTTTTTGAATGTTGATGGTGGTTCGGGTCGGGTTATTGGGTCTACTACCCGCAACTATTTGTTAAAAGGAAGGCTCACAACCTACTCCTATTATCGGGTTATGCCAACATGGGTCTGCGTAGATGGGTTTGGGACTCGGCTTAAATTAAGTTTAGTTTTAGGTTTAAGGAAATTGATGTATATAATTAGTAAGCCGTAATAAATAAAATAAAATTGTAATATTTTCCATGTTCAAAAATTAAGATTCAATAATGATGTTAGACTTCTCACAACCCCGGTTCCACTAGTTTTCCAGGCAATTATAACATTTATGTATATACCCAAATTTAGTAAATAAAATAGATATGCATATTATAAATCTAGTAATAACAACGAAAATTTTATATTATCACAAGCAGACGGTAAGTAAAGATTATACATAACCAAAATAAATTGGTTAATGACAATAGCTAGCCAAATATATATAAGATTAAAAGTAAGAATTGAGGGCTCACATGCACTTAGGTTGAGTGATTGGGTTCGATTGGGTTATATTTGGGCTTTGAGCGACCATAACTACAATTTAAGTCATTTATGATCATTGATGAAATAATAGCATAGTAGACTCAAAATAGGTCAAAACCATATATTGGGTCGATTAGGTTGGATTGATGTGGAGCCCCGAAATTAAATTGGAAGTTAGGTCAAGTTTTACCGCAGATGGCCAAATGACCTAAATTGACCAGAAAGTTGTACGATGCAAAAAGAATACAAAGGAATAAGTTTGAGTGGGACATCATATACAAAAATGAAGATAATCTAGTCTACTACAAAACTCATAAAAGAAGTTTTGAAAGATTGACACCTCTGACGCTCCAAAAATCAAGGTCAGTATTTAATGATCAAAACTAATTATATTTATTGAAATAATTCATATAATTTTTTTAAATAACCCTAAAAATCCAGGGGACTTACAACCTACCCACCTTACAAAAATTTTGTCCTTAAAATTTAAAATCATGTAGTTGGTCAAGCTATAATATGTAGCTGCTAAGGTTACCATACTCAATCTGCAACCCTTGTGATCACCTCTTCTGTTTCTCAACGTCCTTACAATTATTTTGATTTAGGTTCAACAAAGGTCCTATAAACTATGTCGTTTTGCCCTTTAGAGTCTTTCATACCAATATTGAACCTTTATGTGTCCTAAAATATAGGCCATTCTTAGGATATGTGTATAAGTCAACAATGCTTGGTCATCAACCATATTTTTTTTCCAATCGCGGTTGTAATAGTTGGGTTTCTTATCCTATTCTAAGTATCCTTATTCTATAAACCGCCAGCTCTTTGTATTAATTGCCTTCAATCCTTATGTACAGCTTTTTCTTGATATTATACGTTCAACATCTATCATTAGGGTTTAGTCAGCCTAGTCGCCAAATCTTACATGTGCCAAATCCTCTTGATTGTGAATATATTATTCTGATTTGTCATTCGTATCTAAAACAACCATTGTCTTACTATTTTTTATCATAATCACTATTATCCACAATATAATCCTTTAATTTCTTTCTTGCAGTCACTTCCAATACTCTATCCCATATCGCGAGTCACTAATGCCTATCCTAGAAACTTAACCTAATTAACTTATAAGCAAATTTACCCGATCTGGACTACCCAAACATTTCAGTCACACCAATAACATAACCTAGTTATACTATATAATATAACTATGAGGTTTGTCCATTTTAGTTGTCTACAAGGGCGTAAGACTGGGTCGAGCAATCCATATCAATATTCAAACAAGTTAAGGGTCAAGCAAGACATGAAAGATTGTCAAAATATCTTTAAGAACGGTATGAGGCCAAATGAGATGCATATGATGCAGTCGAAGCAAAACTCGAGAACCATATACCTTTGTGATTATGTCACGTGAAGTTACTATCGTGCCAGTATGCATCTGGTAGCGATTAACTTCCTTGTTCCGTAATATGACGGATGGCTGTAGTGCACAGCTGCCGCGCCAGATCATATAGGTTCTTGATCTTATCTTGGCTAAATCCATGAAATATTCCAAACTAACTTTTTGTAAAATACAAGAGAAGAGGTCAATCAAAATGCATAGGAGGTGATCCACGTAGAATCCAAGAAACATATGTAACCACGATGCCGTCATCTGAAGTCCTGCCTCGCTATTATTTCTCTGGCTGTAAAGATTCTCGATTCCATAATACAAGGATAAATACACTTTTTTGAACTTTTCTTTGGACTAATCCATAAGACATTTCCAACAATTACAGAAAAGGAACGAGAATAATTACTCAAGAGGTTAACAGGAAAGAGTTTAGTCAAATCATAGGAAAGATGAAGCGCACTAGTAGTCATGTCAAGAAAGAATATGACATAAGAGCAATCATGCTGGAGAGTCCTAGAGAACCTATAATCCTAGTAATGGGTGTATCATAAAGATCTTATTTCTCAATTGGTCACAGGCTCGTAGTAGTATACCTATCCTAAGTACCACTACGACTTCGTACATTTTACGAAGACGAAACCTGCATGGGCTACCATAAAAATGTGTCATGACTTGCACCCGGATATTCGGGGACAAGTACGTTGGCCACGCCCAGCCTACGTCGTAGTATCGACGGTAGAACGCTGTCAAGTACCCAGTATATATCTACAACATATATGATCTAACACAACAAGCTGTACTCAAATCCTAAACATCTAAAAAAGATATAAATAAGAAGAGACAACAGTATCACTAAATCAACTAGAATCTACAAATGATCATACATATCTAGAATATGTTGGAGACAAATCTGATAACAAAAAATGAATCTAAATAAGGAATAATGGACTAGAGCTCCCAGAAGACAACTCATGGTAAATGGAATATCGGGAACCTGTCTCAGCTAGCATCGTCATGTGGTCCAAGTATGTGGGCATAACAACTCCAAAAAATGTTGGTTATCCAGTCAGGATTGGAGCGAAGTACAACTCAAATAGCAGTTCCAGTTAATTAACAAGCACTATGAAAATGTAAATAATAATAAAATACTTATAAACAATTTATAGAGACAACGTATAGATGGAAGAGACAGGTGAATATAGAGTAACAGATGTATGGGGAGAATATGTAAAATGTAAAAGCAGACAGATATGTAATAAATAGGAAACCTGTCATGCAAGGTACACAACTAACAAGTCTAGAATATCTGTGTCTAAAACCAGTGTTTTGAAATACTAAGTTGACATGTGAACGACTAGAGTGTGATATCTGGCAAACCATACACGTCCGTGTGTGGCTGCTATTATTCCAATAAGACCAAAGGGGTAGAAAGGGTATGTTCACATGTCTCCTAGGTATTTTCTCGCTCAACTAGTACACATGGATCCAGGTCTCGATACATATCTCAATAATCCAGAAATAGATACATTAGTCCAGTAAAGAGTCAATAAGCATGAAACTACGTATCTCAAGTCAAGGAATCCATATAATACCAATTCGTATGACCATCGTGTCAGAATCAAGATAGAACACTAGTATAAACATGCATTATTGGAAATATCAAATAATAAAAATTATCAAAGAATGTACTTGCCTGATATCCCGAGTAACGACTGAAGATCTATGTCCGAACCAACATCACAAAGACCTAATATGAATTTACAGAGTTACTTGGTGTTCTAGAGTAAACAATATATTTAAATGCATTAATTATATGCTTCTAGGCCTTTTCTAGGTCATGGAAGACAAACTAGGTCAAAGCTAGCCGAACTAGGTCATACTAGCCTCTATAATCATTATTTGTTAATAGCATGAATTGCAAGTTATAGGATTAAAATATCAAGTCGCATCTCGTTATTCGTACAGCGAAACCTACGACACGCAAATCAAGACAAGATAATCAACCGCAGGGTTAACAATCTTATCTTAGTGATCCACATGGTCAACTAGTTAATTTTAGCGATGTGAGATCACTGGAATCGACTGATCTTAGTTTCGATGTACGAATTTTGAAATATGAACATAAAAAGAATTGATTATAACTATTGGTGATACATAAGAAAAAAATCTACAAACGTTGTCGGATAATGAAACAAAATCACCAATGTGTCCAGAATGGTCAAATTAGCTAGGTACCCTACCCATAAGTCCAATTTGGACACAGGAGCAAAAAAATAATTTTGGGTCAAATTGATGTCCGTCGTTGGACTCACTTTGCACCAAAAACTGTGCCAGGATAAAAGTATATTAAACCGAGCAAATTATATGTCCACGAGTCCAGAATGACGATACGAACCCAATGGTATATCCAGAATTGGATTTCGATGAGCCGATCTCAAAATAGTACATTGACTCGGACATTGGGATCCGATTTGCACAAAAATGTATGCCAGAACCAAAGTCCTCTAAATCTAGCAAAATATATGTCAATGAGTATAGAATGATGATACGAACCTAACGATATATCCGAAATTGGATTCCAATGAGCCGATCTTAAAATGACCCGTTTGTTTTCCATAAATAAATTCCTTTATTTATTGTGTATCTGGGAAAATTACAACTGTAGGAATCTGATCTAGAAGACGATCACTTTATCCCTTGGACTATGCGAAGAAGAAAAGGTCTCAAAATTTTGACAGTAGATAACTATGTATCTGTACAATAAATGAGAAAAAGAACTCTATTTATAGAGTCAAAAATAATAACTGAAAAGATAACTGTCTTCACAGCCTGTGCTTAGTTGAAAATCATGCAGGATTTATCATACGCAAGACTGTGAGCAGTTACTGGACGTGGCCTGTAACTGTTGGACACATGGCGATCATGCATGAGTCGTGTGCAAGTTATAGGACACGCAGGCGAGAGATCAGTGGCATGGCTGCCACGTACTCCAATTTGATGAAATCCACGCAGACTTGTTGAAGACGAAATCCACGCAGACTCGGGGTAGAAAGCTTCAAAATCTACGCAAACTTGGGGCAGGAAGCTTCAGAATCTACGCAGATTTGGTGAAGAAAACTTCAGAATCCACGCAGACTTGAGGAAGAAAACTTCAGAATCCACGCAGATTTGAGGGAAAGCTCAAAATACACGCAGACTTGAGATAGGACTGCCAGCTGTCTTGATTCAGCGTGCCTCGACTGACACAAAATCTCTGACAGTAATTGCTTTTGTCAGTCGTATTAAATGACAAGAAGCTCTTTTGGTACGCCAACTTGACGAAGGTTGAGTCTTGCTGAAGAAGATTTCAAAAATCACGCAATAGACGGCTGTGATCTCTCGAATTCTGTGCATACGTGGCATACGAAGAGACATTCTTCGACTGTTGTGCTGTCCGTCATAATTGCTCTCTGACAAATGATGAGTTGTCTTCTCAGCGTGATTTGTAAATATTGTCCTAATCAACTGAGCGTGACTTTTGACTCTGTCCTGATCAACTCAGCGTGACTGTCATTTTTAAAGGCCTACAAGACCCCCTTCAAAGTTTTCGAAAAAAAAACTTCAAAATTTTCGAAATACTTTGAAAATAAGATGATAAAATGAAATCAGTCACGCTGAGATGACTTCAAAAATTTTTTTTTTTGGGAAGTCGAAAAGACTTCGAAGTTCTTTGAAAACATCCAAATGAACTTATTAAATGTCATAATGACTCTTCGTTCTCCGAGACTGATTGCATCCAATTCATAGTGGAATATGAACCGCCGGCGAGCTCTGTTATATAAACAGGGAGAGGATTCATTTAATCTTCATCTTACGTCAACATGACACCAAAGGAGAAAGCTGAGGAAGAAGCACGCAAGTTGGGCTTTTGTTCCCATGGTGATCCCACTTTTGAGGGTAAAGAACCGGAGCCTCTGGTTTTCGAGTTCAAAGACGATCCCATGCAATTAGCCAAGAATTTCTTGAGCTATTTTGGCTTGGATGGCTCGTCTTCTTCTGATGGACGTGGTCTTGCAGAGCAGCGTGAAATGTTGAAGGCTCTGTTACACCGTATGGGGGTCAAGAGCGTAGAAGAACTAGGCGCCAAGCTCAGCCGCTCTGCAAAATAGAGCGTGTCTTTTATGCTTTTGTCTTCTTTTGAAAATGTTGTACTTCTTCTTTTGTCTTTTGTAAGGCCATCAGTGCCTGTCTTGAAGAATGTAGTACAACTTTTGTGTTTGAACAGCGTGCATTTAATGAAGAATGTTAATTAGCACTCTTTGACTGTTTCCAATGTTGCGATGTCTTCCAAAGCACACGTGTCATTCATTCCATGGTTTATGAGCGCTATTTACGCGGATCTTTTCCAAGAATAAGCTTGTACTTTGTCCTTTAAATAGATAGCTGAATTTCAAAGATACTCATCTCCTATTCTTCTTCTTCTTCTCTGAGCATAAATTTTTTGGGAGATTTCATTCTCAAACAGGAAAGCAATGTTTTCTAATGTTCGATCTCTGCACACTGTATCAAACGTGGGTTTGCCAATCCTTAGCACCAAACTTGATGGTAAGTCTGCGTACCATTTTTGTTGCTGTTGAAGATAGGCTTTTATGTTTCTGACTGAAAAATGCACGCTTGACTAGCCAGTGTGTGCTAAATGACATTTCTGTTGATTAATTCTCTTCTTCCTTGCTGTTCTCTGCAGAAGCTCGGTTGAAAATTTTCTTCAGAACTGGCATTGGTGATGTAGATGATGTGGAGAATATCTTGCTGACATCTACATCAGGGAGCTCATACGCTTTTGACGCGTACATCAGACAACTCAGAACTCTTCGTGGGATAGAAGGGTCTTCCTCAGATGGTAGGAAGAGCCTTTATACACGAGAGTTGGATGGTGGAGTCAACTCTACCCCGAGAAATCGGGTAGTAGAGTTCCTTTCAAGGCAGAACTAGGAATTGTATCCCAAGGTTTGGATACATTCCTGTCTCTTCTGAAAGGTCGCTCCTAATCCACCAGTTGTATTGGCAGCACCACGACTTTGGGCTGCCATACTCTGTGGTTCTCCTTTCGTCTGAGAGAGAAGACCAGAGTTTGATTCCTGCTGATCTGGTCGTGACTGGGACCCAGACAGTCAGGAACTGCCACCAACAACGAACCTGACGGAGATGGTCCGACGGAGAAGATCCAAAGAAGAAGATAGATCTCTATTAGGTTATTGTTGTGGTGTAGAATGAAAATCCAAGATTTGTAATAGATTTCCAATATAATTTGTAAGAAAGTCTAAGAAAATGTAATAGACTTTTTGTGGTGAAATGAGAATGGAAATGATAATTCTTCTATGCTCAAAGATTTGTATTTGTGGATGAATTGTGGACATGATAGATAATGAAATCTTCTTTTCTGTTTTAGAGTATATGATATTATCAGAGGTATTATGGACGTGATAATATGTAGGAACTCAAAAGAAAATAGATTGATTTCTATGCAGAGGTCAAAAATGACAAATGAGCAAGTAGATTCGGAATTGATTCAGGGGTTATGAAAACGTGATCAATAACGAATCCCCACTTAATAAATTGATAGAAGATTATGAACGGACGAACCGTTTAGGAAATGATGAACGGATGAACCGTCGAATGAATGTAATAAATGAACGGATGAACCGTCAAGTATTAATGAATGTATGAATCGTCGGATGAATGTGACGCTTCATTATTTGAGGAACTTCTGCCTATAAATATAGCAGAAATCTGACAAGAACGAACGCTTCTTCTTTCAAACATAAAAATGTCGTCTGAAGAAGCATCCAAGAAAGCTGGAATTGCCATGAAGATTCAGAAAGATACTGAAGAACACCCTGCTGATCCAGTTCAATCAAAGAAGGAGGAAGCAGACGAAGGTTCGTCTGCACCCAAGCCACCAAGGGATATTCTGGACTTCCTGCTCGAACCAGGAAGGACTGAAGAAGAAGAAGCTATGAGAATGGCCGCTTGCAAGTTCCTCGTGGGTTCCAGCAAGGAGGTCCTCGGTTCTTTTGCTGATCATGTTTTCGAGAAGGATGGCAGTGGTCCACGTCCAAATATAGAAAAGGATGATAGTGATCTTCCTTAATATCATGTATCATCATTCATGATTAAAATAAAATAAAAATTTTATTTCTAAACATGAAACTGTCTGATGATTACAAGCATTTACATTTATACATGGTACTTTTTAAGGAATTTGTCATTAATAGGCATCAAAACTTTTCGACCATCCAATTCTGAGAGTTGATAAGCTCCATTTGAGAAAACTCTGCTCACAATATAGGGTCCTTCCCATTTTGCGTCAAATTTGCCCTTCCTCATATGAGTCATAGTCATAGGACGTCTGACTGTTAGAACAAGCTCTCCTTTTTGATACGATCGAACTCTGACTTTCTTATTAAAAGCTCTTGAAATTCTAGCTTGATAGAATTCAATATTCTGTTGAGCAGATAATTGCTTTTCATCCAGAGCTTCTAATTCTTGAAGTCGAAGACGATCATTATTTTCTGCAGTGAGTTCATTAGCGATTGCTATCCTTAAAGAAGGAATTTGAATCTCTAATGGAAGAACAGCTTCGCAACCATACACCAGAGAGAAGGGTGTACATTTAGTAGCATTACAAACTGTAGTGCGATATGCCCACAAACATTCACCGAGCTTCTCACTCCAATTACGTTTGTTAGTAGAGACAAACTTCTTTAAGAGTTTGATGATGGTCTTGTTGAAAGCTTCTGCTAATCCGTTAGCTGCCGGATTATATGCGGTAGAAGCCACATTGTTGATCCGATGATCGTCACAGAATCGAGTAAACTTCTGACTAATGAACTGTGGTCCGTTATCATGAATAATGCATCGAGGAACACCAAATCTGTAGATGACGTGGTGCTTAATAAAGCTGATGACATTAGACGTCTTAACTTCAGACAAAGGAATGGCTTCGGCCCATTTGGAGAAGTAATCGGTTATTGCGAGAATAAACCGATGACCCTTGGATGACGGCGGATTGATCGGGCCGATAATGTCTATGCCCCAAGCTTCGAAGGGCCATGATGCTGTCGTCGGATATAGAAATTTCGAAGGTTGATGAATAAAATCTGCATAGATTTGACAAGCTTTATACTTCTTTGCATATTCGATGGCGTCTGATACCATAGTGGGCCAATAATAACCCATACGTCGAATACGGTCTTGAAGTTTTGGTCCAGGGTGGTGTGCTCCACAAATTCCATCATGTGCTTCGCGAATAATTTGTTGAGCCTCGTCACCGGTAACACATCGAAGAAGTAAACCATCATAGGCTCGACGATATAAGGTCTTTGTTTTATGATTATAATAGAATCGGAGTGATCGTCGTCTGATAGATGCTGCCTCACTTAGATCATCCGGAAGAATATCATACAATACAAAATCTAAGAAAGGAAGTTTCCAATCCGTATCCGTATTTTGATTCTCGGCCGAATTACTGAAGATGAATTCCATGCTGGAATCAGATGAAGATGATAAAGATTTACGACTAAATCCAAATCCTCTTGTTGTGTTGACGTCATGAGATGTTGATTCTTCAATGTCAACTGGAAGTCCTAGGGTCAGGTTATTTTCAAGATAAAATAATTCTCGATTGCGAACAATAATCATTTGTTGTCGTCTAAATGGGATAGCCAACACCGCTACAAGATTAGCTAGAGCATCAGCTTCTGTGTTACATGCTCGCCTAACATGTTCAATGAAGAATTATTCAAACGAAGAAGCCATAGTTATAGCTGATCTATGATAAGGAACCAGATCTTGATGGCGGACTTCATAAGTACCCCTTATCTGATTAACAATGAGTTTAGAGTCTCCGTACGCCTCCAAATGTTGAATATTTAGATATTTAGCGAGTTGAAGACCAATGAGTAATGCATTGTACTCAGGTACATTGTTTGAACACGGCTGATCGAGAGAATAAGCTCTTTGGATAGCAAGACCTTCTGGCGATACAAGAACGATTCCAACTCCAGCGACAATATCACCATTAGGACCTATCCTTGAAGCTCCATCAAAGAATAGACGCCAAGTAGGATCTTCTTCAGCAATTTGGTTTGAATCTAGGACTTCATCTGGAATTTCGTCATAGAGTTTTGAATCTTCTGGAATTGAATGAGCAGCTAGAAAATCAGCTAAAACTTGTCCTTTGACTGACTTCTGAGGAATATAATGCATGTCATACTGAGCAAATAGGATTCCCCAGTTAGCTAATCGAGAATTCAAAACACTGGGTTTCTTCATCATGATCCGTATAGGATTGATCCTGGAGATGACATGAATAGTCTGGCCAATGATATATTGTCGTGTCTTTTGAACAGCGAACATCAAGGCTAGACATTCTTTTTTTGACCGGTGAATATCGAGGTTCAGCTCCGGTCATAGTACGACTGAGATAGTAGATGGCTTGTTTATGACCATTTTGATTCTTTTGAGCGAGTAATGCACCCAATGAATGACTCATTGCTCGAGTATATAGGAGAAATAGAATTCCTGAAACGGGAGGTACCAATACTGGAGGGCTCATCAGATATTGTTTTATATCATCGAATGCTTTCTGACATTCATCATTCCAGACAAAAGAAACACCTTTCTTCATAAGTTTGTTCAATGGTCTGCAGCGTCCTGATAAATTAGAGATGAATCTCCTGATATAAGCGATCCTTCCTTGAAATCCTCGTAGCTCTTTTAAGGTGCGTGGAGGACGCATCTCTTGGATGGCTTTGATCTTCTCGGGATCCACGTGTATACCTTTAGAGGTAATGACGAAGCCGAAAAATTTACCACTAGAGACGCCTAAGAAGGACTTAGTAGGGTTCATCTTTAATTGATGCTTACGCATTAGATCAAATATAGTCTTCAAATTTTGGATATGATCCTCCTTTTGTCGACTTTTGACTGCAATATCATCAACATAGCATTCGACTATTTTCCGCAAATGTTCACGGAATATAGTGCTCATAGCTCGTTGATAAGTTGCTCCTGCATTCTTGAGACCGAATGGCATAACTGTATAACAGTATGTACCGATCGGCGTTCTGAAAGAAGTGTGCTTCTCGTCGTCTGGAAACATTTTAATCTAATTGTACCCAGAATACCCGTCCATGAATGACATCCGTTCAAATCCACAGGTATTATCAATCATGACATCAGTGATTGGTAGAGGGAATTCGTCTTTAGGGTATGCCGCATTGAGATCGCGGAAGTCTATGTATACTCTGATCTTGTCAGTCTTTTTAAGGACAGAAACTATGTTAGCCACCCAATCAGGATGTTGTTCCTCTCTAATAAACCCGGAGGTTATGAGTTTATTGACTTCAGCTTCAATTGCATCCATAATGTCTGGACGAAATCGTCGCTGTTGTTGTTTGACCGATTTAGCATTCGGCAAGATATTGAGCTTGTGAGTTACAATTTGTGGATCAAGTCCTGGCATATCTTCATAACTCCAAACGAAGACGTCGATGTAGTCACGAATGAGTTTGATCATGTCTTGTTTATCAGTTTCTGAAAGACTTTCGCTGATGAATATTGGTTTGGGAGATCCCTCTTCACCAACATCTATTTGAACAAGTTTGTCTTCAGTCGGAGGTTCTTTTTGCTCGAAACGGAACTCCCATTGATTATCTAATCTTTGGGCCCATTGTTCTGATTCAGATGAGATTTCAAACTCTTCTTCGTCTTCATCGCTTTCTTCAGAATGGTTAATGGAAACCATGTTGGAAGACAGAATGTTGCAGTAGAAGTCACCGATACTCGTATCGAAATTCCAAGAAGTGGTACTAGAAGAATCAGATCTCTTATCTTCGTCAGACTCGAGATCTTCATGGATAATATTGATAAAAGGAGTAGGAGCTGTATAGCCCAATCCGCATTTAGTCCTTCCATATTTCAGAGGAAGAATACGAACAGGCATTCTTCTTCCTTTTCCACTATTGAGGCCAGTCCTGAAGTCATAGCCCATATTTTTGATAATGTCTTTAGATTGCTGACTATAACGACGTAGTTGTAATCTTCCAGTATCATCATTTTTGTCTTCATCTTCTAAATCAGAAGGACTTTGGGGCCCTTTGTAGAAGAATATTGGAATGTCTCCTGGCTTTCTGCTGGGAACTAGAAAGTATGAAGATTGTACAGGTTCTAGGGATACATCTGTATGAACAGTCTGTACAACCCCTATGGTTATTGTGTTCAAGTCATCTAACAAATGTAAATAACTATGAACATAATTACACACATCAACATACTGCAAAGATGGAGACTTTTTATTAAATGTAAAAACAGCTATATTTACATTGGGAGAAGGCTGAGCCTTAGAGATTTTAGCCAAGTCAATGACTAAAGGGGGAGAAGTAGAACGAGAAGAAGCGTTGTTTCGATTAAGATCGATAACAAATGGCTCAGAAGAGGTGAGCTCCCTTGAAGCTTGAGATGGAAGAATAATCCGCCCTCCAACTGGAATTAGCAGAGTATCCTGTTTCACATGTGGAGATGCGGGAATTGCAGTACGCCCACTGACAGGAATAATTATTGTGTCTTGAGCAAACGACTGAGGTAACGGAGAAATTTGTCCAGTCACCGGAATGATGAAAGAACCTTCTTCAGAGAGTTTGGGAGATTGTTGCTGAGTAGTTCGACCTTTAACAGGAATTATTAAGGTCTCACTTTGTGCATCCTCTTTCTCCATAGCTTGTATGACCCTTGTATACTCTTCTTTGTACATTCGGGAATCATTGAAATAGGCTTCAACCCCATGGAAGGGATTTATGTCAGCAACTTCTTTTTGTACTCTTCCATTGTTATCAATGTATTTAAAACACTGATGAAGAGTAGAAGGTACCACATTATTTTCATGAAGAAAGGGCCTCCCCAGAAGAAGATTATAGGATCCGACGATCTCGATCACATAGAAAGTGACTTTGGATCTGAAATCACCTATTTGAAGCTTCAGATGAATCTTTCCCAAAGGTTTGCTTCGGCTTTGATTGAATCCCACGATAGTAGTAACCATCTTGGAGAGTTTGTGAAGAGGGATTTTTAGTTCATCCAATAAACTCTTTGGCATAATGCTTATAACAGACCCTGGATCAATGAGGATACGATCTATCTTCATTGTATCGATATAACCGGTGTAGTAGAGAGGCCGATCATGTCGATTATCCTCCAGTAGCATGTCGTCTTGTGTAAAAGTGATATTTGGGATAATCTCCAGTACACTGTTATAATGTAAGCAAGTGGCAGGTTCCACATCTGGCTTCTTCAATTCTACAAGACAAGAGTCAACCTGTAGAAGTGCTTCACTTAACGTCTCCCGAGTCTCTTTGGAAAGACGTAGAAGTTCAAAGAGGGACATTCTAGCTGGAATATTAGCAAGCTGAGCTAAAATATCGAAATTATAAGGCTTCTAAAGTCCAAGAGGAGAGGACTTCTTGATTGGCTTATCGAACCGAGCCTGTTGTTTGCCTTTCTCCAGAGCTGTAGGCTTGGGAGGAACAGGTTCAACCGGTGTAGTTGAAGGAACAGGTACAGTAGATGATTCTTCTTCAGGAGGAACATTAGGAGCATCTTTATCAGCTGGAGGGATATCAGGAGTATTCTCAGGATTCTTGGAATAATCCTTTAGATAAGGTTTCCCCGTTCGAGTGGCACTAACAAGTGCTTCTTCTTTCTCTTTTGGCTCTGTGTCAGAGGTAGACCCAAGAGATGTCATATGACATGACTTAATCTTACCAGCCTTTTTGGACTTTCGAGAAGTAGTCTTTTGAGGAGATTCAAAATCTGCCACTAGATCAGGATGAATCCACATGATTTCCCCTGTTTCCAAAGTGACTGGCACTAATCCTTCAGATTGCGGAGGAGAAATATTCACTATTTCAAGAATTACCTTGGGAATAGGGACAATCCCACTTTCAAGGAGTTGAGGAGGGAAATCTCTGAATTGCATATAGACGACGTTGGAGGTGACGGTCTTCTCTTTTGGAGTAAGAGAGATAGCTCCAGATTTAATCATTTCTTGGGTCTTTCCTTTCAGTACATAACATGTACGAATTGTATGACCCAGCATTCTGTGATATGGGCAGTATTTGGGATGATCTGTTTTACCAGCTTCATCAGGTTTCTTGATCTCAGGTAATTGTATCTTATTACCTTTTAGCAGACATTCAAAGATACCAAGGACATCGTCGTCATCGAAAGAGTATTCTTCTTTAGGGCGAGGTGTTCTTGGTTGTTGAGTTGTAGGAGTTTGAACAGTTGATGCATCTTTGCTCTGAAGATTAACTTCAAGAGTTTCTTTTCCCTTGCGAGCATTATTTTTATTGTTAGTACCTTGACCTGTTTCTTTAGGAGTCATCTGCACTCCTAAACCTTTGAAGGTTTCAGCACTAATTTCTGCGACCTTGGCACTAACTATGAAAGAAGGCCAGTCTTGGAATTGGGTGGATCTTGTCCACATGCTGATGATTGGCAACAAGTTTGATTTGCATGTGTCGATGGTGACAGCATCAGGGGTTCCAAGAGACATCTTCAGAGCTTCTCTTAGAAACCGTTCAATGTACTCTTCTGTAGCTTCATTATTTTTCTGCTTGATTCTAATAAGAGCAGACATAGTCATGTCATTGAGTCCTTCATAGAACCGTTCAAGAAACATCTGTTTGAAACCGGCAAATGAGGTAATGCTCCCATCTGGGAGACTTCTATACCATTCATAAGCCGTTCCCTTGAGACATCCAACAAACACCCGAGTAAGGAGGGCGTCGCTTGGTTGCAGTTGATCAGTCATCACTTCAAAGTGATTAATAAACTGACTTGGAGAAGTGGTTCCATCATAGAATGAGATAGTGGGAGGCTTGTATTTAGGAGGATACGATACTTGCTTCCATTCTATCGGATAAGGTTGCTTAATGCCTAACCTTTGTAAACCATCCTTCTATTTGAATGCCTCGAATTGAGTTTTGAGATTCCCCAATTCTTTATTAACAACTCCGGAAGATTGTGGAGTTGTAACTTGTAGAGAATAGTTGGGAGGAGGAACAACATTGTAAGCACTACCCCCAGCTCCAGAGAGACTAGGATTTGGTTGAGCTTGTCCAGGAGTATTGGATTGTACTGCTGGAGGAACTTGTACTGGACTCATATCAGTGTCAGTTGGTATGGCATCTGGTACAGTCTGTCGATTTTGCATCTGTGTTGCCATGAGTTCATACATCGACTTCACAGTATCAGCCATAGACTTCATTTGCTGTTCCAAAGAAGCAATCCTTTGATCTTGAGGAGTCAAGGAAGAAGAAGGTTCATCAGTATTCCCATCAACCATATAAGTTATGACTGTACGAGGGATTATTGATGAACTGGTAGATGTTGTTTGTTCTGAATCATTGCTTTGTGCATCAAAGTCAATTATAGGAGAACTACCCCCAGTAGGAAGAGGTGGGAAGTTAGATTCTCCAAGGAATTCAGAATCATCTTCAGAGATTAAATTTCTTTGACTAGAAGCTAAGGCTCTTGCTCTGGTATTTCTATATACTCCATCTGGACTATCAACTCTACCCCCAGCATCCCGAGAGGTCATATTGACAGAAGCAAACAAAGGCTCATCTTCATCAGGCATAGGTTCACACTGAATCCGATTGAAGACAGATTGTCGTTTAGTTTGACATCTGCATTGCATTGTGACTCTTGGCTGGAAGTCACATTCATGATCAACATGGTCATGAGCCATTGATTGACATCTGTATTGAATTATGACTCTTGGATAGAAGTCACATTCAGCATGGTCCTTTGTCACTGAATTACTCCTTCTCTTCTGTTGAAGATGTTCTCGTAAACCTATTTGTGAAGATTGAGGAGTATATTTCCTGTTCTTGGGTCTTGATGGCTCTTGATTATATAGAGAATGATTAATATGAGCCACATAGTTTCTTGCATACTCTGCATCTGGATCTCTTATCCTTGTTTCCAACTGGTATGGTTTCTTAACACTAGAAGTGTTTAGTTTTGTTCTTAGATCAGTTGGAGGTAACACATTAGTTTTAGAAACATGGAGTTTTTCTTCCATTGATTGGATATTTGCAGAGAAGGAAAAGTTGAACCACCCCCTTGATTAGGAGTTGGTAACAGACCTTTTCTAGACAAATTCTGTGCCCAATTCGAAGAAGTCATAGAAGAAGACATTAAGGAATGTTTCTTCTTAGACTCATTCAAGTTTTGAGACATAGAATGTCCAGAAGGAAGAGTAGTCAAAAGACTATCTCCTTTTCTTTGACTAACAAAATTGTCAGTCAAAGTTGTTCCTGAAGTAAAAACTACAGGAGCAGAAGAAACAACTAAAGAGTTATTCCTTTTCGAAGGGACTTTGTGTGGAAGACCACTTCCAGTTCTAGTAGAACTTGGCAAAGAAGAAGAGATAGCTAAAGAGCCATTCTTCTTAGATGAAATACACGCTGAAACAGGCTTGGTTAAAGAACCAGTGCTGTTGGCGTGACTTTTGATTTTGGAAATACACGCTGGAACAGATTTGGCTAAAGAACCAGTGCTGTCAGCGTGATTGTTGATTTTAGAATTACACACTGGAACAGACTTGGCTAAGGAACCAATGCTGTCAGTGTGACTTTTGGGGTTGAAATTGTACGCTGGAACAGATTTGGCTAAGGAGCCAGTACTGTCAGCGTGACTTTTGGGGTTGAAATTGCACGCTGGAACAGATTTGGCTAAGGAGCCAGTACTGTCAGCGTGACTTTTAATTTTGGAGACACACACTGGAACAGATTTGGCTAAGGAGCCAGTACTGTTAGCATGATCTTTGATTGCTGTCATCTTCGAGTGCACAAGAGTGTGCGTGCTTGCAGTAGAGTTCTTGCCAGTGTTAGGTGTAGACACTGTGGCAGAGACTTTACCATTGGCTGCCAATTGATTCTTAGGGACATAGACAGAGTGTCCCTTCGACTTGGCAGTGATGATGGAGGCTGTAGTGGGCTTACCACTCTTAGCCCGCTGCATTTCTTCATAGGTGAGTTGATCGAATTTGATCGTCATCACCTTCTTCGTCGAGCCGATTGACGAAGTGTCGCATTGAGTTGTTGCCATCTCAGAAGAGGAGATGGTTTTCCCCAGCAGAGTCGCCAATTTGTTTTCCATAAATAAATTCCTTTATTTATTGTGTATCTGGGAAAATTACAACTGTAGGAATCTGATCTAGAAGACGATCACTTTATCCCTTGGACTATGCGAAGAAGAAAAGCTCTCGAAATTTTGACAGTAGATAACTATGTATCTGTACAATGAATGAGAAAAAGAACTCTATTTATAGAGTCAAAAATAATAACTGAAAAGATAACTGTCTTCACAGCCTGTGCTTAGTTGAAAATCATGCAGGATTTATCATACGCAAGACTGTGAGCAGTTACTGGACATGGCCTGTAACTGTTGGACACATGGCGATCATGCATGAGTCGTGTGCAAGTTACAGGACACGCAGGCGAGAGATCAGTGGCATGGCTGCCACATACTCCAATTTGATAAAATCCATGCAGACTTGTTGAAGACAAAATCTACGCAGACTCGGGGTAGAAAGCTTCAAAATCCACGCAAACTTGGGGTAGGAAGCTTCAGAATCTACGCAGATTTGGTGAAGAAAACTTCAGAATCCACGCAGACTTGAGGAAGAAAACTTCAGAATCCACGCAGATTTGAGGGAAAGCTCAAAATACACGCAGACTTGAGATAGGACTGCCAACTGTCTTGATTCAGCGTGCCTCGACTGACACAAAATCTCTGACAGTGATTGCTTTTGTCAGTTGCATTAAATGACAAGAAGCTCTTTTGGTACGCCAACTTGACGAAAGTTGAGTCTTGCTGAAGAAGATTTCAAAAATCACGCAATAGACGGCTGTGATCTCTCGAATTCTGTGCATACGTGGCATACGAAGAGACATTCTTCGACTGTTGTGCTGTCAGTCATAATTGCTCTCTGGCAAATGATGAGTTCACCTCAGCGTGATTTGTAAATATTGTCCTGATCAACTGAGCGTGACTTTTGACTCTGTCCTGATCAACTCAGCGTGACTGTCATTTTTAAAGGCCTACACCGTTGACCCGGATATTGGGACCTAGTTTGCACGGAAAAATGTGCCAGCGTCCATATCCTCCAAACTCAGCAAATTATATATGAAGTTGTGCTAGAACGATACCGCGAGTCCACTGGTGGTGTCAGAACTGGAATTTGAAGTTTTGGGTTCAAAATTAGAATTCTACAAGTTGAAAATTACAGTTTCGAGAGGCCAACTTAGACGTCAATTTTAACCAACAAACGACGTCCTATGAAACTGAAACTTATGCGACATAAAGGTGGTTATACCTGCTATGCGTCAGAGTTATTGGTTCATCAATCGGAGCTTCAACGAGGGAGAAACAGATCCGTAAAGTTGGCTCCACGAAACTTTCCAAAAATAAACGTAATTATTTTCCCAACTTTACGGCCAGTTTTGATATAACAAATGATGAAATTAACGACTAAAAATTTAGGAGAGCAAATGGGTATATACCGAGATTGCAAAGGAGAAAAGAGTTCGATGATCCGATGGTCGGATCGTCCAGAAAACACACACGAAGTTGCTGTCCCGAGGCGTGTATTCTGAATTTTGAAATCGTGCGTCACGTCAGGATTTCGGAAGAAACGCACAGATAGCCCGTTCGTGGTCGAGGAGGCAAGTGGCTTCCACATGAGAGTTCGTCGGGGCTTTGTCGGTCGAGAAGGTGTCGCAGTTGTGCGCAACGGTGGTCGCCGGGTAGCACGTCGACTGGGATAGGGCCGCACGGCCTACTGTTGCAGTTTCGCGGTGACAGTAGCACGCGTGGGTGGTGCAGCAACTGCTCGTTGCTTGGACGGGGCTGTATGCTGCTCGTACGATGGCACATGGGTTGCACATAGTGATGGGGCGGCACGACGACGCGGAGGAATAATGGTAGCAATAGCCTGGCGAGAAGGATAGCCTGCTTTGTAAACGCAGAGCAGTGTCCTTTGCATGAATGGAAAGGAGATGAAATGTACTGTATTTTTTGAATGTCGATGGTGGTTCGGGTCGGGTTATTGGGTCTACTACCCGCAACTATTTGTTAAAGGGAAGGCTGACAACCTATTCCCATTGTCGGGTTGGGCCAACATAGGTCTGCATAGATGGGTTTGGGACTAGGTTTAAATTGGGTTTAGTTTTAGGTTTAAGAAAATTGATGTATATAATTAGTAAGCCGTAATAAATAAAATAAAATAAAATAATAATATTTTCCATGTTCAAAAATTAAGATTCAACAATGATGTTAGAGTTCTTACAACCCCAGTTCCACTAGTTTTCCAGGTAATTATAACATTTATGTATATACCCAAATTTAGTAAATAAAATAGATATGTATATTATTAATCTAATAATAACAATAAAAATTTTATATTATCACAAGCGGACAGTAAGTAAAGATTATACATAACCAAAATAAATTAGTTAATGACAATAGCTAGCCAAATATATATAAGATTAAAAGTAAGAATTGGGGGCTCACACGCACTTGGGTTGGGTGATTGGATTCGAATGGGTCATATTTGGGCTTGGAGCGACCATAACTACAATTTAAGTCATTTATGATCATTGATGAAATAATAGCACGCGGGAGCTCAATTGGATGGCACACGAGTGGCATGCGCATGGTAGACTCAAAATAAGTTACAACCATATATTGGGTCGATTAGGTCAGATCGATGTGGAGCTCCGAAATTAAATTGGAAGTTAGGTCAAGTTTTACTGTAGATGGCCAAATGGCCTAAATTGACCAAAAAATTATACGATGCAAAAAGAATACAAGGGAACAAGTTTGAATGGGACATCGTATACAAAAATAAAGATAATCTTGTCTACTACAAAACTCATAAAGAAAGTTTTAAAAGAATGACACCTCTGAGGCTCCAAAAATGAAGGTCCCAGAAAAGTATATTTAATGTCAAAACTAATTATATTTATTGAAAATTGTTCATATAATTTTTTTAAAATAACCCTAAAAATCTAGGGGGCTTATATCAAGTCAACAAGTCAAGTCTAGGTCAATCATGTCAAGGGAACATGGCCTAGGAATATCTAATGATAAATCACAAGGTGCGTGTGTATAAAAGATAATCATAACCAGCAAAGACAAGAAATAGAAATAAACTACGTGCATGTATAACGAGAAAGTAGGTGATAACTCGAAAGTAGCAATAACATGAATCAAAGGAGTATATGATCAAGAATATAGAAAAGTAATAGCAACGTAAGATATGCGTGTAAATACTGTAAAGTTTGGCAAGGTGAACTTGTCTGGTGTAGAATCGTCCACGTCAAATTAAGCAACTAGTCAAATCAGTAAGCCACGAAAGTCAAACTCCCCAAACGACTCCGGATGCTAAAACAAACATCATCAACGTTCTTGTTATAAAAGAAATGTGTAAGTTTGACTACCCAAAAGTCCAATTTTGGGCACAGTGGCAAAACGATAATTTTGGGTCAAAATATTTTCCGCCGTTGGACCCACTTTGTACCGAAAAGCATGCCAGCACCTACAGTCTCTAAAGTCAACAAACTATATGTCTACGGGTCTGGTTTGACGATATGAACCCAACCGTTTGTCCAAAGTTGGATTCCGATGGGCCGTACACAAAATCGTCCTTTGAGTTGAATTGTGGGCCTGCCAAAATAGCGTTCCTGTAGACCTTCTCAGAATCGGATAAAACTTGGCTTACAGGACCGAAAAATGATACAGTCCTGTTGGCACAAGTTTTGTCTTTAGATGATGAACGTGCAAAAAGTAATTGGGGGGTTTTGCAAAGTGTCCGATATGGCGTTCTTTGACGGATACGGGTCGAATTCATCGCACACACGTAACCAATTCGAGTTTCGTCAAAGCCTACACATCCGCAACATCCGTACGCGTCTTTCGATGCTCACATGTTGTGACCAAGTCGCCCGATTTGTCGGGACGGACCCCGTATCGAAAAAAGTTTTAAAATTCTCAAAGCAGTTTTCAAGGTTTTTTCTTAATTTTTGATCAAACTTTTCTCACGTTATAGTACACCAAAAATAAAAGCAACAACATGTTTTTGATGTTGGTTATGTTAACTATAGGTCCGTTTAATTAGATTAATCTAAAACCAATTATCTTGTCTAATATTGTCCTTCTAAATCGGCTCTGGACCCAATCTTGCTATTCTGTTTCGGAACTCAGAAACTGATTTTTTTTGAGATTTTAAGAGAGATTTCGTAGTAATTGATTTTATCTACATTAAAACTGGCTAAAGGGATTTGTTTCTGGTTATATAGAGTAGGCCATAAATTTATTAGATTGAAAAATAGTTGAAGACGGAGAGAGAAATTCGACCTGAAAACATGGTGTGCAGGATGCTGCTGTGGCTCTGCTGTTTGCGTTCAGGTGCTCGGCCGGCGCTGCCACGGCCGAACGACGGCTTTGTGGTAGTGCAGGGTGTCCGAGGATGTTGCACAGAGGCAGGGGAAGTCGTGAGGGGGGTGGCTAAGGATTTAGTTAGGGTTTGGTCTCCTCTTCTTTCGCCCGCTCTTGTATATATATCGCTGTTGTTTGGGTTTTTGGGTTGGGTGAATATGGATTCATTATCTCGCGATATAATGACTGATTTTTTTTTCTTTTCTTTCTATATCCTTATATAGTTATATATACGTATTTATATAGATACATATGCATAAAACATATGCTTGTATCTAAAAAAACATATGCTTGCATATAAAATAATGGCCCTATTTTTTATATATATAATACTTGTATATAACAAGCATACCCTATATATATATATATATATATATATATATATATATATATATATATATATATATATATATATATATATATATATATATATATATATAATTTATTGGGTCATTTCTTGTATGTATATATTTATATACTTATTTATACAAAACCTATTGATATATATATATATATATATATATATATATATATTAAAAAAAAAAAAAAAAAAAAATATATATATATATATATATATATTTTATATATATATATATATATATATATATATATATATATATATATATATATATATATATATATATATATATATATATTTTATATATATATATATATATATATATATATATATATATATATATATATATTTATTATTATTATTATTATTATATATATACATACATATATATATATATATATATATATATATATATATATATATATATATATATATATATATATATATATATATATATATATATTTATATTTATATATATATATATATATATATATATATATATATATATATATATATATATATATATATATATATATATATATATATATATATAATAATAATAATAATAATAATAATAATAATAAAATATATATATATAATATAAAAGAATATATATATATATTATTATTATTATTATTATTATTATATATATATATATATATATATATATATATATATATATATATATATATATATATATATATTTTTACAAGAATATATATATATATATATATTTTTTTTTCAAACACTACGAACTTTATTGATCAAAATAAGACAAGTTCAGTACAAAATCAGAAACTACGCATGTCTACACTTGAGAGTTGCCTTCCCCACTTGTCTATGGACCTCTGCCACTAGCTTATCAACAGTGTATGAGTAATTCTCATATCGCATCTTGTTCCTATTTTTCCATAGTACCCATAAGACGGCCGCAGCAGCAATCTCTTTCCTATGCTTCTTCTTTTTCCTCCACCAGTCATGTAGCCGAACAAGAAGTGTTCGACCGCACGACTTGACGCTATAAGCATGTTAAAGAGCACCCCAAACTTCCTTGGCCATATCTCCCTGATGCAGTATGTGTTCAAGTGATTCCTCCTGGCTATTGGCACAACAATGGCACTTAGACGCAAGACTATAACCAAGGTGGGCAATGTTGTCGTCTGTAGGCAGCTTGTTATGCAGAATACGCCATAAAAGCACCGACCATTTGATTGGAATGCAAGTACTCCATATGTGAGAGAAATCTGGACAAATAGGCCTGTGCACTCTAGCTAAGTCCCATGCAGATGAAAGAGTAAAAGTACCTGAATGAGTATTCCCCCATTTCCAGCTATCATCTACTTGCAAGATATTGTGATGAGCCATATTCCTTCCTGATAAAAGTCGCTTCCACACATGTGAAGCATTTGACGTGATCACCACATTCTCAGGAGAGATGAACGAGCAATACTTGGCATTGAAATACGTTGTCCAAAGGCTATCCTGCGTCAAGAATTTCCACCATAGCTTTATCGTAAAAGCATTCATCATCTCCTCTAGCCTTTTAATGCCCAGTCCTCCTTCTTGTTTTGTTCTCGCCATTCTGTCCCAACCAAGCCAGGTTCTTTTAGATATCCCATCTTGAGCTCCCCAAAAGAATGTCGAGAACATACTCTCCATACGATTCAAGACTGCAACTGGCGGATTACAAGCCGCAATCGTGTAAACAGGTATTGAAGTGAGTACAGATTTGATTAACACTAGCTTACCTCCTGGAGAAAGGATCTTATTATGCCATCCTTCTAACTTGCTCCGAACTCGACTGAGCAGTTCCTCATACATTACCCCGTTCCTGTGTCCAGCCATAAGGGGACACCCAAGGTATGTAAATGGGGGAGATCCAATGCTGTAACCAGTTCTGAGCGCAAGCTCTGTTCCTCTATCCTGCAGAACAGCCTCCGACATAAATATCGAAGATTTGGTCTTGTTAATGCCCTGGCCAGAAGCAAGCTCATAACGGGATAGAAGCTCTGTAATTTTGGTAATAGAACGAAGATCACCAGAAGAAAAGAGGAGTATATCATCAGCATATGCTAAGTGAGTAATAGGAGGGCAACCACGAGGAGAGGTAAAGAGAGTAAAGCCATCTGACTCTGGTAATCTCTTGAGATTGCGCGATAAAGCCTCTGCTGCAAGAATGAACAAGGCTGGGGAGAGAGGATCTCCCTGTCTGATACCTCGAAAAGCCTGAAAATACTCCGTCGCCTCGCCATTGATCAATGGAGCATACCAAACATTGTTGACAAGGCAAAGAATCATATCCACCCATTTATTGTGAAAGCCAAATTGTCGGAGAACCTTCATCAGGAATCTCCAATCAACTCTGTCGTAGGCTTTCATCATATCCAATTTAATTGCAACATTCCCTCCTCTATGTTTCTTGTTCATCTTAGCCATCATCTCCTGAGCAAGAAGGATATTGTCTACTATTTCTCGACCCTGGACGAAACCACTCTGCTCAGGGGATATAAGCTGGGGCAGCAGAGGAGCTAGACGACGAGACAACAGTTTGGAAATAATCTTGTTCACCACCGAACATAAACTAATAGGATGATAGTCCCCAAAGGTTTTAGCCTGCTTTGTTTTCGGAATTAACACCAGAGCAGTATTAGTGATCGATCGGGGCAATGCAAAACCATCAACAAAAAGACCCACTGCCTCAGTCATGTCATTACCAAGGATATCCCAGCAAGTAATGAAGAACAATAGGGTAAACCCATCAGGACCCGATGCACTATGCTGATCAAGGGACTTCAACGCATCGAAGATCTCATCCGAGGAAGGAACAGCAATCAAGCGATCATTCTCCTCATCTGACAAAAGCCTAGGAATACTCGAGAGTAAATCATTGTCCTCCTGAATATCCCCTCTTTGATATAGATTAGAATAGAACTCCTTCGCATAAGCATGAATATCGAGCTTTTCAGTCAGTTTAGTCCCATCCTCTCTGGTGATTGAATGGATCTGAAGTGCACGTTTTCGATTGGTGACACATCCATGAAAATAGGCTGTGTTTTTATCGCCTTGAAGGTCCCAAGACACTCTGGATTTCTGCTTCCAATAGGCTTCCTCAATATTGACCCTTTGTTTCAAATTAGCAGTGGCCTTTGCTAACAGTTGACGACTCATCACTGTGTTATACGTCTCATGCTGTATTTCTGCTGCCAACACATCATCCTCCGCGTGCTTCACTTGCTGAAAAATATCCCCATACGTCTGACGGCTCCAGATGGATAATGCCTTCCTGCACGCTTCGAGTCTGAGAGCCACACGAGTAAGACCAAGGCGGTGATCAACAGAGTCCCAAGCTTGTTGAATCAGTGGCTTGAATTCTACATGTTTAACCCAGAAATCAAGAAATCTAAATTGCTTCCTTCCCATAGCAGCATTAGATTTGAAATGTATCAACAAAGGTGCATGATCCGACTCCGCTCTATTCAGATGCTCTACTGAAGATAGAGGAGCCATATTCAAACAGGCATGATCCAACAAAACGCGATCAAGTCTAGAACCCCGACGACCATCCTCCTTCAACTTGATCCATGTATAACAGCTCCCTGAGTATGGTAGTTCAACCGTGCCAGTCTCCAGCAGAAAATTAGCAAACTCTTCGATCGAGTGCTGATCAGGAGGCCTTCCCCCAATTTTTTCCTCCGACCTGAGGATAGCGTTAAAGTCACCCCCAATGGTCCAAGGTGCTGTAATGGAGAGCTGCATATGAGTAAGCCTCTCCCAAAGTATGCGACGTCCTTCCTTGGTATTATCCCCATGGACAGTAGTAACAAGAATAGGTGTAGGAAGCATATGATGATGAAGCAAGACAGTCAGAGCTTGATCAAACGTATCATGCAGGGAGATATCGCAGTTTGATTTAGCCATAACCCAAATGTTCCCCCTATCATTCGAGAAGGCCTTGTCAAACCCTAGCTTCAACTGATAATGAAGAAGTTGACTTCTATCCACCTTCGGCTCGATGATGCCAAGAAATATAATCTTATGAACTCTAACCAAAGACTTGACTCTTCTAATAGTCATAGGATTAGCAATACCACGAACGTTCCAAATGAGAGTGTTAAGCATTAGAGGAAGACGTGGGTTTACCAATGAGAGCGGAGTTAGCGGATTGCCGCGTAACTCGATCTGAAGGAGCCACCATTTTCTGAGATTTTCGCTTCTTTTGGGAGACGGCAGTGAGCTGTAGGCCCCCGATCTCTGTGGGCTGCATCCGCTCTTCGGCTCCATCTGCACGCCCATCGACTTCCTCCATTCCTTCGTTGAGGGAGTGTTCGTCCGGAGCACGCTCGACTTCATCCGCCCAGCTACCTCTGATGGCAGTAGGAGAAGGAGGTGTATCCACTACAACCAGCTCTCCTTCATCATGAGTCAGCTCATCGTCAGGGTTTTGGTGAGTGACGATCGCTGCTACCTGAGAGTTAATGGCAGTAACCGCCACTTCTGAACTCGCCACAACTGGCACAGTTCCCGTCGGCTTTAATATGTCGGTTATTTCAGTAGGCAAATCATGCACAGGGTGTAGAGCCTCGTTGATGAGTGTGGTAGGGTCCGGGGGATCTTCTGTTTCATTAATAGTCAAATTTGTAAGAGTGTTATCATCCCCTTGAGCAATAATGGCCACTGGATCCTGGCCTGGAGGGATTAATGTCGATGCAGTTGCATGAGTTTGTGCAGGAGGCATTTCATGAGCAATACTTTCCTCATTGGCTCTTCGTAAAATAGATGTGACCTTCAATCCCATCGGCCCTGGCCTACTTGTCTCCCCTTCTACACCATGGTGGTGCTGAGTTTCATTATCTGCTACCTCCTTCCCTTTATTTTTCAATTTACAAGTTGACATTTGATGGCCTTGATGATAACAGTGAGAACAGTACAAAGGAATGTACTCATATTCTACATTCTGCCAAAAGCTCCTCCCACGTGAGCGATTTATCCGAACTCTATGTTGTATAGGCTTGCTTGCGTCTACTTCAACAAATACCCTGGCCCTACTTGGACGAGAAAGATCTGTCGTGGCTTTGTCAAGTTTTAGAGGAGTACCAATCAAAGACGCGATCGCAAATAACGCCTCCTTCGCATAGAGATGGTGAGGCGGATCAGGAAGATCTACCCAGACAGGCATGAGAGAAGATTCATACAACGGGGAGAAATCTGGATCCCATTTAAAAACACGCATAGGGGCGCGCGAGATGAACCAAACGTCCTTCGACCGGAGGCGGAGAAAATCTTCCTCCAATGAAGGGCGGATAAGGATGTGCTTACGATCAATGACGCCCGCTTTGATTTCCCCTTTAAACTGAAAACTAGAGAGGGCCTTACGGATCGACTCAATGGAAGGCTTACTATGGGAAAATTTTCCCACAAGAGCAAATCGGCGGGGAGAAGACAAAGTTTGTTCCTCCTCGTCCGAAAAAGCGATCGCGGGAGCGCCTTTGTATGATGATACCTGTCGCGCGGCCAGGCGAGGGGGTTCCTCGGCCCGGCCGACGACCGCATCGACAAAGGACTTCGCCATCCTTTGTTGACGCCGGCCCGGCCAAAGGCCTAGCCGGAGTCGGTAAGGGGCAGAGCTCAACCAGGATCTCTATGGGCGGCGTTCTAGGGCAACGCGCGTTCCTTCAAGAATATCAAGAATATATATATATATATATATATATATATATATATATATATATATAATATAAAAGAATATATATATATATATATATATATATATATATATATATATATATATATATATATATATATATATAAATATAAATATATATATATATATATATATATATATATATATATATATATATATATATATATATATATATATTTATATATATATATATATATATATATATATATATATATATATATATATATATATATATATATATATATATATATATATATATATTTATATATATATATATATATATATATAAGAATATATATATATATATATATATATATATATATATATATATATATATATATATATATATATATATATATATAAAGTCGCAAATGATAATAAAATACCTAGTCATTTATGTATATACTTAATTTGCATATACACATTAATTAGAACATATTGTATAGGATAGTAGTACTCTAGGAAAAGCTTTCCATCATAAATACACATTTAATTACAAATGACAATTATATTATATATAACAACTATTTATAAAAATATAATTACTAGATCATTAAATTAACTACCACTACATATATACCATGAACGTCTTTGGACATACCACATGACTACGTGGGCTTGGGTTTGGTTCGGGTCCAGTTTGACTAGTTTGACACAATCGGGTCTTCTAGAAAGTCAATAATCTAATTAGTAAATAATTAAATCGTGTAAAGGGGTTAACTCACAACTTTGACTGGTTTTCTTAGTTGGGACACAACTATGGCTAGGACTTCCCTAGCATGACTAATACATTAGTCAAAGCACACGACTACCCTATCCGTGCCACAATTTCTAGTTTATATGCATCTCTAAACTTAACCATGACTAAGACAATGTATGCATATAGTATTAGGCTATTATAAATATAATCATATATATACACGATTGTATTTAAATCTATTTGGTTCAAAATGAATTTAAAATAATTTCACTAAGTCAAGATAACCTAACATGGCTCTACGAAGTGGGGTTGGCTAGGTTAGGGTCCAAATATATTTTCTTAGTTAAATCGAACTCGAAAAGTCAACCCATGAGTCTCTTGTGCCATCCACAAATAAATAGCACATGGGGACTCGATTGAGTGGTACACCTTTGGCTTGTGTCTCGCAGG
Organism: Iris pallida; assembly: GCA_029216955.1. Classification (NCBI taxonomy): domain Eukaryota; kingdom Viridiplantae; phylum Streptophyta; class Magnoliopsida; order Asparagales; family Iridaceae; genus Iris; species Iris pallida. The sequence continues at coordinate 8,058,522 of JANAVB010012000.1, read as the reverse complement.
CTTAAAATCTGTCAAAATCATATATTGGGTCAAATGGTTTTGATCGATGTCGAGTTCAGAACTCATGTTGGAAGTTAAGTCTAGAATTAGTACGATAAACGATGAATTGGCCTAAATTGACCCGAAGTTGCACAAAGTCAAAAGAATGTTAGGGAACTAGTTTGGATGGGACATGATATATCAACTTGAAGGTGGACTTGTCTACTTCAAAATTTATTAAGGTTGTTTCGAAAGATTGACACTTCGTGTGCTCCAAAAATTAAAGCTACGGGTAAACACATCTATATCATAATTAATACTAAAATATGATTTAATAAATATAAAACCGTATAAAATAAAGTAAAAAAATAATTCTAAAAAATCAGGGTCCTTACATAGTCCTAACAAGAAGGAAACCAATATATATCGCCGTGTTTGCATTTGTTTTTTGATCTCAGCTTTTCATTTACATACTTGTAATATATATTCTGTGATCTTGTTGCTAACAATTTTAAATAGCTAATTTTTCGCTGCCTACTCTATTCACCCCTCCTCTAGAGTATAGTGCTTTACATTTCGTTCATATAGAAAGTCTTCGATGAATTGACTTCAAAATAATTTAAAATATGAAGAGCTTCAAAATGCCTCCCCAAACTTCATCTTTGGCCTAGCACTGTGCACCCCCGAGTTCTCGTCATCTGTGAGGTTGGGGGATTAGTATACTTGGGAATGCACTAGTAAGCAGAATGAAGCCACTCGTCTAAATCGGTTCTGATTATTAAGGTATGCATGCATTCAAGTTTTCTTGCTATGTAGAACTAGATGAATTCAGTTCATATCGATAGCACTCTTTGAAAAGTAAAAGCATACAGTAAAATATATTAGTTTATCTTAATTCTTACCACACCCGTGCTCATCTCTGCATGAAATAAAGATTATACTTACCACCTGGGTAAGGCAATAGGTAAGCATGCTACTATCTTATATGTGGTCACTGGTGTTACACACCACGTAGGACTATTCTCATTAGCATTACAACGCTACCCATTAAGCCTAGGTTGCGAGCCTTCCTGAAGGTCCCGTAATGTATTAGTGCCGAAGCACGATTATTTATTCCTCCTAGGTTGACTCAGTTCTAGCACCCTGAATACATTTTCCAGGAAAACCAAACTTGTGCACAATTTGTCCATGGCCATGCAAGTGCATGAACAGTTTAATATTGAAACATATTGTATAGCAGAATTAAGCAGCATTATCATTTCGATTCATGCGAGAGTTCATTTACTCAAAGTCGTACGTTCTGATTTGGCGTCCCGTAGGCACCAAATACCCTGAGGCACCATATGCCATGACCGACGTTTCATATTATTTTACAGTTCATGAATTAATCTCTCTTTTCTAGAACCTTAACTTTTCACTTTTAGGTGCGAAACTTATTTTTTTTTAAGAGTAAAGTTACTCTAAATCAATACAGTTATACCGAGTCTTGATCTTAGTGATTTGGAATGCATTTAAGTTGGCATCGTCGATCTGAATAAGTTCTAGACAAAAGAATTTTGTTTGCGGGAAGGAGTAGAAAAGAAGAGGATGAACCACCTGTCACACCCCGCTCCCATTGGAGCGATCGTCCTCGCTAAGATGTGATGCCGTACGAGCCTAGATTGCGCTCGTGCAAGGCGGGTTCCATAACGACCGATTACAGCTGTCACGACCCGCTCCCGAATAATCGGACACGAGTCGGACATGCCCAGCCTTTGTCGTTAGACACGATGAAGTAAGCTGTACCAATCTCTAGGGAAAACTACAAGTCCAGAATAGAATGAATATAAACCACAACATCTATAATATCGAATCCCAGAATCAAAGTACAAGTCCAAAAGTTATTACATTTCTAGCAAATGAAAAGTAATCTGATGTCTCTAATACAAAGTCCATGAAACTTAAAAGGTAGATACTAGGCCTCCTCAGCCTCTAAGTCCTGAGCAACATCAGCTAGCTCATAGGTGCCTCCAGGCTCCTGCCCGTAATAAGTGTCACAGATAGCCTCCAACTCACCTGCAACATATCCTAGTCAGGAGCGAAGCTAAGTATATCCAAGGAAATGAACATAAACATCATGGTATGGAAATGAACACATAAAAAATATATAGTACAAGAAATGAGAACATGACATGAATCCTGAACATGAATACTGAAAAGTAAATACTGGGAATACGAAATGAAACCTGAACATAAAATACACAATGATCCTGATGTGCGCAATATATCGAAATACATCCAGAGTGTGTGATCGGCTTGGGTAGATTCAGGAAACATAAAATGGTACGGCTTCGGTCCTGCATACACGATGCGAGGCCTAAGCTATTTATATGAATAGTAACTTGGGTTTGATCACACATCTGTAGTATTTCTTCTTCCAGATAAGTAAACTCAGGAAACAAGATACAAGACAATCTCGTGAAACATCGTGTCAACAAGGAGATACAAGCATGAATACAAGACATGAGGAAATAGACAAGTCCGAGGAGTATACTTGCCTTGCTCAGGGTGATCAAGTGTGGGATGTGAAGCTGGATATCCTCCTGTTTAGTTAAGAACAAGTTGATTAATACCAACTTTATGTTCTAAATAGTTGGTCTCATCTTCCAACCATGCTTAACTATGGGTTAACATAAGGTATGTTAACTACACTCTAAACTAAGGATACCATATGTATCTATACTGATATGTAACTATACAAATAATCATAGCTTACTCGCAAATAATTAGCTACCTAGACAAATGAGTTGACAATCCCATAATACTAAGTGCATACTTGCTAAATTGTTTTGAAAGAAAAATCAGTTGGAAGAAAACATTTTTCTACATTTATCAAAACATTACAAGATGAGCTAAAACTAGGAGTCTCAATTGGCATACTCTCCCAACATACTAACATCCATGGTTAGCTAGACACAAGGTGAAATTAATTCCACCACTCCAAAAATCTAACCATTGTAGATTCAATTTCCAGAGTAACCGAGCACCTTACCATGATTGATTAGGATAGCTGCAACTTAAAAGTAATACAACCCTATGGTTTAACTTAATGGTAACCATGAGGTATTTCCATTCAATCCTCTATAATGCAAAGAATACACTTGGCTATATCTCAATTAGCTGCTACTAAAATATCCAATGCACAGACATGCATGACAGTAGTACAAAATAAATCAGCCGGAAAGAATAGTGAGTTTAGAATGGAACTACAAATTCCCTCATAAACAAAACTTTAAACAAGCTCCAGTATTAAGAATTTCACTATTAACCCAACATAACATCAATCTAGGCTGAATCTAGAATTTAGCATATGGTAAGGACCAGTGATATGAAAATATTTACAATTGAAAATACATTAGTCTCCCTAGTGTCTTACTCAATAAAACCAATATTTATCCAAACTATTAATTGCTTCCTGGAAACAACACTCCTGTGAGCAAGCACCTAACTAAACTATGGGTTCATTCCTATTCGAATGCTCAAGGATGAACCTACAGTAGCAGAAGTTGCAATCCAGCGAAACAAACACACTCAAGAATAGCCTGTAAGAGTCCACTCTACTACTGGACACATCATCAGTACCGTCCGGATATACAATATAGGACACGAGAAAATCTGGACTCGTACTAGTTGTTGGACACGAGCAAAGATGGACGCACACAACCGAACTCAACTACCTGGACACACACGGACATAATTAAGATCTATAAAATATACTCTTACACAAAATAAGAACTTACCTAAAGAAGTTCCTCACACAAGGAGTCGATCCTGACATGTCGAAAATGAATGTTTCGCGTCCGATACCGATCTCGAACTCCTCTGCGACATTGGATCGAACAGTTTGAAAGCGTATTAAAAAGAAGAACTCAAACAATTCCTCTTGAATTTTCTTGTGGATTCAACAAAAATATATTTAGCCAGAAGTTCGATCTTACCGAACAAACTCGGATCAATCACTTCCCAGCTGATCCACCAATCCCGTTGGCTTCGATTCACAAGCGAAGCTTAAATCAAGAAGAAACCCCATAATTCCATAAGAACTCAAAAAAATCGATCAATTCCAGAATAAAAGATGCGCGCTCAATCAAAATTTCAAGGGACAGCAGTGCAACTTACCTAGATCGAACTCTTCGATCGAGCGAGCACTGAAACGATTTGACTCGGTCGATCAATCCCGATCAAATCGTCGGAGCACAATCGAAAAAATTGGACACTGAGAAAATCAATTCAATTTTCAGAGATTAGAATTTCGACTGGATTGATACTAGAAGAACAACCGATCCTTACCAGAACCTTGCCGATCCAGCCGCGGAAGGAAATTGCGTCGCCGTCGGCCACCGAACGTCGTCAAAGTCTACCGAACGTCATTGAAGTCTACCGAACGTCGTTGAAGTCCACCGAATGTTGTCAGGGAGAAGAATGCGCCTCTGGTCGTTGCTCCAGAGCTTGGATGCTTTCCGCCATGGCTGTGGTTCTCTCACCAAGTCGAGGATTAGATCTCAGTTGGGAGGAACGAATTTTTTTGGAAGAACAAATGAAGAGGAGGTGGTTGCTACAAAATGAGCATACTTGTAACAGAATGAAATAGAAGAGTGGAGCCTCCTCTGAGTTTAAATAGGCGGTTACAAGATTTTGAAATAAATAAATTTTTTGGAGGAAAAAAAAGAGAATTTGTTATAACAATTCGGAATTGAAGCTGCTTTCTCAAACAAAAGAAATTTGAATCGAACAGTACCACCTCATGGGCTGGCCATAGAGGCCCAAGCAAAAATTATTAGTTTTTTTAAGAAATAATACAATAATGGCCATAAAAATAATTCAAAAAAATAGTATTAAACCAATAAATATTTATTGTATATTTATTTTTAAAATATTGCATTAAAAATATTCGGGAAGTGAGGTGACAACAGCGGCTGTGACGGGGTCGTCGCACAGAAGTCCCATGCAGAGACATTAAATATGCCAGCGAAAATTTAGAACAAAACACAAGTCATTATAAAATACTCTTTTATTGATATTGAACAACAAGATTACAATGGGACGCAAGGCCAAGATTACAAGTCTCTCATGCTCACTCAAGCTCTCACATCTCACATTACAAAGTCACTCAGCTCTCTCTCATCTCTTTATATAAGTGTTGAGCCGGTGGATGCTTCGGAGATGTGATGTCCATACATTATGTCCCTTATAAGTCTTGACTCTACGCGGTCGCACGCTTCAAATCGCCAAGGAACTCCGTGCCTCGATGCATCCAAGCGAGCTCCATGCCACTAGCTTCTACCCGTGCCTGCACATAAACACTGTGTGGGTGTCAGTACTCAACTGTACTGGTGGAATGAGCTCCTCGCCCACCCATACAAAACCAACACGTTCATTTACTTTTGTGTAATATAGTCCCTTTATGATTGTCTTTCTACCCTTGCCTTAGGATCAGTTTTAGGACAGATGCCTTGGCCTATTTCATGTCTGTAGACCATCCCGTGCTTGCAACAACAACGCCAACACATACTTTGACTTTAGAACCTTCTCGTACTAACAACGTTCATCTATCAAGTGTTTCACTTAACAAAATGCCTAAAATTGGCTTTAAGAAAACTAGAAAAAAGTACAAAAGTATAAATTGTTCTGGGAAGTATTGCTATGGAAGTCTGATCTGAGAGCGATCACTTTGTTTCTTGGACTATACGATGATGATGAAGAAAACTGCTTGAAGAAGATGAACAATCAAAAGAACTAAGTCACCAGAAAGGTATCGAGCAACGACACTGATGGCACAATCAAATGCTTTCCTGCTTTGCTTCACCATGTTCTTGAGAAAAAATTGAAGAAATACTTCTGGGAATATCACTCTGAAAGTATGAGTTTTCTCAGAATCTCCTCTCCTATCTCTCTATTGATCTCTTGATCATGTCTGTGTTAAAAAATAAGTCTATTTATAGACTAGACCCTCTGTGCGTAAAAAGCAACAAAATTGGGTCGTGTCACGACCCGTACCCATTGTGAGGGTACGAGAGCGTAACAACGCCCAGCCTACGTCGCAGTGTCGGCGGTAGAACGCTGTTCTAGGTCATGAACTATAACTAACATAATATGAATACTCTCCATAAGGAGGCCAACACAGAGGTACAATTCAATCACAATCTAGAGATAGAATATGGCACGATAAAATAGATAAGAGAATCCTCAACTGAGGTACAACAGAAATGAAATACAAGTCTAATCATCTCTAAAAATATACAACACTGAATCAAGAACAACAACTAAACATAAAATGGAGAACAGTCTAAGCTATCTATACTAAGCAGGGTATCGTCCTAAGCAGTTGCCTGAACCTCCCCAGGGGTCCAGGTCGCGAGTGTCATCTAGGCAAGCTCCGAGTAAGGGGTGCAGGGTTTCTCATCATCCTCTGTAAAATTTTCAACAGGTCCAGTCAGGACGAGAGCGAGCACAATACATCTCAACAGTTCATAGCAGGTTAGAAAATATAATCATGCAGTAAAGTAAGATATAGATACTGAAGAAATGTAGTATGTAAACAGGAAGAGAGAACTGTAATAGAAATATCTACTATAAGTAAAGAGCTACCAGTGACTAGTGATTTAGAGCACAAAGTCGACATGTGAACGGCTTGATTGTACATGGCTATACTAAAGAGGCGTACATGGCTATTCTACTTTGGAAATTATTCACATGGCTATTTATACTCCCCCGTACCTCCAACTAATACACAAGGATCCAAACAGGTTATGTTATGATTCTATGTAACAGCCCCCGAAGGGTAGTAGACCCCGAAGGTAATAGACCCCGAAGGTAATAGGCCCCGAAGGTGATAGACCCCGAAGGTAATAGACCCCGAAGGAGATACATAGTAGTCCCAAAAATGGGGATTCTGATAGACCCAATAAATGGGATAAGGATTCAACGAAGACTCTGTGATCATATGAGTATATGTCACAAGTGATCAAAGAACCAAAGAAGCATATGATACGCTATGTAAGTAAAACGCACAGAACATAGAGTACCCGATGCTCCCTGAAGGGATAACATCTCAAGAAGGGATCCATATAATACTAATTCGTGTGACCAACGTGACAGTATCAAGTAAAGTAATTTAATGCAGGAAATAATTCTAAGTAGGATAAGAAATGATCAGAGAATGTACTCGCCTCGTATCTGAATGTCTGAAGTAAATGTACTGTCCGAGATGAGATACCTGACTCCTAGTTAGAGCAGCACAAGTCACAATAAGTCCAGAATGGTAATAAGATGCACTACTATGAGTCCTACATGAATCTAGGTCGATCTAGACCAAAGTCAACTCTTGGTCAACTCTGATCAACTATGCTAGTCAAACTAGGTCAAGTATGGTCAAAATAGTCTAAACTCAACTAACTAGGTCTAACAAGTCATTCTAGGCTCTATCAAGCCTATACTAGACAACACACATCATTCCAAGGCTATACAAGCCAAACAACAAACCACACATCAATATTATACATAAGAGAAGGAAACTAGCATGTAAGCTATGTGTTTGTATACATGAAGGTGTATAGCAAGAATGGTTCAAACACTAGCTAACTATACATGGCATCTAATGTATATTCCTACCCCTATATACATTCACATATATGCATATACTCATATATACATACATTTAAAAAAAAAAAACTCATATACATGGCATACATACATTATATAGATGCATACATTTATTCATTCATTAACATAATATACATGCACTCAATATAAATAGGAGAACTTGAAATGAAAGGGAAGGGAGGACTGATTATAGGGGTTTAGGACAGTTACAAATAGGTGTTAGGGACAGCCATATAGGCTTGTGTGTGTGTAGATCACTGGTGACAGGAATACAATGTGTGCAGGAATTTCAATGTGTGGGATGGTGTCTACAAATGTGTGTGTGTGCTAGAGGATTATGAGTACAGGAATATAGGGGTGGGGGTGTGTAGTATGTGACAGTGGAAGATGGAATAGGAATCCATTTTCAGGAAATGTGACAAGTAGCAATTTCAGATTCAGTCAAAAACTGGGACACCCATCTCCTATGTGTGACAGGAAAGAACTCTCAGGCTTACCCAACAAGAAACCAATAAGAGTGTCTCAGGTTTTCAAAACAAGTTTCAGTTATGAACATTCAGGAAGAAGGTTTCAGTGCAGGAATTATAGGACAGGGATGTGCAGTGTATAGGTGACAGTGAACAAAAGGATAGAACAATTTCAGTTAAAAGGAAAAGAAGAAACCAATTCATGTAGATCCTACCTCATGTCAGATTTTATATACATAGGAATAGGATTCAGTGTATTGTATAACATGAGCAGGAGAATTGATAGGAAAGTATGCATTAATCAATGTGGCACTTATAAAATAAAAATCCCAGGTTCTTAATTGCACAGTTAACAGTATTCCTCTAACAGTGAATGAAACTAACATGCCCTTAATGATTCCTAACATTCCTAAACATGGTATTAGAGGTTAGGCTTGTGTACAAAACAGTGAGCATGAAGTGATGTGAGCGAACATGGTGGAGAAACCTGTGTGTGAGGTTGTGTGTTCAGTGCCACAGGAACATACAATCAGTGAAAGGAAGGACAGTGTAAAACAATTCCAGGTTGAACTTGTTCTCAGATTTCAATATCAAGAACTCAGTTTTGACTTAAAGCAATTTTAGGTTTGATAAAATATCAACAATGCAACTAATGACAGGGTAATCCCGTGTTCAGCCATAAGTAATTAGTTAACACATGAATCTAAAACAGTGACAGTAGCTAAATAGTGTAGGAAATAGAGTTCAAGTAGAAGAACACAAAATCAGTTAAAAAGAAAAGGAAACAGGAAATCAATTCATTGCCAAAACTGAGAGTGCAAACTGGTATTTCCCAGTTTTCAGTTCCCTAGTTGCAAGCTCCCCAAACCAAACATAAACTCCACGAAACAACTCCCAATTCGACACACTAACAGATAACTATTAGGAGAACATGTTAGGGATTTAATTGTGTGACTTAACAGCACTTAAACTAGTTAAAATGTATGGCAAAAACCACATTCGAAAACTGGAAAATAAAACAAGATTAATACTGATTTCAAAAAAAAGGTAAATGACAAATGATGAACTAAATCAAACTAATATGCATTTAAAATGGTTGGTAAAATACTAACAGCATGTGCATGTGTCATATGATATATTTGTGTCCCAGCAAGGGGACACAAACGTGTCCAATCGAAAATAACAACTCAACTGTGCACACAGACACAGCAGTTTGGCACTGCGTCGTGCACAGGTGCACGCGTGTCGTGCACCCGACACAGCCCAAACTAGATCTCGTGCTCGTGTCAGTGGATGAACCTAGGGTAGACCTAGGTGTGTGTCACCCTGGTTCGTGTCAGTACGTGTTGTGTCCAATAGTTCAAGGCCGTATCAGTGCGTGTTTATACAGTGCGCATAGTTCAGTGTCTTCCCCGTGCACGGCCAATATCTCCCAATCTCGACCATGAGATGTCATGAAACTTGGGAAGAGGGATGACAGATGATGCCCCTAAGTCCCCACAAAAATTCGTGTCAAGACACGCCGTGTCGTGTCCTGTGGGTAGCCCGATAGGCAGGGGATTCCTGTAGCCGCGCGCGCGTGTCCAAGTGCGTGTGCACGAGTGTCCTAACGACACGACACAAGCACGAAATTGACTCAGAGCTTCAGAAATGGATAAGCGACACAACAATGCAAATTTTCATTCAAATACAATTCGAAAATTAACACAAAAAGTTCACTGAGGCATTTTCACAAACACAAAGAGCAGGACACTGATACGTGTCCTGTTAGGACACGAAACGACACAAAAACCTGGGGATTCCTATTCCTATAGTTAGGTTAGGTCTAGGGCTCCCTATACATGCCATTAAACCAGAATTCTATGATGGAAATAGAGAGTTACCTCTATGAATCAAAACTCTCAAAAAGCTTTAATGAATGATGTTCTCTTTGATGGTAAAACTCCTCCAAATTGTTAGAAAACTGAGAACAACCAATTCCAACAGCAAGAAAACAATCATTAGAGCCTATTGCAACTTGTTTGGATTAAAAAGGAGAAAAAATGGATTTTCTAGGGATTTTTGAACATGGGGACTCACCTCTTTCTTCTCTTGCAATAAATTCCTAAGGAAGAGGCTAGCCCTAGATTTTAGAAGAGATTAAATAGTGGAGGAATCCCTAGGTTGGATGGACAAAATGTTTGGGTTGCTAATTTGGGCTTTGGGCCAAGTCACATAGGCTATGGCTAAGTTGTTTTATTAAATGGTTAAAACCATAAGTCATGATTTATGAAGTCTTAAGCCATATTATCCTAAACAACTCCAAATCACTCCTAACTAGTTCCAATGACTTAAAACTCATTAAATTAGGTCAAACCAAGTTTACTTAACCTAACCAAGTGGTCTTAACCTAGGTCAGTCACTAGGTTAGTCTCCTAGTCAACACTAGTCAACCCTCATTCAAACAATTCCAAAATAAATTCTAAAAATTCCCATAAATTCAAATAAATTATAATAAAATCAAATAACCCCAAAAAATGTCTAAATACCCTAATCACATGGCTAGGCTCTAGGGTAGGCAGTCTCTACTGTTCACTAGCACAATACCAAATCATAAGTCATGATTTAAATAGTTTTAAAAAATTATTAAAAATCACCAAAAATTATATTAAAATTTTAAATACCATAATTAAATAAATTAAATACAAAATTTCAAAAGTATCCTCATCTGGAAAACTGGGTGTTATAATCTTACCCACCTTATAAAAATTTCGTCCTCGAAATTAAGATAGTAGCAGGCCTTCTAGGTCAAACACCCCACAAACAAAGTCTCAAACATACCGTCAGATAATCATATGCGTCTGTCCAAATCATAATACTCAGAATCTCCGTCGTGCTAGTGAGCAAGGCTACGTTAATCATAGAGTCCTCGACTAAGGCACATACCTCTAGAATCATGGTATTTAAAATTTTTGCATTGCCGCATGCTTGGCAACGAAAACCTTAAATTCCCACACCCGAGAAATACGTCCTAAATCTGACTATATGTCCTCACTATGCCAGCTAAACACGACTATCGAAGATTCCAGATTCCATAACTGGGTGACCTAGCCCATATGATTTATCTCAGAAGAAATCAAACATAACACAAGAAAAACAGGACAAAATTGATAAATCAACAAGGAACAGAAGGAATCAAAATTTCAAGGGAGTTATAAGAGGCAATTGCAGAATTTGATTCAAAAAAACGGAACCTGTAACTAGATCTCCAACGGCCTGAGCATCCTCGACTGTCCTAGCGAAAGCTCGCCCTTGCTGGCCTCCCCTGGCCTGCTGCTGATGCTGCATGTACCTCTGCTGCTGAGTCGGTAAGGGTAATCCCCTCTGCTGGCCTACCGGGGCCCTAGCTCCTGCTTCCTGAACTGTCTGTCCCGATGATTCGGGATACTCTCTCAGACGATGATCGGATCCTCCGCAAAGCAAATATTTGCCCAGCCTCTTCCGACATTCGCCCTAATCGTGCCCTGGTCTCTTGTAAAAAGGGCAAATGATAACAAGCTGCTGTCCCGGGATCTGCTGCTGCCTCTGCGGCTGCTGCGCCTGCTAAAAGGGTACACGGTCTTGAAACTACCGCTGCTGAAAGTAGACCCTCGGCTGCTGGTACTGCTGCTGTAACTGTAGAAGTAGCATTTGCTGCTGAAACTATAGGGATGGCATCTGCTGCTGAAACTGTGGCTGAATCTGCAAGTAGGGCATCTGATGCGGATACTGCTGCTGAATCTGCAGATGGGGCATCTGATGCGGATACTGCTGCTGAATCTGCAGGTGGGGCCTCTTGGCCGGGCCCACACTGCCACTAGCTCCCTGAGTGTCTTGCATCCTCTTTTCCTTCAGCCCAAGATCGTCCTCCGCTGTCATGGCTCCTACCAGAATCTGCTCGAAAGTGGCGTCGCGGCCGCTCTTGGTATATGACTTGATCTCCTTGATCAAACCCCTGTGGAACCTTCTCGCCTTCCCGACCTCGGTAAGGTCCTCGATGAATCTGCTCAAACGGCTGAACTCTCCAGCGTACTCCTCAACGGTCTGGTTCCCCTGAACCAAACTCTCGAACTGCGCCTCCAAAGCACGGAGTGCGGTATCGGAAAAGAATTTCTCCTTGAACAGTTTCTTGAACGCTGCCCAAGTCTGACCGGCTGTACCAATCCTCGGGTTCGCCTGGTACCAGGTACGGGCCAAGTCCTGCATCTGACTGGCGGCTGCCTCGATCTGTAATCCTGCTAGTATCTGTGCCAATCGGAATATCTCCTCAATGTGCTCTATCCAATCGTCAATGTATATGATGCCCTCTATACCATTGAAGTCTCGGGGTCCCATCTTCTTGAAGGAATGGATGTCTGGAGTCCTCGGCTGATGCGGCTGCATCTGGCCTCCCTGTGGCTGAGCGGCTACCAGCTCCACTGTCGTCCTGACCAACTGGTGAGTATCTTGTATGCTCTGTCGGATATCAGCAGACTGGCTCTGCTGAATCTGTTGCTGAAACTCCATAAATCGCTGGAAGAGGGTAAACATCTGAGCCGCATCTACTGTCCCTGAAGGTAACTGCTGTTGGTACATATCTGGGCCGACGGGAGAAGACCTCTGGACAGGTGGAGGTGCGCTCCCAAAAGCTGCAGAAGCTCCTATATGAGCAGAGATAGGGGGTGCTGTGGTCCCAGCGTCCACAATCAGGCGAGGGGTGGTAGGCCTCTCACCAGCGTCTGCTGAGCCAGAGCGATACGATCGTGTCTCGATCGCCATCCTGGAGACAGATCAAACAAGGAATCAATACTGAGATATAATCGATAATTCAAGGGAGGACAGTTATCCAAAGAAGCAAATTTTCAATAGGAATTTAGATGGCAGGAATCCAGTTAAGAGTTTTTCCTAATGTGATTGAGTACCTCAAAAATAATCCTAATCCTACTGCAGGCTGTAGTGGTACTCTAGTTCGAATACCACTACACAAACTCGACCTGCATGGGCCACCACTAAAAACGTGTCATGACCCACACCCATTGTGAGGGTACGAGAGCGTAACAACGCCCAACCTACACCGTAGTGTCGGCGGTAGAACGCTGTTCTAGGTCATGAACTATAACTAACATAATATGAATACTCTCCATAAGGAGGCCAACACAGAGGTACAACTCAATCGCAATCTAGAGAAAGAATATGGCACGATAAAATAGATAAGAGAATTCTCAACTGAGGTACAACATAAATGAAATACAAGTCTAATCATCTCCAAAAATATACAACTCTGAATCAAGAACAACAACTAAACATAAAATGGAGAACAGTCTAAGCTATCTATACTAAGCAGGGTATCGTCCTCAGCAGTTGCCTGAACCTCCCCAGGGGTCCAGGTCGCGAGTGTCATCTAGGCAAGCTCCAAGTAAGGGGTACAAGGTTTCTCATCATCCTCTGTAAAATTTTCAACAGGTCCAGTCAGGACGGGAGCGAGCACAATACATCTCAACAGTTCATAGCAGGTTAGAAAATATAATCATGCAGTAAAGTAATATATAGATACTGAAGAAATGTAGTATGTAAATAGGGAGATAGAACTGTAATAGAAATATCTACTATAAGTAAAGAGCTACCAGTGACTAGTGATTTAGAGCACAAAGTCGACATGTGAACGGCTTGATTGTACATGGCTATACTAAAAAGGCGTACATGGCTATTCTACTTTGGAAATTGTTCACATGGCTATTTATACTCCCCCGTACCCCCAACTAATACACAAGGATCCAAACAGGTTATGTTATGATTCTATGTAACAGCCCCCGAAGGGTAGTAGACCCCGAAGGTAATAGACTCCGAAGGTAATAGGCCCCGAAGGTGATAGACCCCGAAGGTAATAGACCCCGAAGGTGATACATAGTAGTCCCAAAAATAGGGATTCTGATAGACCCAATAAATGGGATAAGGATTCAAAGAAGACTCTGTGATCATATGAGTATATGTCACAAGTGATCAAAGAACCAAAGAAGCATATGATACGCTATGTAAGTGAAACGCACAGAACATAGAGTACCCGATGCTCCCTGAAGGGATAACATCTCAAGAAGGGATCCATATAGTACTAATCTGTGTGACCAACGTGACAGTATCAAGTAAAGTAATTTAATGCAGGAAATAATTCTAAGCAGGATATGAAATGATCAGAGAATGTACTCGTCTCGTATCTGAATGTCTGAAGTAAATGTACTGTCCGAGATGAGATACCTGACTCCTAGTTAGAGCAACACAAGTCACAACAAGTCCAGAATGGTAATAAGATGCACTACTATGAGTCCTACATGAATCTAGGTCGATCTAGACCAAAGTCAACTCTTGGTCAACTCTGACCAACTATGCTAGTCAAACTAGGTCAAGTATGGTCAAAATAGTCTAAACTCAACTAACTAGGTCTAACAAGTCATTCTAGGCTCTATCAAGCCTATACTAGACAACACACATCATTCCAAGGCTATACAAGACAAAAACTTGTCACGATCCGCACCCGCTTTTTCGGATACGAGACGTGTCCAAGCCAGCCTACGCCGCAGAGTCGGCGGTAGATCGCTGTCAAGCCCGCAAGAAATAAATGCTCAAAATATCACCTATGCTGCTCATTCACATTTCTAAGTTTATTACAACAGTTACAACATTTATATTTAAAGAAAATACAAACTTTTACAATTAATGAAAATGATACATTTGCTATCTATTTCTAGGTTTCTGTCTGCAAGTACTCCCGTATCTCCCAAGCTAAGTGAAACCACGGCTAACCTGAAAAATGTTGGTTATCCAGTCAGGATTGGAACAAGTACACAAACCGACGACAATGCAAAACATAACAGAATTAACAAGACATGAAAATAACATATGAGATATGAAAGCTGTAAGAAAACTGATGACATAGCACGATAGAGAAGTAAATAAGGAAAAACTAATAAAAGACATCTATCTAGGTGGTGTGAAATATCTGTTTCAACATGTGGACGGCTAGGGGTAAATAAGGCACACTGCATGTGTCGTGCGCAGCGGCTAGCATTCACGAGAGACATATTGGGATATTTCTGGGTAGTCCACATGTATACTAAGATATTTCCCCTCCCGACTACTCCGTGTGACGAGCGTGTCAACAAGCAGCAAGATATATGTATAGACATGAAATAAAAAGACTACTATGAATCGAAAAGCAATCAGAAAGTGCACTTGCCTGAGTTCCTTAGCTGGTGAAACCAATAATCCTGTTGAGTTCAGACTAATCCGATTAGCCTAGGTCGATATGAGGGAGTTCGGTTTGCAAGAAAACAGTAAATGTTTGATTAGTCATGATGAACAATCTAATCTAATAGAATTTGACCTAGGAATAAGGATTTCTTATTTTAGAAAACATTTATTACTTTTTAGAAAAACCTATCGAAAATATTGTATCTATGAAATCCCAAACATTACACCACAATATTTATCATATATAAAAAAATACAGATATACTTATAGGCATATGAAATAGTTTATATTAGTTTATTTTAAAAATAAAATTAATAAATTAACCTAATACGTATTCATGTATATATTTGATTATAATGGTAGTAACAATAATAATGAGGGGTTAATAATAATAACTAATAAATTTTAATATTGATATAAATAAACATACCTACGCATTTGTGCTTGTATAATAGACTAAACCTACTGATAATAATATTTAATAATTGTGAACCATGATGTATGTCTGTTTTGTAAAAGATAGTAAATATACCATAATAAAATATATTAACAAAACATCCTCTTTCTCTTCATAATATATTAAAATATATCAAACCCTCGAAATGAGAGCAACCAACATTGATTGTTGGTGTTCTCTGCTTTGATATATTAACAACTATAATGAAACACTTGTTAATTTCGTATACCAAAATCAATGCTAAGGTAGAACATAAAAGCAGCACAACGCTGCTGCTCTTTTAGAGAAAATAAAGAGACAAAGAAGCAAGGGAAAGAGAGAGAGGGATGGACCTTTTGTGGGTTCTGCTGCTGCCATTAATTGATGGAAAGGATTTATAGAGGGATTTGGGGAGAAGCTCTCCTGAGCTCTGGAGGGGCGAGAGAGGGCTTCCTCACCGAGGTTCGTGCATGCGGGAAAGGGGATTCTCCGACGGGGCTTCACCAATCATCGGGAGCTGGTCGCCCGGTAGGCGCTGTCCTCGGGAAGATGCGAGTCCGGCGCTCGTTGTCGACTCGGCGGCGGCGAAAGTTCGCGCTCACCGGAGGGCGTCGCTGGATGGGGAGCGGACTCGAGTCCCGGATCTCCGTCGAGGCGCAGCGCTCCGCTCGGCATGGCGAACGGCTCGGGGCGCGAGCACCGGCGCTTATCCGGCGGCGGAGAGGAACTTCGAGACGGAGAGAGGGAGGTGGCGAGAACGAGGGTTTGGGCTCCTCCTGGGAGTTCGTCGGAGACACGCGACGAACGCGGCACGGTTGGGCACGCCGGGGCTGGGGCCGATCTGGAGGGCGGCCACATCTCGGCGGAGATGCGGGCGGCGCTCAGTCGAGACGTCTCGCGTCCTGCGGAAGGGAGGCTCCAGTCTCGGGCTTCGACACTGATCGGGCGGACGGGGAAGAGGCCACGGCTCCGGTGACTGGACGCTCGATGCTGGTGGAGACGAAGGCGCCATGGAGGAGGCACGCACGGAGCGATCGAGGACGAGCCGATCCGGTCGGCGCCGACGCTCACCAGGGTGCTTGCCTCGGCGCGACACCGGAGGAGCGGTGCTGACACGGTCGCAGCGAACGCGGAGGAGAGGTGAGTGGGATGGTGCTTTGGTTTGGTTGTTGGGACGTCCGTGTCGGCCTGTCGACACGGACTCGGTAATGGAATTGTAATGGTGGAATAAGATGGGTTGGACACGGACGCACGGATCCGGACACGGCAATGGTTTTGGGTGTCGACTGGATCGATGGTGGCGGCGATGATCGTCGATGGTGTTATAGTTGTAGGTGAAGCATGGTGGTGGTCGATAATGACCTTGGGGCTGACTCGACTAGAGAAGAGTCCCACGCAAGAAGCTGCTTCCAGATGGAAAAATTGTCGTTTGAATAAGGAAGATGGGGTGATTAGGGTTTTTCTTTTGGATTAGAAGGAGAAGGATAGAGGCAGAGGGATGATAGAGATGTGTATATATATTAACGTAATTGATAGGGAGATTCGATTCTATTACGTGAGAGATAGGGATGGATGCTTACATGGAGATGGAAAGATAAGTCCAAATAATTGTTTAAAATATAGTAAATCTAATCCAAATATGGTATTTGATAATGATAGTAAATCAAGGTAGTACCTAATGTTCATCAAGAATTTAAATCGTTGAAATCTAAGTAAATGAAGTGGTGATTTAAAAATAATATATTGATATAGGTTTTATAAAACCAATTCTTAAAATAATGATAGTGATGAACCAATAAACTCTACACGTATATTATCATAATCATCAAATAATTGGTAAAATACTTTCCTATAATTATCAAAAAAATACATTTTATTAGTTAGAATAAATCAGATTTAAATATAATATAACCAAGTAACTTTAATAATAATTAATATTACCAATATGATTCAATCGATATTTTATAAATTTCAAAAATCTGATTTAACGATAGTCATTTCCATCAAAATAAAATGAAGTATATTTCCTATAACTTAATTTAGAGATTCTTCACCATAAACATAAATCATAGGTTGATCAAATCTAATATGGTAATTGTTCAAAATAATTATTCAAAAATAGAAATAAGATAAATGATAATATTAGATCGCTTATTTCTAGAAGTACATTTTATAAAATAAACTAGTAACTGTTTTTTGCCCATAAAATATATATACTACTTTCTCAAATATAAAATACTTTTCCATCACAAAATATATTAAAGTTATCATTTCCCATAATATTTAATTTAGGCTAATTTTGATAAAGAAATAATTCCAGAACATTATTCACGAAGTATCGAGAAAACTACTTGTAAACGTAATAATTAAAATAAATAACACAAATTTGAAAATTTCGGGAAGAGGAGTTACAAACAACAAACCACACATCAATATTACACATAAGAGAAGGAAACTAGCATGTAAGCTATGTGTGTGTATACATGAAGGTGTATAGCAAGAATGGTTCAAACACTAGCTAACTATACATGGCATCTAATGTATATTCCAACCCCTATATACATTCACATATATGCATATACTCATATATACATACATTTATACTTATATATAAACTCATATACATGGCATACATACATTATATAGATGCATACATTTATTCATTCATTAACATAATATACATGCACTCAATATAAATAGGAGAACTTGAAATGAAAGGGAAGGGAGGACTGATTATAGGGGTTTAGGACAGTTACAAATAGGTGTTAGGGACAGCCATATAGGCTTGTGTGTGTAGATCACTGGTGACAGGAATACAATGTGTGCAGGAATTTCAATGTGTGGGATGGTGTCTACAAATGTGTGTGTGTGTGCTAGAGGATTATGAGTACAGGAATATAGGGGTGGGGGTGTGTAGTATGTGACAGTGGAAGATGGAATAGGAATCCATTTCTAGGAAATGTGAAAAGTAGCAATTTCAGATTCAGTCAAAAACTGGGACACCCATCTCCTGTGTGTGACAGGAAGGAACTCTCAGGCTTACCCAACAGGAAACCAATAAGAATGTCTCATGTTTTCAAAACAAGTTTCAGTTATGAACATTCAGGAAGAAGGTTTCAGTGCAGGAATTATAGGACAGGGATGTGCAGTGTATAGGTGACAGTGAACAAAAGGATAGAACAATTTCAGTTAAAAGGAAAAGAAGAAACCAATTCATGTAGATCCTACCTCATGTCAGATTTTATAAACATAGGAATAGGATTCAGTGTATTGTATAACATGTACAGGAGAATTGATAGGAAAGTATGCATTAATCAATGTGGCACTTATGAAATAAAAATCCCAGGTTCTTAATTGCACAGTTAACAGTATTCCTCTAACAGTGAATGAAACTAACATGCCCTTAATGATTCCTAACATTCCTAAACATGGTATTAGAGGTTAGGCTTGTGTGCAAAACAATGAGCATGAAGTGATGTGAGTGAACATGGTGGGGAAACCTGTGTGTGAGGTTGTGTGTTCAGTGTCACAGGAACATACAATCAGTGAAAGGAAGGACAATGTAAAACAATTCCAGGTTGAACTTGTTCTCAGATTTCAATATCAAGAACTCAGTTTTGACTTAAAGCAATTTCAGGTTTGATAAAATATCAACAATGCAACTAATGACAGGGTAATCCCATGTTCAGCCATAAGTAATTAGTTAACACATGAATCTAAAACAGTGACAGTAGCTAAATAGTGTAGGAAATAGAGTTCAAGTAGAAGAACACAAAATCAGTTAAGAAGAAAAGGAAAAAGGAAATCAATTCATTGCCAAAACTGAGAGTGCAAACTGGTATTTCCCAGTTTTCAGTTCCCTAGTTGCAAGCTCCCCAAACCAAACATAAACTCCACGAAACAACTCCCAATTCGACACACTAACAGATAACTATTAGGAGAACATGTTAGGGATTTAATTGTGTGACTTAACAGCACTTAAACTAGTTAAAATGTATGGCAAAAACCACATTCGAAAACTGGAAAATAAAACAGGATTAATACTGATTTCAGAAAAAAGGTAAATGACAAATGATGAACTAAATCAAACTAATATGCATTTAAAATGGTTGGTAAAATACTAACAGCATGTGCATGTGTCATATGATATGTTTGTGTCCCAGCAAGGGGGCACAAACGTGTCCAATCGAAAATAACAACTCAACTGTGCAAACAGACACAGCAGTTTGGCACTGCGTCGTGCACAGGTGCACGCGTGTCGTGCACCCGACACAGCCCAAACTAGATCTCGTGCTCGTGTCAGTGGATGAACCTAGGGTAGACCTAGGTGTGTGTCACCCTGGTTCGTGTCAGTACGTGTTGTGTCCAGTAGTTTAAGGCCGTATCAGTGCGTGTTTATACAGTGCGCACAGTTCAGTGTCTTCCCCGTGCACGGCCAATATCTCCCAATCTCGACCATGAGATGTCATGAAACTTGGGGAGAGGGATGACAGATGATGCCCCTAAGTCCCCACAAAAATTCGTGTCAAGACACGCCGTGTCGTGTCCAGTGGGTAGCCCGATAGGCAGGGCATTCCTGTAGCCGCGCGCGCGTGTCCAAGTGCGTGTGCACGAGTGTCCTAACGACACGACACAAGCACGAAATCGACTCAGAGCTTCAGAAATGGATAAGCGACACAACAATGCAAATTTCCATTCAAATACAATTCGAAAATTAACACAAAAAGTTCACTGAGGCATTTTCACAAACACAAAGAGCAGGACACTGATAAGTGTCCTGTTAGGACATGAAATGACACAAAAACCTGGGGATTCCTATTCCTATAGTTAGGTTAGGTCTAGGGCTCCCTATACATGCCATTAAACCAGAATTCTATGGTGGAAATAGAGAGTTACCTCTATGAATCAAAACTCTCAAAAGGCTTTAATGAGTGATGTTCTCTTTGATGGTGAAACTCCTCCAAGTTGTTAGAAAACTGAGAACAACCAATTCCAAGAGCAAGAAAACAATAATTAGAACCTATTGCAACTTGTTTGGATTAAAAAGGAGAAAAAATAGATTTTCTAGGGATTTTTGAACATGGGGACTCACCTCTTTCTTCTCTTGCAATAAATTCCTAAGGAAGAGGCTAGCCCTAGATTTTAGGAGAGATTAAATAGTGGGGGAATCCCTAGGTTGGCTGGACAAAATGTTTGGGTTGCTAATTTGGGCTTTGGGCCAAGTCACATAGGCTATGGCTAAGTTGTTTTATTAAATGGTTAAAACCATAAGTCATGATTTATGAAGTCTTATGCCATATTAGCCTAAACAACTCCAAATCACTCCTAACTAGTTCCAATGACTTAAACCTCATTAAATTAGGTCAAACCAAGTTTACTTAACCTAACCAAGTGGTCTTAACCTAGGTCAGTCACTAGGTTAGTCTCCTAGTCGACACTAGTCAACCCTCATTCAAACAATTCCAAAATAAATTCTAAAAATTCCCATAAATTCAAATAAGTTATAATAAAATCAAATAACCCCAAAAAATGTCTAAATACCCTAATCACATGTTTAGGCTCTAGGGTAGGCAGTCTCTACTGTTCACTTGCACAACACCAAATCATAAGTCATGATTTAAATAGTTTTAAAAAATTATTAAAAATCTCCAAAAATTATATTAAAATTTTAAATACCATAATTAAATAAATTAAATACAAAATTTCAAAATTACCCTCATCTGGAAAACTGGGTGTTACAGGTCTCTACGCGAGTAACTGTCACCCACGATAAAAATCATCCTCTACGCATGATGACACGTGTCCCATATAGAGTTTTGATCTCTACGCATGGTGACACGTGTCCCACTACTTCAACAAAATAGGGAGAGCATGTATACACGTTCCTCGATAAGTGTAGCATGAAAGCCACGTAAGCAGACCACGTTCTCATGTAGCCAGAAAAGATCGGGCGTAAAAATGACCCAAAATATACTTCCTGCGTAAAGTAGCAGACTGGACGTAAAATAGCCTAAAATAAACTTCCCGCGTAAAGTGGCTAAAAATAGTCTTGAGCATAAAATTAGCTCAAATAAACTTTACGCACACAACAGTCTTGAGCGTAAAAGCTCGAATAGCTTTCGTGCGTAAAAGAAGCAATTTCTAGAGCGTAAAGTAGCCCATCTGCACACTAAACGACAAGTGTTGGGTTTGGTGTAAATTAAATCTTCTCGACTTCTATGCTGTCCGCTGTCAGAAAATTATTATGTCAGAACAGTATCACGCGCATTAAATGCGATGATTTGACAGCCTGTTCCTTCGCGTAAAAGTTCAGTGAATAGCTCTCGCGTAAAGTAACTCGCGTAGAGTTGTACTATGTTTGATCTCCGCGTAAAGTCCGAGTCTGACTCAGTTTGAATTGCGTAAAGTTCTCAACTTCTTTGACTTGGTCTATGAAGTACTTTTTACGCTCCTACAAAAGCCCCTTCAAAGTTTTCAAATTATTTTCAAAATTTAAAATACTTTTGAACAGAAGCGTAAAATCAGGGAATTTCAACAGTCTGCGAAAAAGTCGGAATACTCAACGGTCATCTGCATAAAATTTGGGATATCAACAGTCCGCGTAAATGTCGAGATATCCAACCGAGAGCAAGACCGCGCAACAACCACCGTCAGCGTGAATTTCGGGAATTTGAACCGATTTCAAAATTTCTCTATAAATAGAGCCTTACGAGTACATAGAGAACTTTACTCGTCTTTTGCAATCCCGAACTTTCTTTATTCTCTCTCTTTCTTCGAAACTTCGACCCAAATCCATGGCCCCCAAGAGCAAGACCGCCGCCGGCAGCAAGGGCAAGAAGCTCGCCGCCGATTCATCGTCGGCCGACCGCGCAACAACCATCGTCCCATCATCGGCGACGCCCCGACAGAGCAACCCCGCCGTAGCTCCGACAATGAAAGGTAGAGCACTAAACTTCGATCGCGAATTTGTCGGAGAAGAAGACTCGAGCTTTTTACTTCACGCACACGTTATACGTGTCAGCGTAGAAACTGAGATAACAAAATACGCCCACGTTATACGTGTCAGCGTAAAAGTAAAAACATACGCCCACGTCTATACGTGTCAGCGTAAAATCAAAATATGCTCAAATCAATATGTACCAGCATAAAAATTAAAATATGCTCACGTCTATACATGCTAGCGTAAAATTTAAAATACGCTCACATCAATACGTGCCAGCGTAAAAATCAAAATACGCACATGTCTATACGTGCCAGCGTAAATTTTACAATACGCTCACATCAATATGTGCCAGCGTAAAATTTCACGAGTGAAAAGACTTTGCGTAAAATAAAGAATTTTTACACTTTAAAAGTTTTTATCAACTTTAATAAGCGCAAAGTTTGCATAGTCAGAGTCTTTAATCTTTATGCGTAAAACTCAGACCAAATCATCTGCGTAAAAATTTCAAATTAGATTTTCACTAACTTGATTTTTCTTTTTCTTTTGGCAGTAGATTTGCAAATTCACCCAATTACAGAAATATTTGGATTGCCAGCTGGTATGGTGGGTTCAAATTACTTGGAGAATTTGTCCTACGTGGAGTTCCCTCAGTCGAATCCAGAATACCCTGAAGGGAGAGCACAGCTGATAGCTGCTCAAGGGGACAGAATGCTGTTGTCCATGATAGATGGGGAAGTGTTGGTATCGCTAGATGACCAACAATTTTTGAAGCCAGCCTTCTTATTCGGGGATGCGATAGACTTCAAATCACAAACACACCCCAAGAAAGAGGCTTGGGTGTTCAAGTTTGGAGAGAGGGCGATGTATCTCCCTGACATGGACAAGGATTATTCCCTATATACATTTGTCCATGCCACCCATCCTCGACAGATGCTATGGAACCTGACTCCCAGCAGTCATGGTAGGCCGGACAGAATCATCTTCAAGAGGGATGGAGCCAACAATATGGGGTATTACGTCAGTGTTCCCAATGGTGGTGTTGTTACTTTCTTTGGTTTATTACCTGGGTTCACACCGAGTGAAGATTCTGCTCTGATTCAGCCAGTGCAGACCCAAATGTTCATTAATAAGTTCATAAGGGCTGCAGTATTATATCCTCAGGCCAACCCTAGGCTACCAGGGTGGCTGTCACCTTATAACCAGAACTGGATCCAGCTTAGTACCTGGATCATGAAGAACTTAAAGGCAGACTTGGAAGCCATCGGTCTGTATGAAGCGGTAGCTACGAGCCAGGGTATACCGATGAATAGCAACCTTTTCTTGGCTCTGATGGAATTGTATATGAGTTCAACAGGAACTTTTGTAACTCCACTAGGTGAGATGGGTCTCGCCCTGCACGAGATGCAATTCATCTCGAAGCTGCAGATGGGTGAAGCGCCCTATGAAGAATATGTTCCCTCCAATCAGGAACTGGCAGAAATCAAAGAGAAAAATCCTCGATTGGTTGAGGTCTACCAAGAGCTTATGTGCCATTACTTAATTTGCACCAGTATGTATGATAGTGGGTCTCACTTGGCATATACTACTAAATGGACAACTTATCTATTCTACCATGAGAATAGGATAGCCAAGAACGAGAAAGGAAGATTTCAAAAAAACAAGGCTCCAACCATCAACCCTTGTTCGATAATCCCTTCAGATCTGATCAATGGTTTAATGATCTCATATAAGTCTTGGGATCAGTATCTGTCCAAAAAGACCTGAAACATCCCTGCGGGGACTGAAACTTTGAGCCATCTGAGGCATGGTAGTCAGAAGATCTCCAGGGAAGCTTTACTGGCAAGCTTTCTGTCTCTGTGGCTGCGGAGATGGGTTGTGCCCGGGATCAGCACAATAGATAGAATTCACCGAAACGTATTATGGCCGGCAGTATGTTTGGTTTTTAAGGCCAGAATCAACCTACTATCGACAATGGTGTGCCGAATAAATACAGGTTTACGGACCTTTGGTGAGGAACTAATCAATAATGCTCCTCACCGAAAGGATTTTCCTTGGGTAGAGATGTCCTATACTTATTTGATGGCTGGTTACTGCATCATAATTACAGTTTGTTGCCACCGGGCCCTGGAGATAATGTGGAGGTCTTCCTCAAAAAATTCAATAAAGCTACATGGATTGCAACTACTGTGGCAGACACCCAAGTAATGCTGAACTATTCCTATGGATGGAACTTCTTCTGTACAAGACCACCAGTTCCAGCCGACTTTCTCGGTGTACAGTTTGAAGATAAAGTAGAAGAGAGGACTTCATTGCCTGTGCCAGTTCTCAAATGGCTACAGTGCATCAGACCCTTACATCTGATGTACAGGAATGAAGACAGCTGTGCGTTCGAACCATATCTACCAAGTCGATTCGCTCGCCAGTTTGGATATGACCAACTTCATGTTGGCAATTCCTCTACTAGATTCTACCATCATGGGAAGCTAATTGATGGTGCGAGAGCTTGGAGATACTTTAGCACTGCTTGTACTTGTGCTAAATTCAGAGTATCGACTGCTACCAGCACGACCGAGCTACGTATACTTCATGCGTATGCTCGCTTTTATGCATCCATCCGCTCCTTTGCCCATGGCTACAACCTGAAAGGGAGTCTAAAATGGCCCAGAGAAGGAAATATTGAAGAGCCAGTCAGTGTATTTCCAGACATACCCGATGACGCTGCTGTTTCAGATGAGTATTTGGAAGTCATTCCTATGGGTGCTTGGGAAATAGCTGTGGGACCAATCATTATTGGCAAGACCCGGAAACAGAAGCAAGGTGCAGCTATTACTCTTCTAGAGAAGACCCTTCCTGAGAAGAAGAAGAAGGTTACCGTCAAAGGGCCTTCTAGACCAAGAGTCGCTACCCCAGAGAGTGACACTCCGGTCGAGGAGCCGCAACATCTGGCATCTTCTTCAGCTCACCCTGGGGAAGGATCTTCGGCTTCCCAGCCAGCAGCGTTAACAGAAACGATGACGGTCCTATCTCCTGGACGCCTCAGCTCATCACTTCATCTAACTTTGCCTCAAAAGGCACAAGTTATTAAGGATGCTGCCACTGTTGATCGAGAGCTCATCCCATCAGATGAACCAGCTCTGGCCTTCGATGATGATGACTGGGATGGGGACTATGACTCATACCTGGTACGTTCTACACCTACTCCAGGTAAATATAAATTACACAAAATCCATACAAAATTATGATTTTTGTATATTAACTTATTTTGTTTAATTTTTATAGGTGTTATCATTGCAACAAAGCTTGTGGCTCCTCCTCCTCCTCCAGAAGATATTTATGAGGAAAATACGGAGCCTGAGGAAGAGGATTCTTCTTCAGAAGAAGAAGATACAAAGATTCAACAAGAGCCTGAAGTGCAGGCTCAGCTAGAATTGTCTCCTCCTGCTGAGGACGGAGATAAAGGACAAACTGCAGTAGAACCCATTGTAGAAGATGAAGCGGCTGCTGAGGAAGAAATAAACTTCAATGAAGAAACTGAAGTACTCCCAGAGCCTGAAGAACCAGTAGCTTATGAAGGTGATGAGGATATAGTCGGCCCATCAACTGAAGCTGGAGAAGTCATAATAACATCTTTAGTTATTGCTACTGATCCAGTACAAGTTCCTGAGGAGACCATATCTGAACCGGAGTCAGCTACAATAACTACCATTCCAACCGCACCAATTACCGCCACCGAAAATCAAGTAGTTTTGACTCCAGAAACGGCTGGAGTAACAAATACTGAAGACATTGTCCCTAAAGCTCCTGGGAATCAGTTGGTCATAGTAGCAGCGACAACAATGGCTTCATCTCAATCTGTTACCAAGGCAACAACATCTGCTCCCAGTCTTCAGAAAAGAGATCAGGTAGATATTGCCGCAACACCAAGCTCAAACACAAAAATAAATCTCTTAGTTGAGATTCATACTAAAACTTTTCACAAGACTCTGGCGGCTCTGATCAAAATGGTCCTGAAGAAGAGCCTCAATTATGAAAGCTTGAAGGCGTCTATTACTCTTACGATCAAAAATTTTGCCATGTTCAATGATGTAGCGAGAGCAGCGGCATTGGAGAAGATCGTGGAGGAACTTGAACAGCCCATTAGAGAATATCTAAGGCTGTCAAACAAAACTACTGAAAGTCTCATCCAAAGCGAGTATGACGCTTTATCAGCTGAATACTTCGCTTGGGAGACGACTTTCAATGAAGCTCTCCAAGAGTACAGCATAAAGGATGCCAAAGAAAAAGCTTTTTTGGCTGAAGCTAAGCCTCAGCTGGATATCCAGAGAGAAGCCTATGAAACTTCGAATATGAGAATTCATCAACAAAATGATAAAATTCGAGAAGCTGAGGCTGAATTAGCTCGCTTGAAGGCGGAGAGGAAGCAATTGATCAAAGCTTGAGAACAACAGCCAACACAAAGCTCAATTTTGGAGGAACAAGTCTTCGGAGCTGAATCTACCATCAAAACCCTTGACAAAGCTAAGGATAAGATGATAGCTACTTTTGTCGACTTCTCCTATATTTGTACTCCAGAAGCTCGGCGTACTTTAGCTACTACAACTGTGATGAACTCTCGCGAGAAACGTCTAACAGAGCTGCAGAAACTGCTAGAAGATGTATCTGCTTCACCTTAGGCAAATAAAGAGCTTTTGTAATCTTCTATCTTTTTATTCTGTAATGTTTACAAGAAATGAATAAAATATTTGTTTTGTGATCCTATCATTTATTTTGAAATTAAACAATAGGTATGAGATAGAAAACACTTATCAGAGGTAATATGGACATGACAAGTTTTCTAAACTCTATAAATTATATCTATCCAGAGGTAATGTGGACATGATAGATAATGAATCTCTTTTTCTGTTTAGAGTATACGACACTATCAGAGGTAATATGAACGTGACAGATCGTAACAACTCAAAGAAAAATAGATTAATATCTATTCAGAGGCCAAATGGACATGATAGATACGAAAAGAAGTAGACTTAATATTTATTCAGAGGTCATGAGAACATAATAAATAATTAATCTCTCTTTTTAATCAGCTGATAAGACAGAAGATCCAAAATTCTCTTTTAGGAGACAAGTAATCAGCTTAACCAAACATTGGTAGCTGGAGAATAAAGAAGAAATTCAAACATAATATTTCTTCAAGAATTTGCCATTGATCGGCATCATGAGCAAATCTCCATTAGGTTTAGACAACCTATAGGCGCCATTGGAGAAGACTGTTTCGACTACATAAGGACCTTCCCATTTTGCTTGAAATTTCCCTTTGCTCTTATGAGTCATCACCATCGGTCTTCGAACGGCTAGAACTAGCTCAACGACTTTAAATACCCTCTCTTTAACTTTACGATTAAAAGTTCGAGATATGCGGGCTTGATACAGTTCAATGTGTTGTTGCGCTTGAAGACGCTTCTCGTCTAGACCTTCAAGTTCTTGAAGTCTCAACCGATCATTATTCTCTGTAGTTAGCTCATTAGCAATGGCTATTCTAGGAGATGGAATCTGGATTTCCAGTGGAAGAACAGCCTCACATCCATAAACTAGTAAAAATGGTGTAAAACCAGTAGGAGTTCGGACTGTCGTTCGGTAAGCCCATAAACATTCTCCAAGTTTCTCATTCCAATCACGTTTATTAGAAGAGACGAACTTTTTGAGAAGTTTGATGATTGTCTTGTTGAAAGCTTCGGCCAAACCATTAGCAGCTGGATTATAAGACATAGAAGCCAGATTTTGGATCTGATTCTTGTCACAGAATCGATAAAATGCTTAACTGGCAAATTGTGGTCCATTGTCATAAATTCTTCGTCGGAGAATCCCAAAACGATAAATGACATGGTGTTTAATGAAACTAACCACATTTGATGTTTTTACTTCAACAAGGGGAATCACTTCCGCCCATTTAGAGAAATAATCCGTTATGGCTAGGATAAACCGATGTCCCTTGACAGAAGGAGGGTTAATCGGACCAATAATATCCATGCCCCAAGCTTCGAAGGGCCAAGAAGCTGCTGTAGGATGTCAAAATTCAGATGGTTGATGAATAAAATCAGCATGAATCTGACATGCTTTATACCGTCTGGCATAATCTACGGCATCTGCTATCATGGAAGGCCAATAATATCCCATTCTTTGAATACGGTCTTGTAATTTTGGACCCGATTGATGGGCACCGCATACACCATCATGAGCTTCACGGAGTGTTTGCTTAGCTTCACTCTCAGAGAGACAACATAGTAAAAGTCCATCATAAGAACGACGATATAACATATGTAAGGAAGAATCATAATAGAATCGAAATAATCGTCTCTTGATTGATGCAGCTTCTTTTGGATCTTCAGGTAAAATCCCATGAACCGCATAATCAATGAATGGACTTCTCCAATCCCTTTGTTGAGAACTTGATTCTATAGTATAACTCTGTTCAATATACAAGTTATTCTTTACATAGAATAAGTCTCGATCCAACAAAGTGATGGTATTTTGTCTTCTAATTGGAACAGCTAAGTCTGCAGCTAAACTAGCAAGAGTATCAGCTTCTAAATTTTAAGAACGTGGTACGAATTCGATAAAGAACCCTTTGAATAAAAAGACCAATTCGATTACCACTTAATGATAGGGAATGAGGTCAGGATTTCTAACTTCATATGTCCCTCTGACCTGATTAACAATCAGTTGAGAATCTCTATAAGCTTCCAGGAACTCGATGTCCAATTGTTTTGCTACTTGGAGACCAATCAGCAGAGCATTATATTCTGCAACATTGTTGGAGCATGGTTCATTAAGAGAATAAGCACGGTATATGACCATTTTATCAGGAGAGACTAAGACGATGCCTACTCCGGAGACAATATTGCCTTTAGGTCCAACCCGCGATGCTCCATCAAAATATAGTTGCCAAATATCTTCCTTCAAAGTCATGTTGCAATCCACAACTTCATCTAGAATGTCCTTATATAGCTTAGATGTTTCAGGTATAGGGTGAGCTACTAAGAAATCAGCTAATGCTTGACCCTTCACTAATTTTTGAGGTACATAGACCATATCATAAGGAGTAAGTAACATCGCCCAGGTGGCTAACCTGGAGTTAAGAATGCTTGGTTTTCTCATCAATATTTGAATATAATTTATTCTGGAGATGCCATGAATAGTCTATCATGACACATGATGTCGTATCTTTTGAACAACAAAAACCAAGGCGAGACATTCTTTCTCCACAGGAGTATACCTGTGTTCAGCTCCGACCATCATTCGGCTAAGATAATAAATTGCCTGTTCATGACCTTTGTTACTTTTCTGTGCAATAAGAGCACCAAGTGAATGATCTAAGGCTCGAACATAAAGTAAAAATGGTCTTCCCACCACTGTAGGTACCAAAATAGGTGGATTTGTAAGGTATTGCTTGATGTCATTAAAGGCTTTTTGACATGCTTCATCCCAAACAAATGATACACGTTTCTTTTATAGACGGAAGAAAGGTTGACATCTCCCAGAAAGATTGGATATAAATCTCCTGATATAAGCAATACGACCTTGGAAACCACGGAGTTCTTTTAGATTGTGTGGAGGACGCATTTTAAGAATCGTTTTGATTTTGTCAGGGTCGACATGGATACCTTGAGAAGTGATGACAAATTCCAAAAACTTGCTACTGGAAATCCCTAAGAAAGACTTAGTGAAAAATGTTGCTCTTGAAAATGCCCTTGAAAAATGCTCTTGAAAAATGCTCTTGAAAAATGTTGCTCATAGCCCGTTGATACATAGCACCGGCATTTTTCAGACCAAATGGCATAACCGTATAGCAATAAACCCCAAGGGGTGTACGAAAAGCGGTATGCTTTTCATCTTCTGGATGTATCTTAATTTGATTATATCTTGAAAATCCATCCATGAAAGACATGCATTCAAAACCACATGTATTGTCTATCATAACATCGGTAATCGGAAGTAGAAATTCGTCTTTTGGACAAGCTGCATTAAGATCCCGAAAATCTATGCGAACTCGAATTTTTTCATTCTTCTTCATAACAGGAACAATGTTGGCAACCCAGTCTGGGTGTTGTTCTTCACGAACAAAGCCACATGTGATTAGCTTTTTGACTTCTGCTTCAATTGCATCCATTTTATCTGGTCGAAAATGCCGCTGCTGTTGTTTTACAGGCTTGGCATTAGAAAGAATATTGAGTTTATGAGTAGCTACTTTAGGATATAGACCCGGCATATCCTCATAACTCCATGCAAAAATATCAATATATTCTTTAATCAGTTTTATCAACTCTTCCTTTTCATCTTCAGAATGGTTTTTACTGATGAATATCGGCTTGGACGTAGTTCCGTCTCCAACATCAATCTGGACGATTTTATCTTCCGTAGGTGGCTGTCGCTGTTTAAAATGAAGCTCCCACTGAGTGTCCATTTGTTATGCCCAAGGGTCATTTTCAAATGGCTCAGATTCACCATCAGTTTGAACCATATTAACTAGAATACATCCTCAGATTCATCATAATAGTCTCCTCCAGAATATAAGGATTGTAAAAAACTGAAAGAACATTCTTCCTTCATATCTTCCTTGCACATGTGGGGTGTATCCGATTCGATGAATTGGATTTCTTCAGAATCTGAGGATTGTGAAGAATTGGAAGAAAATTCTTCTTGTATATCTTCATTAAACATGTGGGACGGATCGTATCCCAACCCATGCCGAGTTTTCTGGTAAAATGGATCACCACATATGGGTAACCGTCTACCTTTGCCTTGATTGAGACCTTGCATAGTCTTCAAATCATATCCCATATTCTGGATAATCTTAAGAGATTGTTGACTATATTTGTCAATTCAGATTCTTTCTTTATCTTTATCTCTAAGATCATCTGTCTAAATAATAGGGATATTTCTAGCCAGACCAAACACAATTTGGTACTTGTTTTTCTTATTAGATGGAATCACGAAATAAGATCCTTCGTAACGTCTATAAGTCACACAAGCTTGTGATAATGTGGCTACGGGAAGAAGATAGGGAGAAGATGTTAGGAACCTTTGAGCATAGGGTCCTACATCGACATGAGGAGGAAAAGAATTTTTCTTATGATTAATATATAAGGTTTACTCTGTATTTATATCTTTTTTATATTGATGACTTTGATCATCAGCAGATAAAGTCATTCTTTCAATAAATTTGACAGCCATATACTCCAAAAGGAAATCTTTATTTATATTAGAAAGTACAGAATGATCAATATTTATATCATTTACAAGTTGACTACTACGCTTTGGATTGATTATTAACAGACCGTCATTCGTGTTCTGCGTAGGCTTGCCAATGTTGATAATCAATGGTGGTTCTGGATCATTCGTACGAGAAGTACGTCCTTTGACCTTGATCATGAGAGGTTGAACTTGGCTCTTGGCTGGAATACTCATTAATTCCTCAGACGAAGCTCGAGTTCTTCCTTTAACCTTGATCACTAAAGGTTGGTCATTGACAGGTTGGGGTTAGATTCGACCTTTGACTTTAATCTTCAAAGGTTGTTCTTCCGGAGGATCTTCATTGACAGATTGATCTTCTGCAGGTGATCGATCTTTAGCCATATCTGATATCTCCTTCATATGCTCCTGTTTGTAGAGTATAGAATCAGAGAAATAGGCTTCAACACCCTTAAAAGGATTGATATCTGCAAACTCAGTCTTCACAATCCCTTGAGAATCTACGTACTTGAAGCATTGGTGGAGAGTTGAAGGCACAATGTTATGCTCATGTATCCACGGTCTTCCAAGAAGGATGTTGAAAGATACATCGGAGTTGATAACATAAAATGTTGCCATAGTTCGAAGATCACCAATTTGAATCTTGAGACGAATCTTTTCCAGTGGTTTACTCTTTCCAGAGTTGAAACCAACTATTGTGGTACTAGTGTAAGTCAAATCTCTAGTAGGGATCCTCAAAGGTCGTAGCATACTTTGAAGAATAGTGCTAATAGAAGACCCATGATCAATATAAATCCTGTCAATTTCAGTAGATTCAATATACCCTGTATAGCACAGAGGCCTGTTGTGCTTATTATGCTTCAACAACATATCTTCTTGTGTGAAGGTAATATTGGGAATTGCTTCCATCACACTATGACATTGTAGACATAACAATGTATATTGTCTAGACTCTTGAGTTGAGCTAAGCATGAATCAGCTTGTAGCAAAGCTTCACTCAAAGTTTTACGGTTTTCTTTAGAAAGGCGAAGCAGCTCGAAGATAGAAAGTCTAGCCGGGGTATTAGCTAATTGGGCTAGAATATCAAACTTGTAGGGCTTCATCACCACCCCTGAATTTGAAGCAGACTTCAATGGGACGTCAAAGCGTACTGCTTTTTGTTTCCATTTCCCCACCACAGATGGTTTAGCAGGAACAGGAGATGGTGGAGCTGGTAATGTTTCAGCAACGTTCTCTGCTTTTTAGAAGTTCTCTCATAATCTTTGTGGTACTCTTTACCAGATCTTGTACCAGCAAAGGTTTTTTCTTCAGACTCAGGAGAATAAAGTACCATATTATAGGTTTTGTTCTTCTTTCCCTTAGTCATCTTCTTGGGAAGATTTTTATGAGGGACCTCAAAATCCAATCCAACAGTGGATTTTTGACATAGAATTTGTAAAGAAAGTCGCATTTCTTTGTCATAGTTCAAGCCTTCCGCCTTCTGAAAGTCATAGCCCATCTTTTTTATGAGATGGACTGATTGTTGACTGTACATGTGAATAGGTAGCGGACTTTCAATAGATGGTTTAACAGAGGAAGAAGGAACAGAAACCTCTATAACCACAGAAGAAAGAGGAATAAAAACCTCTGTAACTACAGGAGAAGGAGGAATAGAAACCTCTGTAGCTGCAGGAGAAGGAGTATTTGGGATATGAGGAAACATTCCTACATGAGCTTTCTCATAAGCAGCAAAGACTTGTTGTGTCCTGTATAAAGGGATACTACTCATTGCTGACCATTGCCGATGAGTAAGCTTGAGTTTGGTAGGAGGAGCCAAACTTGGAGGGCATATATTCAAACCCCTCAGCCTATCCTCCAAAGGAATGCCATCCCAAAGATGATCCAAATTATCATAATCTGGAGTAACAACATGAGAAATCATATTGCAGGTTTTGACTTTCCTACCTTTCTTGGATTTTGAAGTTTTACCTTCATCTTCCATTTCAGGTACTAAGTCAGGATGTACCCACATGATTTCACCATTTTTTAATGTGAGAGGCAATAATCCTTCATTTTGCTCTCTAGCAGGCGAAAGATTCACAATCTTTATTGTCGTAATAGGAATTGGGACAATCCCATCTGGAACTTGCTGTGGAGAAAAACCTCCAAATTGAAGAGAAATCATATTAATTGTAACCGTATGCTCATCATTGGTTAAAGCGATGGCATTAGCATTTATCAACTCCTGGATTTTCTTCTTTAAGACGTAGCAAGCCTTGGTAGGATAATTTATGTATCTATGATAGATACAATATTCGGGATTGTCAGTCAGATTCACCTCATTAGGCCTTTTTGGCTCTGGAATCTGGAGTTTGCCACTCTTTACAAGACATTGGAATATCCCTGGGATATCACTGTCATCGAAAGAGTATTCTTCCTTTGGTTTGAAAGACTTCTGATTATTCGGCGTCATTTTGGGTTTTGAAAGATTAACCACTAGGGTTTCCTTCCCTTTTCCATTGCGATTGTCGGAATTATTGCCTGAAGAGCCTTTCTTTTCTTTGTCTTCTGAGGCAAAGATCATCCCGTGTTCACGAGCTAACCTACCATTGGCCTCGGCTGAAACTACTGCTATAATGAACGAGGCCCAATCTGTGAACTGAGAGCCCGTAAAGACAGCAATGGATGGTCGCAGATTCATTTTGTACGTATCAATTAATGTTGAATCTGGCATACCCGGAGGCATTTTCAAAGTTGTCTGTCGGAAACGTTCGATGAACGTCCGGGTATCTTCTTTCTCCTTTTGTTTGATTTCTATCAAGGAGGACATATTCATGTCCATGCCTCCTTCATAGAAGCGGGAGAGAAACATTGCTTCAAACTCGTCAAATGACGATATACAATTGTCGAGTAGACTACGATACCAGTCATAAGCTGAACCCGTTAAGCATCCGATAAAAACTCGGGTAAGAAGAGCATCATTCTTCTGCAGATGCACAGTCATAATATCAAAGTAATTGATATATTGACTAGGAGAGGCTTTTCCGTCAAATAACACTATCGACTGTGGCTTGAATTTTGGAGGAAAAGGCACATCATTCCAGTGAGGAGGATAGGGTTGCTTAATCCCTAACCTCTGGAGCTGATCTTTGTGCTTCAGAACTTTAAACTATGCTTTTAGCTCACGTACTGCTTGAATAGCTTCACTAGTCTGAGGAAGCACATTCGATTGAATAGTTGCTGGTTGTACCGTAACTCCCACCGGAGGTGGTACATCTTCTAGAATGAGAGGATCTGGAACTGCAAAATTTTGATTGATAGCAGGCTCCTGAGTAAGATTATTCAAAGGTGTATAAACCCCTTGACTATCTTGAGTTTGTGCTGCTACTTGAACCGGTGTTACTACTGCCGGCTGAGCAGTTTGCTGAGTCAATATTATTTGATGCATACTTTACATCATGGCAAGCATATCCTTCAATGACTGCTCAACTGCAGAGAGACGTTGTTCTGTATTAGCAGTTGACGTCTCCGGTTCATCTCCGATAGCATATGATTGAACCTCTCTTGAAGATACAGAGGGATTGGTGTAAAAGTATGAATCAACGCTATCAGTTTCGGACTCCAAAGACTGGGTACCCCCAGATTCTGAATCAGAAGATTGTAACTGTCTTTGACTTCTTGATCGAGTATTCTAATATACCCCTTCGAAACTATCAAGAAGTCGATTGAACTGTTGTTGACAAGGAGTCTAAGACGAGTTGCGTCTTGGATGTCGTCCTCTATTGGTATGAGATGCAATATTAACTGAAGCATATGACAACTCCTGTTCTTGGTCATCAACTGATTGCTGAGGCGAATTGTAGCTTAACCCATAAAAACTGACCGTTTAGAAGCCGAACAACAATACTTGATTACAATCTGGTGACACTCACAATGGTGATCTTCTTTGGGGAGTGTCACAGGAGATTTTCTATTTTTACGCTTTTGTACGAGTAACTCGCGTAGATCAGAAGGGGTAGAGGGAGTAATCTTCTTTATTATATTTGGGACAGAGAAATATTTAGTCCCTTGTGTATAAAAAAGATTACTGGCTGTATTAGCAGAACCAAACTGTACATTTTTACACACTTGGAGTTACGTGCGTAAATCTTGCGATTTTTGTGCACAATGGACTCCATCAGCATTACGCATAATTTAAAGGTTTGGTACCTTGCGTAAAGCAGTGTAAGAAGATTGTTGGTGAAAAACTGAAGTTTTACCAACAATAGAATTTATGTTTTTACGCTGCATACGTGCAGGTAAATTCACCTTAGATGCAAAGGCATCATTGTGAACTTTATCTACGCTGTCACTGACAGAAGATTTACCTTTACGCGTAGAGCGCAAAACATGAGTATCTGCCACGTCACAGAGGGAGATTTTCCTTTACGCGTAGAGCGTAAAATTTGTGTGTCTACCATGTCACAGACGGAAGACTCATTTTTACGTGCAGAGCATAAAATTTTTGTGTCTACCACGTCATAGACGGGAGACTTATTTTTACGCGCAGAGCGTAAAACTTGATTTTTACGAGCAGAGCATAAAACGTAAGAGTCTGCCACGTCACAGACGGGAGACTGATTTTTATGCCCAGGGTGTATCACTGAAGTAGAGACTGCCTCGTCACAGACGGGAGCCTCTACAACAGGAGTAGGAAGGATTCCTTTACCTTCAGAGACAGCAGGGAGATCCGAGGATGCATTGGACTTAGGAATCCAAACTTTTTGTGCCTTTCGCGATTTCTGAACATTGGAGCAGCGAGTACTACCCCCAGTTCGAAGCATTTCTTCGTAAGCAGTCTGGTCGAAGTGAACAACCAGAGTCTTCTTTGTCGATCCGACCGACACATCATCATATTGAGCAATTGCCTTCTCGTCAGAGGAGAAGGTCGTCCCCAGCAGTGTCGCCATTTTGTTTCACTTAACAAAATGCCTAAAATTGGCTTTAAGAAAACTAGAAAAAAATATAAAAGTACAAATTGTTCTGGGAAGTATTGCTATGGAAGTCTGATCTGAGAGCGATCACTTTGTTCCTTGGACCATACAATGATGATGATGAAAACTGCTTGAAGAAGACGAACAATCGGAAGAACTAAGTCACCAGAAAGGTATCGAGCAATGGCACTGATGGCACAATCGAATGCTTTCCAGCTTTGCTTTACCCTGTTCTTGAAAAAAAATTAAAGAAATACTTCTGGGAATATCACTCTGAAAGTATGAGTTTTCTCAGAATCTCCTCTCTTGTCTCTCTATTGATCTCTTGATCATGTCTGTGTTAAAAAATAAGTCTATTTATAGACTAGACCCTCTGTGCGTAAAAAGCAACAAAATTGGCTCTCTACGCGAGTAACTGTCACCCACGATGAAAATCATCCTCTACGCATGATGACAGGTGTCCCAAGTAGAGTTTTGATCTCTACGTATGGTGACACGTGTCCCATTACTTCAACAAAATAGAGAGAGCACGTACACACGTTCCTCGATAAGTGTGGCATGAAAGCCACGTAAGCAGACCACGTTCTCATGTAGCCAGAAAAGATCGGGCGTAAAAATGACCCAAAATATACTTTCTGCGTAAAGTAGCAGACTGGGCGTAAAATAGCCCAAAATAAACTTCCCGTATAAAGTGGCTAAAAATAGCCTTGAGCGTAAAATTAGCTCAAATAAACTTTACGCACACAACAGCCTTGAGCGTAAAAGCTCGAATAGCTTTCGTACGTAAAAGAAGCAATTTCTAGAGCGTAAAGTAGCCCATCTGCACACTAAACGACAAGTGTCGGGTTTGGTTTAAATCAAATCTTCTCGACTTCTGTGCTGTCCGCTGTCAGAAAATCATTACGTCAGAACAGTATCACGCGTATTAAATGCGATGATTTGACAGCCTGTCCTTCGCGTAAAAGTTTAGTGAATAGCCCTCGCGTAAAGTAACTCGCGTAGTGTTGTACTCTGTTTGATCTCCGTGTAAAGTCTGATTCTGACTCAGTTTGAATTGCGTAAAGTTCTCAACTTCTTTGACTTGGTCTATGAAGTACTTTTTACGCTCCTACATCAAGTCGTGCTTGCCTTTCGGCCCATAATCAGAGACGCAACTACACGATAGACTCTATTTCTATGTGACCCTGCTACAAACCCATACTGACGCCATGCCTCGCAATTCTGTGAGACTAAACCATATTACCGCCTTGCGGCCCTTGCTACTTTGATCACCAACTGACCCAATCGAGACTTGTGAACTTAGTGTCACTTAACCAACTTTGCCTTGCGGCGATTCCTAATTTAACCCGAGACGACTCAAATCCAACTTGTGCAACTCTATGCCAACAACTTAAGACTCGACGCCACAACTCATGCCGAAGCACGTCGCCTATGTTGATACCAAATCTTAGTCCCGAACATTGTGTTCTAACTGTACACATATTAAACTTGACTCAATTTAAAGGCACACATGCGGATTGCCGCCCATGCCGACCCATCTATATGAATTGGTCACTAACATCACAAGCTATCTTGGACTATAGCCTTGCTTTTCGGCGACCCTTTCAACGCAAGTAGCTAGCCCCATTGAAAGTTTCCAAATAACCCGAGCGGTTCGTCCAGTTTCGGCTATACCGTGTTTCCCCCCAGGACGACGTAGTCCCATAGCGCCCAGGGTTGCCACTCGTGGAAACTCCTCCTTGTCGACAAGTTGTCCAATGACCATACAAGACTCGACTCGAACTGACGTCTCACACAATCATTCTTCTTCTAGTGTTACCATCTCTTTCAGGGCCAAGTTCAATACTTCTCACATCTAAGACCGCGTTGATGACCCATGGTCGCGAACATTCTTCTTTCTTGCCCTATCATTCCATACAACTTAGGAATGCCTATTTGAAAGCCCCTTTTTCCAAACTCAATAAATCAACCGTGGCTCGTGCCTTCGAAATACTAAGTCTGTGACATCGTGCCTTACGCCAATTGATGTATTGGGTGAAACTATCGTCTAAGACACTTTATACGTCGGGCCTTAAGGTCGTAAAACCAAGTAATTTCGACAGCAGCAAAATAGGTGGGACAGTGCTTAGAATGCCTTCAATAGCCTAACAAAACATAAACTAACTTAATCGTACAACAATTCGACGAACAAAGGCTGCATCAAGCCTCGTATCGCAGAAATGTGTCGCACATGCGTTCGACTTCTGGACGACCAAGTCATTTGGGTGCCTGGACTTATGTCACAAGCCGTGCAACGCAACTGAACTCATGGGACAAGCCAAGGCTATGCCAAGCCTTGGGCGATGGGACCGTGCATGCTTTATCAAGCATTATGCGGGCGACGCCTATGACCTAGGCTAACTCTTAGCTTTGTGGTGAAGACCAACTTTTTCTTCTCCCAAGCCACGGGATGAAGGACCTAGTGTTATTTTCAAAGCACGCCGTGTACCAACTCTAAGCCGATCGTTGGACACTTCCATATTCTAACTCAATTTGACCCGACTTGGGATTATTCTCTTATCTATGTGGATGCGTCTCTTTTATTATCAAGCCTACTTGTGCAAGTTAAAAATATATGATTTATTATGTGGAGGCTAAGAT
Source organism: Iris pallida (assembly GCA_029216955.1). NCBI lineage: Eukaryota > Viridiplantae > Streptophyta > Magnoliopsida > Asparagales > Iridaceae > Iris > Iris pallida. The sequence continues at coordinate 8,018,973 of JANAVB010012000.1, read as the reverse complement.
GAGGCGAGTTTATTGAAACTACCCCACCTGAGCGATGAGTCACCTCGACCGAGCGGGCCTTCGAGTAGCCGTAGCATGGCTAAGTCCAAACGCCGTTGGCATTTCGATTCCTCCAATTGACTGAGCGGGACAGCGCACTACACCGCCCACCAAGTATTTGATCGTGCCGAGAGTCGAAGTTCTTCGCAACGTTCAAGCTTCAGTTACGCGAGCTCCTGCAATAGTACCAATATTTTATCAGAATTGTTTCTTTAAAATCCTTTGTTTCGAAATTCTTAGAATGAATGCAGAAATCGATATGAAAATACATTCATCAAAACCAAGCAGTGAAAACATCAAAAGAACCATACAACAGTCCGGTCTCGTCGAAGGGACTCTTACATAAAGCTTACTCACCGAGACGCAATCTGCTATATCTAGGACTTATTCCAACAGAAGCCGTTCTATTAGTTGGATCGATTCTCATAAAAGTTTTCTAAATTGATTTATTGGACGCCACAAAGTGGTATCATATACTAGGGGTGAGCATTCGGTTTATTCGGTTCCAACCGAACCGAATAACCAAAAACCGAATTGGAATAAGCAAAACCGAAACCAAACCAAATTGGTCAATAACCGAACCGTACCAAACTGAATTAAATCGGTTCGGTTTTCGGTTTATTCGGTTTTTGGGTTTATTTGTGCTTTTTTTGTTAATATATATAATAACTAAATATACCTAGATATATTTAGTATATACCTATAGTATATACCTATAATATATAATATATATATATATAGAGCTCTCCTAGGGTTTGGCGACGGCGACCTAGCTTTCGATCTCTTCCACCTCGATTCCGGCTTGGCTTTGGCCGGGCCGGCGTCGCCCCTGTGCTAGTGGACCACTTGGCCACCTGCACCTCATGGTCTCGTTGCCGATCCTGACTTTTGCGTCGGTGGTGGCGGGGGGTGCTACTCCTCAGCCATCACCCATCGCCATAAGGAATCCTACTTTTTCTAAGGGGATCCCTGTGATCTCGTTCTCGGAGGAGGAGGAATAGATTCTCTCTGATCCCTTCAAGTTTGCTTTAATTGGTAAATTCTCTCACCAGCCGCCATCGATTGATGTGATCCGTAAAGCTTTCGAGGAATTTAAATTCAATGGTTCTATCAAAGTGGGTCTTATTGACTCGAAGCACATCCTTATTCGTCCTTCTTTGGAAGTTGATTTCCTTTGCCTTCGATCTCGTGAAATGTGGTATGTTGTTCGTGCTCCTATGAGAATTTTTTGATGGACAAAAGATTTCACTGCCTCCAAAGAATCTCATCTCATCCCAGTTTGGGTCTCTTTCCCAGGTTTACCAATACAGCTCTTCGCCAAAAATGCGCTTTTTCCATTGCTTTAGGTATTGGCAATCCTTTGAGATTGGATAAAGCTACGGAGGAGTTGACGAGACCAAGCATGGCGCGTGTTTTTGCGGAGGTGGATGCTAGTAAAAATTTGCCTAAAGGAGTCCGCATTTGTCTGCCTCAGGGCAGATCTTACACACAGCACATTGAATATGAATCTCTTCCTAAGTACTGTTCTTTATGCTTTCATCAGGGTCACTGTCGAGATGATTGTAAAATACAAAAGGAGAAACTTCCCACAGTTGCTCCTCCACGTATGATGAGGCCCACCTCAGATCCACTTAATAAAGGTAAAGGTTTGCTCATCCAAGAACCTATCATTAATGACCCACAAGCCAACCCCATACAGGAGCCTTCAACTATCTCTCCTAATATAGAAGTTAGCGTGCGGCCATTAGAAGGGAATAATAATGATTCTGCAGTAGTGGCGGTTGACGGCTCTTCTATCCCCGAGGCTCCAGTTAATCAGCTCTTAACTGCTGAAGATCAGTTAGATAAGACTGATAGATGTGAGGACCACTTAATGGAGCAGGTTGCTGCTGAAGACGTCCAGGAGAAAAATGCTTCGGAGGAGAATATCCATTTGACTACTGATGCTAATCCATACACTTTACAACCAAATCTTCCATCGACTGGTGAGGATGAAGAGGAGGACATTTTAGATTAGTCTATCCCCGAGGAAGGCGAGATAGTAAGGAGTTGGGCCGACGTTGCGGAGGAAGAAGATGGCAATAGAGACACAGGAGTCGTCCCTTCGGTTCCCAGGAAGAGTAGGGGCAAGAAGAAAGTTTACCCAAAGCCAGCTGAGCCCCGACACACTAGATCGTCGTCAAAAGGTCCTCCAACTATCCCATCCTCCTCAACCAATAATGTTTAATATGCTCCTGTGGAATGTGCGAGGCATAGCGGATAAGATGACTTGTAAGCGACTGAAATCTTTGTGTCGTATTCATAAAGTTATGGTTTTAGCTATCATTGAACCTAAGGTCTCTCCGCAACAACTATTCGCCTATCAACTGCAGCTAGGGTTTCAAGTTTCTGTTTCAAACAGTAAAGGGAACATCTGGATTATGGCTAAACAGGGTATTATTTTGGAGGAGATTGATGCGCATGATCAAGTCTTAAGTGTCATCATTTCTGGCTCCATTTTCCCGTTTTGATCCCTAGTTTCAGTGGTTCATAGACACAATAAAAAAGAAGGCCGTCGAGAGCTATGGTCTAGACTGAGGCAGATGTATATGTGCTACAAATTACCATGGATGGTAGGAGGTGATTTCAACACTATCGCTTCTCCTGATGAAAAATTTGGTGGTTCTCCTCCTTGCTTAATCGGTATCAATGAATTTCTTAACTTCCAACTTGGTGCGGGCCTTGTGGAGCTGCCATATACTGGTAGTTGTTTTACTTGGGTGAAGACAGATGAGGGACCCAATCGACAAGGTTCTCGTCTTGAAAGATGGCTTATGGATAGTGACTGGTCGGAGTGGGCTCCTCTATCATCTTGCATTCATCTCAATCGATCTGAATCGGATCATTGCCCTATTCTCATCACTATCAAGAGTAGAAGTGACTCTGACAGGAAATTATTCAGATTTTTAAACTTCTGGACCTATCATGAGGATTTCTCTATCGTTGTTAGGTAAGCTTGGCATTCGATTGATAATCCTAATAGCATGGTGCGGATTGGACTTCGACTAGCTGCTGTTCGGAGAGCTTTATCTGCTTGGAGTCACTCCACTTTTGGAGACATTTTCCAGGAAGTTAAGAAAGCTGAAGATCGTGCTCTAGCTGCGGAGATGGCTTATGAATCCGATATTTCGCTCCGAGAGGACTGGATGAAGGCTAAAGCTGAACTCAAACAGAGGGTGAGCTATGAGGACTCCTTCTGGAAACAAAAGGCTAGGGTCAAATGGGATAGGGATGGGGATAAGAATACGAAAATTTTCCACTCTTGCGTATCGGCGACCAGAAATCGATTACTCATTCACAGTCTATCTTCAGAGGAGGGTCAAACTATTACTGAATTGAAAGAGATACAAGAGGAGGCTAACTCATTCTACAGTAAGCTTTTCATCCCCTCTCCTATAGCTTAATCCCCTACTTTCATTAATAAGATCCCTGTCACCATTACTCATGATGATAACACCCATCTTATGGCTAAGCCTAACATGGAGGAGCTGACTGACACTCTTAAGAGTTTAGATTAAGATAGTGCGCCAGGTCCAGATGGCTTTTCAGGCAGATTTTTTCGTACGACCTGGGATATTGTAGGTCAGGACATTCTCGAAGCGGTTCATCTGTTTTTTGATGGTTTTGCTCTCCCCAGATCTATAACTAGCACTCATCTATTGCCTATCCCAAAAGGAAAGAACCCTAAGTCGATAAAGGATTACAGGCCAATTAGTCTTTGTAATTTTTTTTAACAAGTTATTCTCCAAGCTTGTTGCTCGAAGGCTGGTTCCTCTTCTGCCTCGTCTAATCTCTCCTGAACAAAGTGGTTTCATTAAGGGTCGTGAAATCATTGATAATGTGGTGCTAGCTCAGGAAATGATTAGTATGATTCATCACAAATACAGGGGGGCAATGCTGCTTTGAAACTGGATATGATTAAAGCATACGATCGAGTTCATTGGGCTTATCTGAATAAGGTCATGTGCAGGATGGGTTTTTGTAATGAATGGCTTAATATGATCCTTCACCTCCTCGACAATGTCTGGTTCTCGACCTTGATCAATGGCAGTGCTTCAGGATTCCTTAAAAGCCTATGTGGTCTGCGTCAGGGAGATCCGATTTCACCTCTTCTCTTTGTCATAGCTGCGGAAAGTTTGAGCTGCAACCTCAATTCCTTGAGCGAGAACAGTAGGTTCACGCCATATTATTCGCCTAGTGGGTGTCCAATTGTTACTCACTTAGCCTACACGGATAATATATTAATATTTTTTAGAGGAGAAAAGAAATCGATACAGAAAATAATGAAGGTGGTTGGTCAGTATGAGCAGGTGTCGGGTCAGAGGGTGAATGTAGAGAAATCAGGAATTTACTTATCCAAGCTTATATCTGAGGAGGGAGTAGAAGATATCAGGAATTCTTTTGGCTTCATTGTGCTCAATCTACCTATGACATACTTGGGTTCACCTATGACTGCGGGCTTGCGCAATGCAGCTATGTTTGATGACCTTGTGACGAAGATTAGATATAAAATCAGTGGATGGCACAACAAAGCTATGTCGATGGGAGGAAGACTTACATTACTTAAGTCTGTTCTAACATCGATTCCTATATATACTCTGGCGGCTTGTAATCCTCCGGCCAGTGTGATTAAACGGGTTGAAGACATGCTTCAGAGTTTTCTGTGGGGCTCTAAGCAAGGTGGTGGTAAAAGAGCATGGATAGCTTGGTCGAAGGTGACTCTCCCTATTGAGGAAGGAGGTCTGGGGATTAGATGTCTGCAAGATGTTCTAAATACCCTAACTGTCAAACTTTGGTGGAGGATTCGAACAACAAACTCCCTCTGGGTTAAGTTTATGAAGGTAAAATATTTTCCCCACTCTCATCCTTCTCTTGCCACTGCTTCCCAAACTTCTTCAAATATCTGGAAATAGATTCTTAAAGGGAGAGATATGGGTGAGGAGCATATTGTGTCTCAAATCCAGGACGGTTTGGAGAATTATGTTTGGTCTCCAGGCAGAGCAGGTAGGTTTTCGATTACTTCAGCTTGGCATTGCTTTCAATTAAGGTCGGATGTCGATGAGAGATTCTCTCAGATATGGGGCTCGTGCATTCCTGCTAAATGGTCGGTCCTATTATGGCGTTTACTATGGTGTCGCCTACCGACTGATGATGTTATTCAGAAGATCGGTTTTCATTTGGCTTTGGCTTGTCACTGTTGTGGGCTTCCGGAAATGGAGACTACAAGCCATATTCTGTCGGAGGGGGATCTAGCTCGAGAAGTATGGTCCTATTTCAATGGTGTGTTTCGAATTCAGAATGGCCAAGGATCGATCGGGGATAGGCTGAGTTCCATGTGGTTGGGAAGACAGAAAGATTTGAAGCAAATTGTTGTGGGGGCCATTATATGGGTTCTTTGGAAAAATAAAAACAAGTGGCGATACGAAGGGTACTCATATGGGGGTCAGCAGCTCCTTTATGAAGTGAAGAGACAAATCAAGAAGGCCATGGTTCGATGCACTCATGCTTCTATTCCTGAAAACTTGTTTTGATTACTATGTATTTCGAGCATTTTACGCTCCTTTTGTAACCTGAGTTGGGACTCAATGATAATTAATAAAATCTTAGTATTCTGGTAATATATATATATATATATATATATATATAATATATATATATATATATATATATATATATATATATATATATATATATATATATATATATATATATATATAAACTAAATTTTCTTATTCGGTTTTCGGTTTTGGACCGAAACCGAATAAGAAAATTTAGTATTTTCAAAACCGAAATCGAACCGTTTTTTTTAAAACCGAACCGAATCTCTTATTCGGTTCGGTTCGGTTTTCGGTCCAAAATCGAATAATGCTCACCCCTATCGTATACCAAGCTCAACGACGAGTTTGAGTAGCCATCTAAGTTCTCGACCGAGTCTGACTCGAACATTTGTCTTTTATAAAGTTGATACCATAACCATTATCTGCCAAATGACTTATGCTCAGTAGGTTATATTTCAACTCCGTAACTAGACATACGTCTCTTATTACTGGATAGGGAGCCATACCAACAATGTCGTTACCAATAATATCTTCTCTCAAGTTATTGCTGAAGGAAACGTATCATTCTTTCTTCATCGATAGTGTAGCAAACAAAGATGCATCACCAGTCACGTGCCTCGAACATCTGCTATCGAGTATCCACTTGTTTCTAGCATAAGAGGGTTGAGGGTCCACCTACAAAATGAGTAGATGAATCCTTTGGTACCCATTTCTTCGAGGGTCCTTTCTGATTAGGCTTAGGAATCCAAACAAGTGTTTGATTATCAACAAGTTTTCTTGCTAGACAATACTGTTATATGTGCTCGTGAGTACCACAGTACGTGCAAGTAAGTTTTGAAAATGTGCTTTTTGTTTCTATATTGACATGCTTTTGTGTCTTCTTTGGAAACCTATATATGAAAGCATAATTGTGATTGGCGTGTTGCTTTCTGTGGTTTAGTCCTCTTAGTTGTATGCTTAGCATTAGGACTAACCTTAGGCTGTGTAACAGGGATGGTCGGTTTGCCTAACTTGATTTTTAATTTTTTAGAAATCATACAAGACTCTTCATATCTGGCAGTCAAATCAATGTCTTTGCTCCATGACTAAGTGTCTCTTCTTCTCTATTTCATAAAGTTTTTGCATTTTGATATAGTCTTTTTCTTTCTTTTCGATGGTGAGGATAGCCTCATGATACTCTGATTTGAGCTTGGCTATCTCGTCCATGTTACCGGTAGCAGACGTCTCTTTAATGTCTTCAAGAATATTTGATAATCGTGCTACTTCGGTTGTGTAAGCCTTAACCTTTTTGTAAGATGGCTTGTACTTGGCTAACACATTTCTGTGTTCGTCAAGTAGTTTGCTAAAGGCATTTTCTAGCTCATCGAATGTAAAATTATTGTACAGAGGGTTAGAAGATACATTATCGAAAGCCATTGGACAGACATTTGCAGTGCTGCTAGGTCTGTCCTCCTCCTCTGACTCACTGGCCTTACTTTTGTGCCAGATGCTAGTAGTAGCATACTATCGACCTATTTTAGCCTTCCTACTTGACCTTGATCGATCATATGGACTGCTCTTCTTTGACAATGGACAGTCTTTCTTAATATACCCTGTCTTCTTACATCCAAAGCATATTGTTTCTTCTTCGTTGCTTTCGTGGACGTCCTTCTTCTTTCGGTTTGATCTCTCAAACTTCAAGAACTTTCTAAAGTTTCTAACTATCAGGGCTTGCTCATCACCACTGGATGATTCTTCGTCAGAATCATTGTATGTAACTTTTTGTGCTTTGAAGGCGATAGATTTCTCTTTGGGGGTTGCTTCTTCAAATTCATGCAAGTCCAGCTCATGGGTCATCAGCTTGCCCATAAGTGTCTCTAGAGTCATTGTGGTGAGATCGTTTTCTTCTATGCTTGCAGTTGCCTTCGGGTTCTAATTCTTGGTTAGAGCCCATAGAATCTTTCTGATCTTCCCATGATTGTTGTAATCCTTATGAGAGATTGTAAAAGATTAGTGATATCAAGGAAACGAGTAAACATCTGTGTAATTGACTCGTCGAGTTTTATCTTAAATGATTCATACTTTCGTGTTAGTCTGCTAGTTTTGGATTCCTTCACTTGGAAAGTACTTTCATGAGTCACCTCAAGAAGTCTCCAAATTTTATGAGACGTAGTACAGGTAGAAACACGATTAAACTTGGTTTTGTCAATTGTACAGAATAGTGCATTGATGGCTCATGCATCTAGAATAGCCTTTGTCTTTCTTGTTATGTATATTTGTCGTGTGGATTTTCTACTAGATCACCATCAACCAAAATTCTAGCCGATTTCTTATAACCATCTATAACAATCAACCAAAGATCAAAATCAAGAGACTTAAGAAAAAAATTCGTGTTTTCCAATAAGTATAGTTCGTTCTATCAAATAGTGGGGGTCTATTTGTGGATTGCCCTTCACCGTTGAATATTGATTATACGACTGCCATATATGTTCTCTAGAGTGTTATATATATACATATAACCTACTCTGATACCAATTGTAGGACCATTAATCACCGCTAGAGGAGATGAATAGTGTTAGGGTTATATACTAAAAGCATCACTTTTGTAGTAACCTTATTTCCTTAAATTTTGAATGAGAATCATATGGGCAAATGTTTGCATATTGTATTTGTTGCAAGTGTTAATGCAAATGTCTGATATTCTATATTGTAGATAATATGGTGTGTGGTGTCACACAGAAGATCATATTATCAGTTTCCTATGGAGTATATAAATAGTTCACAATCTAGATGGACTTGGACAATCTATTGGAAAGGTTGTAGTGTAATCTGGTATTAGTCTATCTTGACTATAGGTTTACACTAGTACACTTTGTGTGTATTGAACAAGACCACTTGAGGTTGTTCTCTTTGTACTGACTACATAAGAGAACAAACACCTCTGTTATTATGGATGCTTGTGCTCTTAATTCGGATATAATAACGGACATGTATATGCAGTGTGCATTACTTTGACTCATAAAAGAGTGAGATTCATTATGGATCAACAACCTCTATGAATTGGGTAATAACATTGTATGTATGATGGGCTGTTGATTATAAATAGAATCCATGTCCCGATACATCGGGTTGATGATGTCCTCTTAAGGAGCTCATAAGGATTGTCATGTAAACCCTGCAGGTGGATTATATCCGACATGACAAATAAAGTTGAGCGGTACTACTTAAGGATAAAAGATGTCGAATCAATAGAGTTGTCAGTAACTTAATTTGATCGACGGACAAACGATATCTTAATATGGGGAGCCAAACGAGCATATAATAATAGGAGCCCACAAACATAATTTGGGATTAGGGAGGTAGTGCAATAATAGCTCATTAGTGGACCGAGCTATTGTTAATGGGCCTGGATTGTGTGTTTGTGCTGAACACGGGATATCCAGATCCGTTAGGAGGCCTAACCCTAATTTCTCTTCATGGTCCCTGCCGTAGCCTATATATATCCTCTATTCTCTGGCCGCCAGATTACTGATCCAAAATCTAAAATTTTCTCTAAATTCGTGATTCACGTAAGGAGAGAAAGAGAGGGCTGCCAAGGAGAAGAAAAGGTTGGGAGATCGTCGCCCATACGACGTCCAACTCGAGGAAGGAATACGTACAGAAGATCTTGGGGTCGTTCGCTCGAGATTGCCAGGAATTACTTGTCTCCTTTTCACCGCAGGTATAATTCGTGAACCCTCGTTTCCGTCTATGAAGGGTTAGAACACGTATTAGATCTGTTTAACTTTCTATCGATCAATACGCACACCAAAGGAAGGGTCCTGGGAATCCCCAGTTCCATCAAATAGAGCGTATGTACATGCACCGGAGATAATCACCTCCTAAAAATACAGCAATTATAAACTTTGGCAGGTAAAAGAGACTGTAAAATAAATGCAGTAAGAAATAGAGAGAAAATAAAACTCAGTGAACACTGCGATAGATACTGGTATCCCTCTGAGAGGACTAGTCCAGGCTCGAGTACTCTTGCTCGCTGTTAATCTACTATTCACAAGCTAAATGAGAGCTTGCTGTCTCTTTACAACACCATGCCTTGGTGACGAGCGCATGACCGACTCCAACAAACTGATTTCGAAAACTGGAACATATTCTAAATTGCAACCTCTTTATAACATTCTTAACCAAAACTCTAGATCGAACAGAACTGTACTGGCCTTGGCTAAGAGTAGTATAGTCGAGATTTGAAAGATTTAGAGCGCTGGAAAAACAATTTAAAAGAGATAGAGAGAATAGTGAATGAGTGATTAGAAATGTAAAAATTATTCTCTATCTACAATATTTTTGAGGACCAAACTCGGGCAGAGTTCGCACAGAGTTCGGATGCTAGAATATTACATTCGAACGTTGCATGTAGATTTGGTGGGAACAAAAATTCAAAATGCTCAGACCGAACTCGGTCCGAACTCAGACGGAACTCGGACCGAACTTGGTTAAAGTTCTGGCCGAATTCTGTTGGGTCAGAATAGAATTTTGCATGGGCCAAATTGCATATATTTTGGGCTATATTGGATATATGGGGTTTTTGGGATAGATAGGTAGGCTTTTTGAATTTGTGACTGAGAATAACCTAAGCCAGTAAAATCCCAAACGATCTCACATTTTATATTTCCTAGAATCAATAAAATAAAAATACAGATGAAAATAAAAAATGACTCGATCTAAATTCCAATAAGATTGCTTCTGGGTGATGATACGATGTTCCTTGTAGCAATGGGATGTAGAGGTAGACGTTCTTCGATAACAATTCCTGTAACCTATAGCAATTCGTATATTTTGCATATCGAACCAAGTTATCATTGATTATCAAAATTAGGTATGACCATTAGGCAATGGGCCAACAGAAACTCAATCACAATAGCCTCATGTTAAAACTACATCGTTAATAGCACATTTGACCTACTAATTGAGTCCTCAAAACAATAAATAATTAAAAATACTAAATTTTGGGGGAAAATATAGAAATTACTTAAAATAATATTGTTAACATCAAACCTTGCACAACAAATAACTTAGAAAGGATATATGAATTATCAAGGCTTTTGGATAGAAAGAACACATAATTTTTGGAGTTACAGTATTACGACAAATGTTAAGAATTTTAGTAAATTCTAAACGAACTCAAAACTCAGCAAAAAGATATGCGTTGTAAAGATCTTAATATCTTGCTTCTTATAAAAATTATTAGGAAGATCGAGTCTGAACGAAAATAGGCAAAAATCTACTCGCAACAGATCTGGTCAGTTCTAGACACCTTGTAGTAGAATTGAAGCCACGGACAAACCGTTTGGAACTGTGTGGATAGCCAATTGAACATGAAAATAGACACAGAGATCTTTCTATTTGTTTTAGTTTCACAAAAAGATGAGGTTGATAAGTACACAAAACCCTAGATAGAAAACAATGTACTGTTATGATGAATTCAACACAAGTTTGGTCGTGTTCGGGTGCCTTTCGAGGCTCGTACCGACCAAATTGGAGAATGAAGCTCCTCGAAAAGGTGTTGGGGTGTTAAGGGGGTATCGTAGAGTTGAGATGAAGGTGGTAGGAGGGTTGAAAGAGGTCAGGATCATGAGTTTCTGTCAGGCGGAAAGGAAAGTGCGAAAATAGAAAAAAAAAATAGAGGGGCTCTTTGTTTGGATCGAGATAAGGAAGGGGTGGCGGTTATGTGGAGGAGTTTAATATGTAGGATTTTGATAGGTTTTATATTATGGGGATTTGGGCTTTGATTTGGATTAATTTGGTTAGGATTTGGCCCTCCAAAGAATTAATATAGGAACGGATTTCTTTATTGGGTGGGTTGTTTGACCAAGTCAAAGATATGGGATTTAATACACATGGATGCAATTTAATCATTAGAAATCAATTAAATATATATCTAATTGATTTTGGAAACCTTACATAGGCTCTAACAAGTGGGGTTGCCTAGGTTAGGGTTCGAATAGATTTTCTAGTCGAATTGAATCCGAAAAGTCAACTAATGGGTCTCATGTGCCATTTGCAAATAAATGGCATATGGAACTCGATTGAATGACACACCCTAGGCATGTGCATAGTAGGCTCAAAATGGGTCAAAACCATATATTGGGACAAATAGTTTTGATCTATATCGAGTCATAAACTCAAGTTGGAAGTTAGGTATAGAATTACAGTAAATATTTAAAATGGGCTAAGTTGACCTGAAGTTGTGCAAAGTCAAAAGAAATCTTGGAGAACAAGTTTACATGATGTATCAAATTGAAGATGGGCGTGTCTAAAATTCAAATATGGAATTAGATTTAAAAAATCGATAGTTGTTGTGCTTCAAAAATCAAGGGTACAGAAAAGTACATATATAGTCATAATTAAAATAAAATATAATTTAATAAAACTAAAATCATATAAAATAAATAAAAATAATTTCCAAAAATTAGGGTACTTATAATCTATCAACCTTAAAAAAATTTATCCTCAAAATTATAGTAAGGCTCACTAACGTAACTAGGAATAGTTCAAAGGGGTACACTACGTCACTACAGTCTCTCCAACTCATGCAAGTAACAATCAATCTTAAATAAATTTTCCTATACAACTTTCATATCATAAAACTATAAATGGTTAGCTCTAGTCGTTCCTCTTGGTGTTGGCGGTCTTGCAACGATTATGTTGAAGGCTTGTCCTCCTTGACCATCAAGCCAAGAACTTAATTACTAGTCCCTTACCACTATATTCCTGGTCATCTTTAACTTTTGAATCTATCAGCTAATTTCCTCAAAGGTTTTGTCATATTCAAGCCCACTAATTCCCAAAAAGTAAATCTATCGATATTTCTTAAAATTCTCAAAATTTAAATTCAAGTCCACTCTTACCTTAGTTTCCTCAAGATCTTGGTAAGCCGTAATTATTCAATCTATCATCTTCCAAGTTTCAAATTTTCAACTTTCGTAACCTTCAGAATTTTTTTATATTTTTAAATCGATGATTCGTCCCTTAAACTCAAAATTTAATAAATCCACTAATTGTATATTTCTTTAATAAAATATATAGATATATTCCAAATCTTCAAGACAATTTTCTCCTTAAGTCAAATCTCTATCCTAAAAAATTCCTTTTATTGTTAGCATTAACTCAATAACCATAATATTCTTCCAAAAATTCATGAAGTCAATTGTACTAAATTATCTCAATTCTACTTTACTTGATTGTCTTTCCTCAATCACCATCTAAGTGCTATACCGTTAAAATATAAAATTTCTTTTCTAATTTGACTTCTAACACAAATTCTACCAACCAATTTTTTTCCATAAAACACAAGTTTATATCTTATAAAAACCTCCTCAATGTTTATTCTAAATCCAATCTCCTTTCTCGCAAGCTTATAAATTCATAAACTTCTTCAATCATTTCAAACATTAATTCGCCATCCACAAATCATATTGTGCCTTGAGGACGTCTACCCACCTTTGGTCACACTTCCCCATCAAATACATGATGTCCTAAAATTTTATAACCCTTGCACACTAGTTGCAAAAATTAATACCACTAGATACCTATGGCATATGGCATCTCTAATCCCATCTTATCAATAAAGCAACTAGAATTCAATAAACAACTAATTTATACTATAACCTAGGAGTTTTTGATAAATTTTATAAAGTACGATAATTCGCCTCTCCGAAATAGGAAGGGACGAGAAGCAATGGCTGTCATGACCCGCACCCGGTATAATGGCACAAATACATGACAACGTCCAGCCTACGCCGCAGTGTCGGCGGTAGAACGCTGTCTAGGTCTACTATACTAGCAATGAATATGATAACCTGTCAATATAGCTCATCTCCAATTGGAGGACAATAAGATATAGCATACTCAATCACAAATCTATGTGGACGATATAAAGGCACGATAATTGATGCTAGCATAAAGAGAAATATCCAGAAATATAGAGTATTATAATACATATCCAGAATCGAATATATCAATACAAGTATGAAATAATAAACAGGCTAAACAGAGAGTGCTGGAAACATATCCAGTACAAGCCTAGTCTACTGGGTCACCACTACTGTCTCCTCGAGTGGAACTAGGCCCTGTAGTGCCAAAGTCTCATGATTTATACCCACTATGTCATGCGGACCATAGTAGGTGGTGCACTTATCCTCGTCCTCGTCGTCTGAAAAATATATCCAGTCAGAATTGGAGCAAAGTACATTTCCAACAAGAGTTCCAGTAAATGATATGGACTAAGTAACAATAAATAGACATAATATACAAAAAATAATAACATGTACATGAGCATGGTATATATGGAAATACTGTAAGTAAACGAAGAAAAAACATGAATCATCATGTACAGTAAGATCAAGAAATACTAGCTAAGTGAGTGAATATTAGTATCAACAAGTGACCGGCTTGGGAAATTGAGCGGGAATATGGCCTGGCTAGTCATACTGCGGTGTATGACTAACACTCATGGGAAAAACAATATCATGCACGGGAATGCATGGTATGGTCACATGCCTACACTACTACTCCCCGCCCCCGACTGGTATAGTGGATCTAACCATGGTACATTATGACACGGGATACTCTAAGAAGGTTGCTAATCCTCTCACGAATTGGTGTCTATACAATGCACAAGAATAATAACGGGGCTTGCTTAGGGTATACCAATACACGGAAATAACATCTCATGATGAGATCCGGGAAATACCAATCCGTGTAACCATCGTATCGAGAATTCAAGGATATCTACACTAAATATACGAAACATAGAAAATACCATATACATGAAATTATCAAAAAAATACTCGCCTGTGCCCAAACTAAAACCTTCCCCCTTCTGATCACTCAATTCTTTTCACTCCTCCTCACTGATTCTTGTACATGGAACTCCCTTCCTATTCTTCCCTCTTGTCCCCTAAATTGGCTACTGTTGTTGCTTTCTACTGCTATTATATTTGCACTAGCAGCTACCCCCATTACTACCTGTATTTGCCTGTAGCAAACTTGTATTTGCTGTTACTTGTCTACTGCCTTCTACACTCCAACTAACTACTTATCTAACATAGAACACACCCACTCTCTAATTCCAAGTTTCACATGACCCCTTCCCTTAACTGATACACAAAGCCCACATCCTATATTCCGTGAAGCACAGCAGTGCTCACATCCAATCTTAGCCTAACATCTAACTCACACACACACATGTATTAGTAAGATACATTTCCCCTATCTCCTATATACATAACAGTTAGATATTTAATGATACAGACACATGTATATATACCATATATATAACTCTAATGCCTATGCATTTATGTATACATGTATATATTATATTGGAATACATGAAATTAGTGAGCCACTAGGCTAGTGTCAAGTGTCATGAAAATAGAGTATGTGCACCAATGTGTTAAGGTCAAAAAACCTCCAAATTGATCCCGTGTCCTATAGTATCACGACATTACCTATACGTATCCATTTGTGGATACGATAGAGACACACACTACCCAATCTATACTAATTAGGCCTGACAAACCTAGTATCAAACATTTGGGGTGCCCTTCTCGGAATTCCTTCAAATATGGCACAAAACTCAACCAAACTTTCAAATTGAGACTCATTATTGTCTCAAATCTCTTCCTATGGGTAGCCCTAGTCCATGGGTGAATTTCTAAGGGTCAAATTTAACAAACAAAATCTAAATAACAAGGATAGAGAGTGTTATACCTATTGGGAGATGGATTCCCAATGAATAGTCAAATAGACACGTAGCTCCTAGCAAGTGGACTCCTCACCTTGCTCCTAGGCTCCAAGCTCCTTCTAGGCTCTTCCTTCTAGAGAGAATGAGAGGAATAAGTGGAGGAATGGGTGGGATTTGGAAGAAATTAATAGAGGAATGGCTCTACTTTGGGAAGAACTCCAAATTAGGGAAGAATGAGGTTATGGAATAAAATGAATGAAGTAAAGAGGGATCCTCCTTGGCCGACCATTTATTCCTAGGTTAGAGCCTATGCACAAAGTCCACTTAGCCCTCTAATAGTTGTCTTATAGCTACTTAAATGCATGGAGGGTTTTGGACTTATTTTGGTCAATTGTCTAATCTCTAATTAGGCTAATTGGTCATGACTAATAAGTCTAATGGGATTAGTCTAATAAGTTTATTTATGAGTCATGTCATGCTACTTATTGGGCTCTAGTTTAGTGTCTAGGCTAACCAGTACACTAAAACAAGTTTGACAATTAGGCTAGCCACTAACCGTATCAACGAACACAATAAAAATTAATAAATGCACACAATATTCCTAAATAAATATTCACATCATATTATAATTATGAAATGACAAAATTATCCCTATTTTAGAAAAGTGGTAGTGAAAAGTCTACCCCCCTAAAAAAATTTCGTCCTCGAAATTAAAGACAAAACTATCTCAGGGAACAGAATCAGAATAAGAAAGATTCGTACCTCAAGGCTTGAAAAGATAAGGGTACCTCTCTCGCATGTCGTCCTCCCTCTTCCAGGTAGACTCACCCGGAGAGTGATGCCTCCATGAGACACGAACCAAGGGAATGACTTGGTTCCAGAGCACCTTCTCTCTACGATCCAAAATCTTAACTGGATGTTCTGGATAAATGAGTCGTGTCCACCTCGATCTCGGAGTGGTCAAAAAAGTGATGGAATTTGCCACGTACCATCTCAACTGCGACACGTGGAACACATTGTGCACTCTCTCTAATGCAGGCTGTAACTCTAGTCGGTATGCCACTGTATCGACCCTCTCAAGGATACTAAAAGGTCTGATGAATCGTGGACTAAGCTTCCCACCTCCACCAAAGTGAATCGTGCCCCATGTCGAAGAAATCCACAGGAACACTAGATCAGCAACCTATTCACCAACCTATCAAAAAAATAAAATCTTAAAACTTAATCTATAACATGCAATCACAATTAGACACAAACACTAGTGTAAACCCCCTAATTTCAGGCTAGATATTTTTTTATATTTTTTATTTTCCTTTCTCAGTTACTACTTTATTATTGTTATTAAATTGTTATTATTATATTATTTTTAACTTAGAATTTACCTTATAGTTCCATTAGAAGGAATTATTGAGTATGTAAACTCCCTAAAGAAAATAAATAAATTACTAATATATATATATATATATAATATATATATATATATATATATATATATATATATATATATATATATATTGTTTTACTTGCCTGGTGAATAGAATATACGTATATGGACATTATATGTGTACGCATAGAATTATTTCTACTAAGATAGTAGTAAGCATTACTTATATATGTGAACGTATATTTGATAGTAACATACATATACATTCTTATAGATATTTGTGGATATACGTTCATAAGCTATTTATAGAATTTCTGTATTTACTATGTATCTTTACGTATATGAAATATATATATTGTGCCTATTTGATAAATTATTTTATTTTTATTTTTAGAATTATTTTGAGATTTTAAATTAGATAAATATATTACATAAATGCTCTACCTAAATGGGGTAAATATGGGAACTAGGATAATGTACTTTGAATTATTATTATTGTTATTATTATGAATATTATGATTATATATTATTATTATCATTAGTAGTGTGATTATTATGAGTAGCATTTCATTCTTTATATATATATATATAATATATATATATATATATATATATATATATATATATATATAATATATATATATATATATATATATATATATTATATATATATATAATATAATATAATATAATATATATATATATATATATATATATATATATATATATATATATATATATATATATATATATATATATATATATATATATATATATATATATAGTAATATATGTATAAGAAATAAAAAAAGGGAAAAAAATTTCAAATCTGTGAATAGTGCTAGCGCACTGTTCATCAGCTAAAAACCCGAGCACCCCCTTTAGTCGTATTTCCTAAGCTTCTATTTAATGCAAAGTTTGGTGAGCCAAACTCAACCTAATTTAAACGAAAATTTATCCAACCAAATCCTATTGAATCCACATCATGTTCTCCGCCGATTAGAACAAATCCTAGTCTAAATCCTGATATGAATTTATGGGAAATTGATTCAAAGTTAGGTAAAAATATACACATATATATTTTTATATCGACAGTTTCTTCTTCGTATCTCTTCATACAAAACCTACGAAAGTTCCTTGCAACCCTCGATTCCTTAATCTCAGACCTTCCTCCGACCCTAGATGACCTTGCCACTACCGTGTGCACGGACGCAAAGCCGCTGGACGGCCGGTAGAAGAGACAACAAACCGCAGCGCCAAAGCAGCGCCTCGAAACAGAGCCAGCACTGTGGCGGACCCAACTTTGTGGCAAAAATTCCCCCACGATGCTCGATCGTTCTTCGAGCTAGTTGCTCAGTTATACTCACCACATATATGGCTTGATTTCCTTTCAATTTATTTAGAACCTAGATGACCAAAACCCTAAGGAAATTGAGACAAATCTCGACAAAAAACAGTGTCAATATACCCTATTTTTATTGCTAAGATACCAATTTGGAAGACTGATTTTGATCCTCTGTTAAGGAATTTTCTAAAAGTAATTAAAAACATTAATATACAACATATAGGGCTGTACCACCCTTCTTGTAGATTTCAATTTCGTCGACTACGCATCGAGAAAACCGAATCCCAAATTTGCCAAAAATAGTTTTCAAAACAGAATTGTTTTTAGAAAAATTACCGATACGGCGTGCGCCCCGACAAATCGGGCGACATGGTCACAACCCATGAGCATCAAAAGATGTGTGTGGATGTTATCGACGTATGGCATTCGACGAAACTTAATTTTGCTGTGTGTGTACGACGAAATCGAGGCGCATCCGTCGAGATACCCTCTATCGGTCCCTTCGCAAACTAGCCAATTACTTTATGCACGTTCGTCATCTCGAGAAAAAACTTGTGCCAATAGGACTATGTTATTTTTTTGGTCCTGTATGCCAAGTTTGGTCCGATTCTGAAAAGGACGACCGGAACGTTATTTTGGCGGGCCTACGATCTGACCCAAGGGGCAAATTTGTGCACGACCCACCAAAATCCAACTTTGAACATATGATTGGCTTTATATCATCAAACCAGACCCGTAGACATATAGTTTAACGACTTTAGAGACCATAAGTACTGGTACGCTTTTCGGTACAAAGTGGGTCCAACGACGGATATCGTTTTGATCCAAAATTATGATTTTCCCCTGTATCCAGAATTAGACTTTTGGGTAGGCATTCTTAGACATCTTTTATACCAAATGCGTTCATTATGTTTATTTCAGCATCCGAAGATGGTTGCAGGAGTTGACTTTCTTTGTTTAACATACTTTTATCAGCAGTTCAGGACACCAGACGAGTACATTTATTTTTTGTTTTTGCTATTATATTATTAATTACTATAATTCATTGTTAGTCATTTAATACTTGATTCTCGACACGTTCGTCACATGGATACCACATCTTGTCTTTCCTTCATATCTTGTCATATTTCTTACCTGTCGTATCGGAAAGGAGAAATACCAAGTAGATGTGTGATCTGATATAGACTGTATTTTATTTCATGCAATATAGACATCATAGACAATGTTTTATTTTATTACAATATAGACATCATAGAAAATGTTTTATTTTATTGCTATTTAGACATCGTAAACATTGCGGTGTAGTGCACCAGCCGATCACACATCGAAAGGAGTACTTCAACACACTTAGATAGCTATGTTCCTCGTTCCAATCTTTATATGTTCCATATATTTTCCTGTCACTTGTTCATTGTATTACCATGTTATAGTAGATTCTTTCATCATGTATTTTATGGCTAACCTCTGTTTTATAGTCGTTATTATATATTGGAACTGCACTCAATGAATTTTACTCGTTCCATTCCTGACTGGAAACCATTATTTTTTCGGTAAGTCGCAAAATTCTTAGCATTTGGGAGACATGAGTATATGTGGAGGTCAACTTATAAGACTAGTTAGATGGTTTAATATTTGTTGTATTAGTTTTGTGAGACATTGTATATTTTAGCAAATATAAACTTGTGAATATTGTAAATTTAATTTAGTCATTATGGATGAGAAAAAAGTTATTATTTTATGTGATTTGAGTATCATGGCCTTGACAACGTTCTACCACCGATACTGCAACGTAGGCTGGCTTGGACACGCACTCGTATCCCAAAAATGGGTGCAGGTCGTGACAAGTTTTTGTGGTGGTCCACGCAGGTCTATTTTTGCAAAAATTGTGAACTCGTGGTAGTACTTAAGTTAGTCGTACTATTGCGAGCCTGTGACTAGGAAGTGATCATTCACAAATATGATTGATTTGATTTGATTTTAAGACAACAACTAGGACTAGAAAGTCCCCTATTTAATTTATCTATTGGGTAGTTAGGGTTACTACATAGGTCGTGTGATTTAGCCAATGATTTATTGAATTCTAAAACCTATTATGTGACTTAGGAATTTTTTCCTAGAGTGATAGACCATTGTATTTGATATGATGGTATGATCTAAGGTGGGTAGTCTAATCACTTATAAACTAGGCCTTCTTATGACCCTATCCCTAATCTTGATCATTTACTCAAATTTTATTTTTCCCTCCTTAAATATCATCATCATATCCGAAATTACTTATTTATTTTCCCTTTTTTGCCATAAGGAACTATTTTTGAAATAATTTCTGGTTCTATCACCCATATGTTAAGCTCGAACTAGTTTTAATAGGGATTAAATTGTTTTCCTTGTCATCAGTCATTTCTTTCTAATAAATGTATTATTTTTCAAAATTGATACTTTCACCTAAATGACAGATACATACCTTTTTCTCATCATGATCCACTAGTTGAATCTCTAAAAACTCCTTTGAAATTCTTAGGGATATAGTTGGAATAATATAATTTTGATGACTTACGATGGAAAGACAACAGTACACTGGCGAGGCACGATCCCTAAAGTTGATATTATTTCAAGTAAACGTAGGTTATCGAATATTGTTAAAACTATGTCTTATTCGTCCTCTTTTGATCTTAGTCATCTTTATGTTAATATTGGATAGAGTTAATAAATTACTCGATGTCATATCATGTTTGAGTCACGAAACCAAGGGTTTACTACAGCCAGGTGTACACTGGCGAGGCATAAACTCTCGATAAAATGATTTCAAACATGATACAATTTTCGGATACTATAGAGGTTAGGAAAATGATATGTATGTCTCATTGGTTCCAAGCCAATACTAGTAGAAATTGTAACTACAATTTTTCCTAAAATGAGGGTAATTTTAAACTTTTGTACAATTGATCAATGTAGTTATTAAATAATAGATTTAAATCGTGTTAATGACAAATTGGTAAATTTTTGATTATTTTAATATTATTTAATTTGGTGTATTGTGACTTCGGTCTTTCGCTAGTGAACCTTAGAACAACTTAGCCTAGAGACCAACCATGACCATAGGGACCTAGCTAAAAAGTTGGATTAGTAATTAGACTCTAATCTAGCTAGGAATGACTTAAAAACCATTTGGAGAATTGATTTAAGGTGCTAGTTTGGGCCTTTAGCTTAAGGGATTGTTTTTACTACATAGGAAGAGGTGTTGGGCCTTTGTGACTTAGCTTAACCCTAGCCCATCACTATGGCCGGCCAAAAGAGTCTTCCTCCACCTATTTAAGTCACCATTAGCCCCCTCTTGCCTCCTTTGTGGTAAACCCTAACCCTAGTTTATGTTCTTCCCCAAATTTGCCTCCTTTCTTCAAATTACCTCCAAATTGAATAAAATCAGTTTCATTGCACTCCTCTTGTGAAGAAGAAGTCTCTATTGGCTAGCTAGCAAGGATTGGAGGCATTTGACCATAGGAATTTGGTGTTGAAGCTTTTCAAAGGGCTATTTTATTGAGATTCCAACTCAATAGGTATTGATATTTAAACCCTTTAGATATCTGATTTCTCTTCATAGATGCATTCATTTAGGGTCCCCTAGCTATAGGCTTCGTTTGGGTTCGATTCGTGTCCATTTGATATGCGTATCAGAGGAGTATCGGAGTGTTGTGTAAGTGTTTGGTGAAATGCCACATAGAAATGAATGTTAATAATTTTCAAAACAAATTACACATTTTCGTAGCTGGTTATGTGTAGATCTCAGATCTGTAAGACCGAGCTTGATTTGGACACGAGTCGTGTCGATTCTTGGACACGGGAAGGCCTGTATACACTGTGTGCAGTGTCCTACTACCCGAACAATGTATCTTTTTGGACATGCCATGTGGACACCTAAGATTTGGCATGGAGGTGGGGGAACTGACTGTCAAGGTGCTCCCATAAGTTAGGTTGATTTGGTGTCGTTTTGAGGAAGTTATAGTATCTGAACTGGTTTGTGCTGACACGTGAACACGTGTATTTGAGCCAATGATACGTGGTTAGACACGACACAGTTTGGATACGAATCAGGGTTACTGACACGTGACCCTATGACTTACCTACCTACTGACACGACCACGAGACACATGGTTGGACACACTATGTCCTGGACCCCCCGACACTCCCCGCACACCCCCTGTTTGTGCACAGGTTTTGACCCTTCTGATTGACACTGGGTTGACACGTTCTAATACCTTGCTTTGACACACTCACAACAGACACTTCCTTACCCACATTGTTGCCAGGTTTGGGTTTTATGTTGAGTTGGGTTTGTGATCTGTGATGGGGGAAATGATATGCATTGTGTTTTGATATGGGTTTGGGGCTTTGGTTCTGACTTTGAGTAGGTTTTGTACCCAGAATTCTGAGATTGAGCGGGGGGTTCAGTTATCAATTGTACTTGATGTGTGAATGGATATATATATTTATATATATATATATATGTGTGTGAATGGATATATATATATATATATATATATATATATATATATATATATATATATATATATATATATATATTTGCACTACAACAAAAATACCTTTTAATGACGGCTAAAAACCGTCATAAATTAAGAACCATGACGCTTTTTTTTCTTAATCCAAGCATTATGAAATCGGGTGTTATAAATTTTTTCAAAGCGTTATAGATAATTCTTCCGAAAACGTCATTAATAGGTTGAATTTCTGCTACGTTTTATTTTCAAAGCGTTATGGATAGTTATGTAAAACCGTTATGAATAGTTAATATGGTTTAGAAGTCAGGACATTTTGAAAGCGTTATGAATGGTCAATGTATCACATTTATAACGCTCTATACTGCATGTTATACATTCCAAACACTGCTCAATTCAATTCGAAAACAACCACTTTGAACCATATTCACAACAAAACATTGAAATGTAATATAAAGTACCATTAATCTCCATTTCATTGTCTCAAAATAGGGTACATCAACATCTCACAGATATAGAGTACTTTATCTAGCTACATTCCATTGTCTCAAAATAGAGCACTTTAGCTATCATTCTACATTTCTCAGGCCATATATATCTTCTCAAAATATATAGAGTATCCAATATAGAGTACACTTTAGCTACATCAAAACTATCAACATAAAAACATCCCACACTTTAGCTTCAATTAGTCACATGAAGACCTGTGTCCACAGCACATGTACCCTGCAAAAGATAAAACAAGGTTTAATAAATGTAATATAATGATGTATATATATGTAACTATCGGATCTTGAATGATGTATAAGTCCTGATTAAAAACACACATTAAGATCACAATTTAACATATGTTGTGGGAAACTGTTGTGTGGAGTTTCTATCAAATTCATCTATGTGTATATATATGTAACTATTAGAAAGAACTACACTAGTGAGCAAAGGTTAATTAAGGACCCAATTAGTAAGAGAGCATGAACAAGAAAGATATCATAAAACAACAATGCTTACTGAGCTTCTCTTAGAAAGATATCATAAAACAACAATGCTTACTGAGCACCTTGGGCTTGAAATTCTTTTAGCATGATCTCAAATTCTTGTCTCCGTTTACGCTCCTCTTCCAATTGGAACTTCAGTCGCCTCAGAAGTTTATTGGCCCAATGCCTGACACGCCACTTCAATGTGAAACCCATAACCACACCGATCGCAAAGCTGATTCATGATCAGTGTCTAACATTCGATTGCAACAGTTGGTAGTTTTGAACTACAGAAAAAAACTGTCAGGAAGTCATGTGTAGGATTAAAAACTAAAGAAGCTTTAGATATTGCCAATGTATGGATAATCAGATTTGGTATTAGACGGTCAACTGTCAGCTTGATATATTATAATCAGATCTGATCTATTTTTCCTTTGAAAACTTTAGTTTGAAACATCAAATAGATAAAAGATATGTACTCTGGTGACAAATTTTAATACTTACTGAGCTTCATGCAAGAACCCATATATATCAAACTGTAATGTTAGAAGGAAATGATGTTTAGCAAGAAAAATAGACCAAGCAAAGCATCCGACTGCCACATACTAGTAAGCAGTGAAGGACGGATTCTGGTAGCAAAGTCCATAAGTTAGATGCAAATATTGGAAGAAAGAAGTTTTGGACCCATCCAAAAACAACAATGCTTCTATTGTGGTCGATAACATCAAATTGCTGTACATGAGGAGATCTTTGATTCTGGAACTTCTGAAAAATCCTGAAACGTTTGTGACCAAAGTTGTGGGTTGCTTTGTGAAGGTTAAAAATGACCCAAAAGTTATCTATTATTTAGCACTGAAAGAATACCAGCTTGGCCAAGTGACAGGTATTGCGTTCAACTCATGCAAGTGAGGTAATATCAAGTTCTCTTTTTGGTTCTTCTGGGGAAAACTTTGTTTCTTTTACCTATACAGGTATAAAAAAGTCTCAACAGACATACAAGTTAGGAGACACAAGCTCGGATATTTTACTGTGTTTCCAATTTTTCCGAAGATATTATGATATCTAGTTTATCAAATGATGAAATCGAGCAGGTATCTTTAGTGAGCTTGGGTCACCAATTATGTTCCACATGGTTATCATATTATTTTTCTGAACAATAGTTGTTCCATAATGGTGTATTCAGAAACGAAGTTTTAGTTATTTGGCATGATATTTTTCATTCCTTAAAATTGTATGTTTGCATGCATTACTTCTTTAGAATTGTTGGTTTCTATAGATGCTTTCTAATCTTATACTGGATTTATTCTAAATCAGGATATATTATGATCAAACCCAAATCTATTTATATGGATTATTTCAAAATAAACTCTGTCTAAGTTTCTTCTGTATGTTACTGACTTTTCTGTATGGATTATTTCAAAAGAAACCTGGCTTGTTTTCATGTGGTAAAGAAAAATGGTGAAATAGGGAAGAATCACCTTTACATAGGGTTATACAAGCAGAAACTAGCCCTATTAGAAAAAGTCCCTAAAAGCCACACATCAAGCTACCATTATACTTGTGCCTGAATAAAATATTCAGGTAGTTCCTGATCATAAATGTATCTAGAATTCCCTTATCTATAACTGTACATTGCATATGAACAATAGCCAAATCTCATGTTATTGCCTTGAATTCTACTGGATCAAAATCCATTTATGTTGGTTATGTAATCTATTAAACTGATAAAGCTTTTCATTGTCATTCATACTGACAAACAAATTGACCAAGGAAATTTTAAGCTACTATGAGCAAATACTGACCTCCATATCTTAAGAAAAAAATCATCTATAAAAGACCAATATATTTTTTGTCACGCCCCAGTTCCGGAATACGGGGACGTACACGGCCAGCTACACCATATAAGGTACGAATACGCTATACGGTAATGACGGCTGTCCAGTCTGGTTGGGTATCCTAGCATGCAATCAATCTATGGCCTAAATCCGATCTCATATCCACAGGTAAATCATAATGAGACAATATCAAGAGAGATAATCATATGAAAAACAGGAAATACTCATATGAAAATCTGGAATCTACAGTACAGGATAATAATGTAGACAAGTATACCTTCCCACAGTTCCTAGCATGGTCTGGAACTGAAGCACACCCTCCAAGTCAAGTCTGGAAGATCCACAGGGTCGGTCTCAGGCAATCTGGGATCAATCCAGGGTTGGTCAGGCCAACCGTAGCAAGTACTAGAAAGGAAGGCTCAAGGACGGGCGAAAAAAACCAGCAGGATAAAATATGACAAGGATAACATCTAAAAACAGTAAATAAAGGTAAGGGATCATGCGGTACCAACGCACGATAACAATCCACAAGTATAGTGAAGCTAACACAATCACAATCTTCCTAGCATCCACTAACACCTGCACTGCCAGCTGGAAATTAATATCAGCTGGCTAGCAGGCAACAAGCCAAACAACACAGAAGGACAAGCGGCCACACAATGCCTACGGCTTGCTATTATTAGCTAACTAGGGTTATCACAGGCCTAATTGCTAACAAGATGCAATGAAACTTCAAAGTCCAGCTCCTGCTTGCTACTACCTGAATGGCCCCAGCAAAAGAAAAAGATAGATATAGCAGGCACCCTGCAGTAAGATACATGTGCCCTAAAGAAGTGCCACACTCGACGGAGGGCTGGAAATGCGCTCATCTCGATGGATAGCAACAAATCCCTAGTATATATATATAGATACATAGGGCCGGGGTCAGACAAGCAACAGGTCACTGGGAAGTCCCCATGAACTACATGATTAATCTAGTTATTACCTAGTCAGTTTCATTATGGATCCCTGACCGTGGTACTCAGGGATCCATGTCCTAGACATGATGCAAGACAAGACTGGACTGGTGGCTTATACAAGCACAATCAAGAGAAATCAACTACGGTATCAAGACGGGGTCATGCTGAGCAAGTCAGGACTAGCTGTCGCAACAGCAATCAAGAGTAAACATGTCATGTCGAGAGTACTAGTCAGGAGTACGCCACCACGGGCCACTATCAAGAATCAAGAGTATACATGCCAGGTTTACTGTCAAGTCCAGAGTGCTAGTCAGGAGTGCACCTCTACGGGTCACTAATCAAGAATCAAGACAGGTCCAGGTCATCGTGTAATACCAGGAACAAGGTCAAACCTATCAGTCACAAGAAGTCACATGCCCAAATCGTGACATGGATATCAAGTCGGGTACAAAATCAGAACCTCTACTATAATCACATCTCAAGAATATATGGGAGCCTAGAGCTCCAATCATCCCGTCTGTCTATCCACCAGATCAATCTATCAAGAGTCACCCTTCTAAGATGGATTCAATATCATGTCAGGAAGGTCAATAACCAAATATCCAAGCTAATCACTATAAGCAATGCTAGGCCCTCTGGCTCATAAGAATCCTCCAAGTCAATGATCACAAGCCACTAGAAAACGAGCCCCTCTAACTACCAAGACATAGCAATCAAACCAGGTTTTCCCCAACTACCGGAATACACAAAGGTACCAGGTTTTGGGCATTTAGGAAGTCGAGTAAAAATCATATAATAATACCCTCGATATTCTCCTCGTTCCACGAAATATTCGAAATCACCAAAATCTAAGAATCCACATAGATCCACCAAGTCAATATCCCGAGATCGAATCCCCAATATACTCAATCATGATTCATATCCAAAAGTTACCATCCAAATATATAAGGCACTAACAGCCCTATCCAGCTAGGCTAGGACAACTCCTAGAAAGGATGGGACCAGAGGACAAGAGTCTAGCAATAAGTGTTGCCGGAAAGGCAAGGATTACATGAACCGCTCTGGAGTAAATCCACAACCCTTAAACCAAACAATGACCAGGGTTGCAGACCGTCTCCCGAGTGGAACCGCTCTCTTTACGCTACCCGACGGACAAGACAGGTCTGGAGCTAGGCGACTAATCTAGTCTGGAGTCTACCTAGCAAGCAATGGGATCAGGTATACTATACCAAGGTGAACAAGCACGAGCCCAGTCCAGCAAACCAAAGGGATGGTTCTGCCCAGTCCTTCGAACCAAATTCCCGATCGGGAATTTTGGAAGAATCCGGCAGAGTCTCCTCTGTATTCTGGACAGGAGCTCCCAGCGAGTTGGGGCTAAAATCCACTCGGCGCAACCCGCCGTAGAATCACAGAATCGCAGACTGAGAACACTAGGTCTCAGCTACCAGCAGCACTATGATGCGTACTGGAAACAAGTCGATAGCCGAGAACACTAAGTCTCGGCCTCCAGCAGCACTACGATGCGTACTGGAAAATCAATCGAACCCGAGACCACTAAGTCCCGGCCTCCAGCAGTGCTACAATGCGTACTGGGCGCCAAGCCAACATGCATAATAATAAAATAACCGCCTCGCAGGGCACACCACAGCACATGCCCATAAATCCCTAACCCAAGCACAATCACCGCCACAAATAAAGTTAGCCAGAGCCGTTACCCGACCGCGAGTCGGACACGGGGCACATGGGGACAATCCGTACAAGTGAGTCGTGCTCGTGTCCTCGGAGGTGTGGATGACCCATCCGAGTTGTCCGATACGGTCTATCCCGGTATCGGACCAAGCTATCCTAAGTTATCATCATGGCAGTTCTACTACTAGGCTACACTAATCATGGTTATAAAATTTACAAGTACAATTAATTAAATGAAATAAAATCCAGGAGAGAGAGCAAGAGCCGTCGATGAGCAAGGGATACTTGCCTAGAGGGCTCGGCTAGGTAAGCAAGTCTTCGGCAGTCGCGATCCATACTAGCACGCCAATCGAGATCCTCAGAACATACAATAAACAATCATTAGAATTAAATAATACAATAATAGAATAATCACAAGAGATGGCAGAAGGCTATACTGTGTGGGTTCCGCAAGCAGCGCAGGGATCTAGCACGGAAACCGAGGCACGCAGACCGATACGGGCACGTAAATCGAGACACACACGTATATCGAGACGCACACGAGAATCGAAAGAACACGAATATCGAGACAAACGAGAAACATAAACGTGTACGTAAATCGAGACGACCCAAGGTTCAAGGAGTACGTGAATCGATGCAGCACACAAATCGATGTGTGCACACAAATCAAAAAGGTACAGAGTCCAATACGGCACACAACCGAGACGGCACGCAAATCGGTACGTACACGAACCGAGGCAACACAAGATATAATTTGACACGCAAATCGATACGATACGCAAATCGGTGCGTGTACGTTAATTGAGGCGGTACGGGTCACGAGGTAGACACAAAGGCCGAGACACGAAAATCGAGATGGTGTACAAATCGAGATGGCACGGTGCCCGAGGCAGCGCGAGGCTCGAGGCGTCCCGCTGCCCAAGGCAACACGTAGACCGAGGTTGCACGAAAATCGAAGCCGTACACAAATCGAGGTGCACGCACATCGGAGAACGCAACCCGAGGAAAAGCACAGAGCACGAGGGCTCGCTGCACGAGAGTGCACTGCTCGAGACAGCACACTCGACGAGGCAGCACACAAAACGAGAAAGAGAGGGAGAGGGGAGCTCGGGAACCTCACCGACGGGCGCAAGGCGGCTCGGACAGGGTCGGGTCGGGCTCCGGCGGAGGAGAGCAACGGCGGCAGGAGCTCCGGCGGCCATGGGGCTCGGCCAGCGGAAAAGGGAAGGAAGTGGTGGTGGCCGCGGCTGAGAGTGATGGGGACGATGATAATGGTGGTCGGAGCAGTGTTGGTAGCGGTGGAGGCTGATGGCGGTGGCCGCGAAGAAGGAGGCGGCCATGGAGGATGGTGGATGGAGGTGGTCGTGGTGGAAGATGGTGGCCCAGGTGGTGGTCGCGGCTGCAGTGGTGGGCAGTGGCGGCGGTCGGCGGTGGGCGGTGCTGGTGGGTGATGGTGGCAGCGGTGGCCGGAGCTGGCCGGGGAAGAGCGGGAGAGGAGAGGGGGAGATCGAGAGGGAGAGGGAAGTGAGTGAGCTCGAGAGAGAGAGAGAGCTGAGGAAAAAGGAAAGGGGGAGGGGGCTGGTCCAGTGAGGGGTCGGGAGAGAGAGAGAGTGAAGAGAGAGGTGAGGGGGTTAGGTAGGGGGTGTCGGCTGAGTGAAAAGTGAGGGGGAGAGAGAGAGTGAAAGCATGGGTTGGGATTAGGGTTAGGTAAAGGGGAGGAGTAGGAATAATAATAATAATAATAATAATAATAATAATAATAAAATGGTAATAACAACAGTGGCAAGAATAATAATATGGATAAAATTCACCCTCAAGAAATTATTAATAAAATTTTAACAATACCCAAATTTAAATTCCCCAAAAATACAAAATACAGTCAGATACCTATTTCAAAAATAGGGATTTGACATCCTACCCACCTTACAAAAATTTTTTCCTCGAAATTTCAAAATTATCAAAATATGGTTTTCAAAACTAGTACATATATATCTGCCATGAAAAACTCTACCCACCTTACACAAATCAAGTAATACGATAAGAAACGAACAAAATCTCAATATGAAAACATCAAGGAGAACGGTGTATGGCTACATAAATCAACTCGTAAGGTAAATCTAAACAATGAAGCAATCTCAAAAAAGTAAAATCTCGCATGCACGAAATAACCCCATAAATCAAAACAGGTACAAAATATCGAAAACAATGTCCAAAAACATAAAATCCCAACTGCATAAAAATCCTCATAAATCATAAAATACAGGGTATCTGTCTCGAACCGATGACCGTAGTTCCTAATATCCAAAAAATGTATGCCATGGTTATTCTTTGCCACGCCATCCGGAATGGCTGCAAAAGATTCACCAAAATACTGTAATCGAGCGGCTGCAACTTTCGTTACCACGCCGTCAAGGTATACTAGGGTCACCCGGTACTCTTGACAAATATCCAAAACAAATCAAATCCATAACCCAAATATCCAAATCACTAAGATCACAAAATCTCTAACAATGTAATGAGAGTCCTAGAAAACAATCAAAATCCAAAGTCCAGATGAATCGTAACACACATCCAAAAATATCTTCAATAATAACCACAAGATAGCTTTTCTAGAAAAATACTCCAAACCAAGAATCCACATCAAAATATAATGTATAGAAAGTATATCTATAAAAATAATATCTGAAACAGATAATCATGAGTGCAAAACTGTCCGAAATCAAGGAAGCCGAATCGATACGAGAATATCTCTCGGATACTCAACAAATGTTAAAATATCCAATCTCAGAGTCCTGATGACATCTTCATTCCGTAACAATCCAGCCAACGCTCGAAGAGGGCGACAATGATACTAAGTCAACATGAAGTCAACGCACGAAAGGGATAACAAGAAATCAACCAAGACGAAATACCGGTAGAGAGTGCAGAACCCAAGATAAATAATCATGTAACCCAAATGATGGAGATAACATCTCATCAAATAAGGTGATCGACATGACCAACTATAGGATCATATCCATCAAACAAGGATCAGAGGTAGATAACACGAATAAGACATGGCCAAGCAATATAGGTCCAAGTAGAGATGAGGACCAGTTTACAGGTTCAAGGGAGCGAAGGACAAGTGTAACAAGTGGAAATACCAAAAAATAGTGGACTGTGATCAATAATCATGTGATACCCAACAAAATCTCAAAACGAGACCTGCATGGGCCACCACTAAAACTATGTCACGCCCCAGTTCCGGAATACGGGGACGTACACGGCCAGCTACACCGTATAAGGTACGAATACGCTATACGGTGATGACAGCTGTCCAGTCTGGTTAGGTATCCTAGCATGCAATCAATCTATGGCCTAAATCCGATCTCATATCCACAGGTAAATCACAATGAGACAATATTAAGAGAGATAATCATATGAAAAATAGGAAATACTCATATGAAAATCTGGAATCTACAGTACAGAATAATAATGTAGACAAGTATACCTTCCCACAGTTCCTAGCATGGTCTGGAACTGAAGCACACCCTCCAAGTCAAGTCTGGAAGATCCACAGGGTCGGTCTCAGGCAATCTGGGAACAATCCAGGGTTGGTCAGGCCAACCGTAGCAAGTACCAGAAAGGAAGGCTCAAGGACGGGCGAAGAAAACCAGCAGGATAAAATATGACAAGGATAACATCTAAAAACAGTAAATAAAGGTAAGGGATCGTGCGGTACCAACGCACGATAACAATCCACAAGTATAGTGAAGCTAACACAATCACAATCTTCCTAGCATCCACTAACACCTGTACTGCCAGCTGGAAATCAATATCAGCTGGCTAGCAGGCAACAAGCCAAACAACACAGAAGGACAAGCGGCCACACAATGCCTACGGCTTGCTATTATTAGCTAACTAGGGTTATCACAGGCCTAATTACTAAAAAGATGCAATGAGACTTCAAAGTCCAGCTCCTGCTTGCTACTACCTGAATGGCCCCAGCAAAAGAAAAAGAT
Organism: Iris pallida; assembly: GCA_029216955.1. Lineage (NCBI taxonomy): Eukaryota > Viridiplantae > Streptophyta > Magnoliopsida > Asparagales > Iridaceae > Iris > Iris pallida. The sequence continues at coordinate 7,986,918 of JANAVB010012000.1, read as the reverse complement.
AGATATAGCAGGCACACTGCAGTAAGATACATGTGCCCTAAAGAAGTGCCACACTCGACGGAGGGCTGGAAATGTGCTCATCTCGACGGATAGCAACAAATCCCTAGTATATATATATATAGATACATAGGGCCGGGGTCAGACAAGCAACAGGTCACTGGGAAGTCCCCATGAACTACATGATTAATCTAGTTATTAGCCTAGTCAGTTTCATTATGGATCCCTGACCGTGGTACTCAGGGATCCATGTCCTAGACATGATGCAAGACAAGACTGGACTGGTGGCTTATACAAGCACAATCAAGATAAATCAACCACGGTGTCAAGACGGGGTCATGCTGAGCAAGTCAGGACTAGCTGTCGCAACAGCAATCAAGAGTAAATATGTCATGTCGAGAGTACTAGTCAGGAGTGCGCCACCAGGGCCACTATCAAGAATCAAGAGTATACATGCCAGGTTTACTGTCAAGTCCAGAGTGCTAGTCAGGAGTGCACCTTTACGGGTCACTAATCAAGAATCAAGACAGGTCCAGGTCATCGTGTAATACCAGGAACAAGGTCAAACCTATCAGTCACATGCACAAATCGTGACATGGATATCAAGTCGGATACAAAATCAGAACCTCTACTATAATCACATCTCAAGAATATATGGGAGCCTAGAGCTCCAATCATCCCGTCTATCTATCCACCAGATCAATCTATCAAGAGTCACCCTTCTACGATGGATTCAATATCATGTCAGGAAGGTCAATAACCAAATATCCAAGCTAATCACTATAAGCAATGCTAGGCCCTCTGGCTCACAAGAATCCTCCAAGTCAATGATCACAAGCCACTAGAAAACGAGCCCCTCTAACTACCAAGACATAGCAATCAAACCAGGTTTTCCCCAACTACCGGAATACACAAAGGTACCAGGTTTTAGGCGTTTGGGAAGTCGAGTAAAAATCATAAAATAATACCCTCGATATTCTCCTCGTTCCACGAATTATTCGAAATCACCAAAATCCAAGAATCCACATAGATCCACCAAGTCAATATTCCGAGATCGAATCCCCAATATATTCAATCATGATTCATATCCAAAAGTTACCATCCAGATATATAAGGCACTAACAGCCCTATCCAGCTAGGCTAGGACAACTCCTAGAAAGGATGGGACCAGAGGACAAGAGTCTAGCAATAAGTATTGCCGGAAAGGCAAGGATTACATGAACCGCTCTTGAGTAAATCCACAACCCTTAAACCAAACAATGACCAGGGTTGCAGACCGTCTCCCGAGTGGAACCGCTCTCCTTACGCTACCCGACGAACAAGACAGGTTTGGAGCTAGGCGACTAATCTAGTCTGGAGTCTACCTAGCAAGCAATGGGATCAGGTATACTATACCAAGGTGAACAGGCACGAGCCCAGTCCAGCAAACCAAAGGGATGGTTCTGCCCAGTCCTTCGAACCAAATTCCCGATCGGGAATTTTGGAAGAATCCGGCAGAGTCTCCTCTGTATTCTGGACAGGAGCTCCCAGCGAGTTGGGGCTAAAATCCATACGGCGCAACCCGCCGCAGAATCGCAGAATCGTAGACTGAGAACACTAGGTCTCAGCTACCAGCAGCACTATGATGCGTACTGGGAACAAGTCGATAGCCGAGAACACTAAGTCTCGGCCTCCAGCAGCACTACGATGCGTACTGGAAAATCAATCGAACCCGAGACCACTAAGTCCCGGCCTCCAGCAGCGCTACAATGCGTACTGGGCGCCAAGCCAACATGCATAATAATAAAATAACCGCCTCGCAGGGCGCACCACAACACATGCCCATAAATCCCAAACCCAAGCACAATCACCGCCACAAATAAAGTTAGCTAGAGCCGTTACCCGACCGCGAGTCGAACACGGGACACATGGGGACAATCCGTACAAGTGAGTCGTGCTCGTGTCCTCGGAGGTGTGGATGACCCATCCGAGTCGTCCGATACGGTCTATCCCGGTATCGGACCAAGCTATCATAAGTTATCATCATGGCAGTTCTACTACTATGCTACACTAATCATGGTTATAAAATTTACAAGTACAAATTAATTAAATGAAATAAAATCCAGAAGAGAGGGCATGAGCCGTCGATGAGCAAGGAATACTTGCCTAGAGGGCTCGGCTAGGTAAGCAAGTCTTCGACAGTCGCAATCCATGCTAGCACGCCAATCGAGATCCTCAGAACATATAATAAACAATCATTAGAATTAAATAATACAATAATAGAATAATCACAAGAGATGGCAGAAGGCTATACAGTGTGGGTCCCGTAAGCAGCGCAGAGATCTGGCACGGAAACCGAGGCACGCGGACCGATACAGGCACGCAAATCGAGATGCGCACGTATATCGAGACGCGTACGAGAATCGAGAGAACACGAATATCGAGACGAACGAGAAACATAAACGTACACGTAAATCAAGACGTGTACGTAAATCGAGACGACCCAAGGTCCAAGGAGCACGTGAATCGATGTAGCACACAAATCGATGTGTGCACACAAATCGAAAAGGTACAGAGTCCAATGCGGTACACAATCGAGGCGGCACGCGAATCGGTGCGTGCACGCAAACCGAGGCAACACAAGATATAATATAACACGCAAATTGATACGACGTGCGTGTGCACGTAAATCGAGGCGGTACGAGTCACGAGGTAGGCACAAAGGTCGAGACACAAAAATCGAGACGGTGCACAAATCGAGATGGCACGGTGCCCGAGGCAGCGCGGGGCTCGAGGCGTCCCGCTGCCCAAGGCAATACGTAGACCGAGGTTGCACAAAAACCGAAGTCATACATAAATTGAGGTGCACGCACATCGGGGAACGCAACCCGAGGAAAAGCACAGAGCACGAGGGCTCGCTGCACGAGAGTGCACTGCTCGAGACAGTATGCTTGACGAGGCAGCATGCAAAACGAGAAAGAGAGGGAGATGGGAGCTCGAGAACCTCACCGGCGGGCGCAAGGCGGCTCGGCCAGGGTCGGGTCGGGCTCCGGCGGAGGAGAGCACCGGCGGCAGGAGCTCCGGCGGCCATGGGGCTCGGCCAGCGGAAGAGAAAAGGAAGTGGTGGTGGCCGCGGCCGAGAGTGATGGGGACGATGATGATGGTGGTCGGAGCAGTGTTGGTGGCAGTGGAGGCTGATGGCGGTGGTCGCGGAGAAGGTGGCGGCCATGGAGGATGGTGGATGGAGGTGGTCGTGGTGGGAGATGGTGGCGCAGGCGGTGGTCGCGGCTACAGTGGTGGACAGTGGCGGCGGTCGACGGTGGGCGGTGCTGGTGGATGATGGTGGCAGCGGTGGCCGGAGCTGGCCGGAGAAGAGCGGGAGAGGAGAGGGGGAGATCGAGAGGGAGAGGGAAGTGAGTGAGCTCGAGAGAGAGAGAGCTGATGGAAAAGGAAAGGGAGAGGGGGCTGGTCCAGTGAGGGGTCGGGAGAGAGAGAGTGAAGAGAGAGGTGAGAGGGTTAGGTAGGGGGGTGTCTGCTGAGTAAAAAGTGAGGGGAAGAGAGAGAGTGAAAGCATGGGTTGGGGTTAGAGTTAGGTAAAGGGGAGGAGTAGGAATAATAATAATAATAATAATAATAATAATAATAAAATGGTAATAACAACAGTGGCAAGAATAATAATATGGATAAAATTCACCCTCAAGAAATTATCAATAAAATTTTAACAATACCCAAATTTAAATTCCCCAAAAATACAAAATACAGTCAGATACCTATTTCAAAAATAGGGATTTGATATTTTTTCAAGGACCCTTACCATGTTTCATGAATCCTCAATTCTTAAAGGTTGCAAACAAGGTAATGAGCGTCAATCAGCAATTTAAAACAGTAAACCAACACATCATATTGTAAAAGAGATGTACGTTCAATAGAAAAGTTGAAGGTATGCAAAGAGAAAGAGGATTCAAGAAACTGGAGAGTAAGTGACTTTATAATTCAGTCTCACTGCCAACAAACAAGTCAAAATAATGAACCAAAAAACTGATTTGTTATGAATGACCTGCATATATTGACGAATAGCATATATCTTTGTAATAGAAGTGCTACCAAGCCCATGCCTCACCCACCTGTCTGACCATACGCAAAATATATTGCTTTTGTTTGCTGAAATATTATTGGTATAATAGGCTCCATAGTCTCACGATATTCCATTTAAGCAAATGAAAATTATTATCAATGGTCAAATGATGGAAATGACATGGACTTAAAAGGTTATCAAAACCTTGAATATGGTTGCCTCATCATTGCTGACATTCTCATCCAAAAGAGAATCAAAACAGAACTCATGCTTCTCGACATATGCGGTTAAGTCAGCCTTCCATATAAAATAAATTCAAATCAGTAAGTCAAGTCAAATATGTGAAGTTCTAAAACTTATCCCAATTCCTCAAAAAAAAAAGGGAAAGGGAAAGGATCTGAAATAATTGACATATACTTGTCTCCATCTAAACATAGTACATTTATATCAAATCATAGTTAACCATAATACCTAGATTATAATACAAGTAGAAATGATCTTGGAGAGGGGTGGGGGAGTTTGAGAGGGAGAGCTTTGGATCTGAGGAATTGGGATAAGTTAACCATAATGCCTAGATTATAAATTTATTGAGCAAAAGAACCATTCGAGTGATGTTTCATATTTCATTTGATCTTGATGGAGGATATTGATGACTATTGACATCTAATGAACCTGGATATTTTGTTGTTTCTCATCTAAATCCCCAGCACTACATTCTCTTTTCAATTTCTCAAAATATGCCCATATGTGGTGGTACAAAAACGACTAAACACATGAAACAAAATTGTATCAGGGCAAATTGATAAATAAATAAATAGCATGCTTTTATCACCCTTGTAGAATAAAAGGGTAGCATGCTTCTATCACCCTTGTAGCATAGAAGGGTAGCATGCTTCTATCACCCTTGTAGCATAAAAGATGTATTTGTTGATGTGTGCATCCATGTGTGCATCTGTGTGTCTGAGACATCAGAGAACCATGAATTGGACCTAACAAATGAGGTATTATTAGCTACATATCTCTGGAAACTGGTAGAAGCACCTCAATTGAAGAATAGATAATAATATGTATCAGAGCTAAGAAACAAGATGGATACCTCATTACACTAATCACTGTGAACAATTCCAGAATGTAGGTACCCCAATCTATTGTCAAAGTTTTCTGCATTTCACAAATTATAATATAAAATGACCTCAGACTTAAAACCCAAAGAAACAGAAGAAGCATGAAGTACCCCTTACCAAGAGATTTTGCGGTTTGATGTCACGATGACATACCCCTAAAACACCATGAATGTAAGCAAGCGCTCGGCATATCTACACACAAGATTAGATTACAATGTTAGTATGAAACATTTAAGTTAATGTGGACGGTATAACAGTTGTACAAATGATATGGCACCCGATACATATAAAGTCACACATAGGAGAGGCATATGCTGGTTCATCCGAGTGTAGTATTTTGTCATACGATAAACAGTCTCAGAAACATATTCAAGTATAAGATTCAGGTATAGCTCATCTTTATCGGTGGTTGAAAAGAAGTGGTGCTTTAATTGAACAACATTAGTATGATCGAGTAACTGCATCATCTGGAGCTTCCTGTTCTTGTATCTCCTATCATGCAGTACCTCCTTAATAACAACTGTTTCCCCTGTTTCCAAACACTTAGCCTGCAAAATATGGTATTCAAAGAAAATCAGAAGAAAAAAAATCAAAGGTTAAATTTAGGTGAATAAGTGGCATAAGATAGTAGGAAGCTAAAAGTTCCTAGAGAACCACACTAAATACCTGAAAAAAAGTACCAAAGGAATCGGTGCCAACCACACGCTCTACATATACAAGATTGTCTGGCATCCCATTGACAAAGAAAAATTTGAATATGTTAATCAGGACTTTGCTCATAATGAACACAATACTGTATGTCGAACCTAACATTTCACAAGGAGCTAAAGAACAAAATTTAAAATTCTTCAACACTGAAAATAGATATAGGTTAAGAGTAATCAAATACCAAAAAAATATTCATCATTGATCACTTTGCGGCAATCTTTTCCAAGCAAAATGGGACTCTCTACTTGAGAGGTACTCAAAAATAATTCCATTATTGTTCCTGTTATCAAGACTAAAAGAGCAAGAAATCAATAAAATTCATTATATATCATATCTTTTTCATACTGAGAGAAGGACTCCTATGCGCGGACAATGGAATTAACACCCTTCCACACTACAAGAACCAACAAAGAAAGAAACAAGAAGATGAACCAATGCGTGGACAAAGAAAATGCCTCACAAATTAGTAAAAAAAAGAAAATTCATTCAAAGATTTCCAAACATGCATTCAAAGATTTCAGCCATCTTTTGAAAACTAGGAAATAGAAAATAAGTCAAAAATTAGGTCAAAAATTAGGGCATTTTACTAAAATCATGTCGAGGCAGAATTTAGGGCACAAAATAAGAAATAATCGAGACATAATTTAGGACAGAATTTAGGGCATAAAATAAGAAATAATCGAGACATAATTTAGGACAAACCTTGGGAAGCGGGAAGCGGGCTGAGGGGAGTTGGGGAGCGGGGAGCGGGCTGCGGGGAGTTGGGGAGCGGAAAGCGGGCTGAAGGGAGTTGGGGAGCGGAAGGAGAAAGAGAGAAGGAGAAAGAGAGAAGGAGAAGGGGTTTAGACTTTTCCTTAAGTGCGGGAGTAAGTGCGTGAGAGTCGATGTTTCGACTTAAAATTTGGTATTTTTTTCATAACGCTCGTATCACTGAGAGACAATCAATAACGTTTATATAGAAAACTGTCATAGAATAAAGTCTTGCTGAAATTTGATGACGCTTCTTTATCAGCCGTCATGAAATCCACTTATCAAGCGTCATTAATAGGTCTTTTTATTCGTAGTGATATATATATATATTTTTGTTGTAGTGATATATATATATATATATATATATATATATATATATATATATATATATATTTAAATTTGGTGTTTTTTTCATAACGCTCGTATCACTGAGAGACAATCAATAACGTTTATATAGAAAATCGTCATAGAATATAGTCATGCTGAAATTTGATGACGCTTCTTTATCAGCCATCATGAAATTCACTTATCAAGCGTCATTAATAGGTCTTTTTTGTTGTAGTGATATATATATTAATAGGTCTTTTTGTTGTAGTGATATATATATATATATATATATATATATATATATATATATATATATATATATATGCAGTTGAGTAGATTTGATTTGGGTTTTGTTTTATAGTTTGGGTCATGTTCTGATTTTGAGTTGTTGGGGTTAAACTCAGTTCATGAGAATTATGAGGTTATTTGTATGAGATAGGTGAACTGTATAGGTTATATTATAGGCTATATTGGGAATACAGTTATATATATATATATATATATATATATATATATATATATATATATATATATATATATATATATATATATATATATACAGTTTTCTGTGATATGTATGACTATGGGTATGGGGTATCCTATGTTACATGTATTAGATGAGTGGGTTAGCAGATTTTGTGATGTTATATCGAGTTGGTAAGTATCTCAGTTTCCTGATATTAATGAGGGGTTGGTAGTTTGGTTTTGGTATGTATATAGTCATATATATAGGTATTATGGGATGATGTATGTTATAGGTTCATGTGGGTTGTAGGTACATGTTCTGTCCCTGAGAACATACTTGTGTTTGCATTAAGTTGGGAGGGTTAAGTGAAATATGTGATATACATATATAGATATATATATATATATATGTATGTGTGTGTAATATATGTATATGTGTTGAGATATGGTTTTGAGGTTAGGAATACATATGTATAGGATGTGTATGTAGACATGTATATAGGGTACTATATGAGGGTATATAGATATAGTATATATATAGTGGTATTGTATATATACATGATATTTGCTCTTGTATCTTGGTATCCTAGTCTACCTTGAGATGGACTAGAGAATTGACCAAATAGGCCTAATTGAGCTTGTTGACTAGAGTTAGACCAAATCCTAGACAATTGACCTAGTTAGCTAGACAGTTGACCTAGTTTGACTAGAATGTTGACCAGAGTTGACCAAGAGTTGACTTTGATCTAGAATGGCTTAGAATCATGTAGAATGAATTGTAAACTTTATTTATTATATCTTGAACACATTGTAACCTTTGTTGCTCTAAATAGGACTCAGTTACTCCGGTTTGGACATCTGTTCTCACCAGTCGCTCAGGATATCAGGCAGTACATGCTCTGATCGTTTCATACTTGTTAGGATTTATATTTTTGCTCTAGACTACTTTACTTGATGCTGGCAGATTGTTCACATGGATTAGTACTATATAGATCTTTTTTTGAGATGTTATCCCCTATTGGGTGCATCGGATACTTCATGTCATGTGCTTTTCCTGTACATCACGTAATCCTTGCTCTCGTATTATTCGTGTACACATGTGTGCTCTCATGTACTCTCATGTTCACATGTACTTCATGTATAACCAAAAATTGTGTATGTAATATAAATTGAATGGATCCTTGTGTATTGATTGGAGCGGGAGAGTAGAAGTGGTTATGTGATTATCCCTCTAGTATACTTGTGTACATGTCTATTTTACCCTTACGTATAATAGAGTTACCATAGATTACTCGTGTGCAAAAACTTAAACCAAATCACATAACCAACTTGTGCTCTAAATTACTGATAGTTCTTACAGTTCATAGTTCTCTATCTTTTTTCTTGTACTCAGATTTACCTGTTATTTCTAATTTTTTATGTACATCTCTTACAACGTTTCATGTATTTTATTCTATTGATTGTTTTATATTTTCTGTCATGATATGAACTGCGTAAGAATTATGTATTTGCTCATGTCCTAACTGGATCTGTTAAAAATATTACATAGGATGAGAAGGAGTTTTGCCCCACCTATTATGAAGCTGGTATAGATGACACTTGCGACCTGGACCCTCAGGAGGATCCAGCTTGCACTGAGGATGCAACCCTATTGCCTAGGATAGACTGCTAGGCTTATCTTATCTTACTTTCTGTTGTCATTTCATGAGATGTATTATTCAGATGTTGGGATTTTGTGTTGTTAAATACTTAAATTTATTATTTTGGTTGTATTGCACTCTGTGATTTTATATCTATCTTATCGTGCCATTTATCTCCTTATAGTTTATGTGATTGAGTTGTATCTTCTGAGATTGTCCTCCATTTGGAGAGTATATTATATTGTGTTTAGTTGTTATTGTGACCTAGAACAGTATTCTACCATCGACACTGCGGCGTAGGCTGGACGTGCCCACGTTTTCGTACCCCTAAACCGGGTGCGGGTCGTGACACATTTTTAGTGGTAGCCCATGCAGGTCGAGATTCGCATTAGTACGATATCGTGGTAGCGCAACGACTTAGTTGTACTACCACGAGCCTACGATAGAGTATAGGAAGTAAGGTATTAGAATGAGAGGATACTCAATCACAGTTAGAATTCCTTGAGAGATTCCTGGGACCTTGAGAATCTTATTTTGAACTTCGATTTGAAATCCTTTTCTCGTTTTTGTTCACCCTTACTCCTTGTTATTGAATTTAAATTTTGATGGATCATTGTTGATTTTGATTTTCATATTGAGATGAATTTTATGACCTGAGTTATGGTATCTTCTGATAACATATGTTGACGATGATCACAGAAAAGGTAAAACGTCTACTTGATTATGGAAGCTGGAGTTTATCACAGCCATATTAGCCGGCGTGGCAGAAAATAGAGACCTGGCTTCAGATGTATATATCTTGGTTATGAGATTTAGAATTTCTTGCAGCTATACTAGTCGACATAGCGAGAATTCTAGACGACATGATTATAGAGGTGCATACCCCAGTTATAGAATCTACCATTTATCGCAGCCTTGCTTACTGGCATAGTGAGGATCCTGAGTAACGTAATTTTGGACAGACGCGTATGATTATCAGATTGTATCTTGAGAAGGTTTTTAACATATCATCTCTATCGTACCCTTCTGTTGTTATAAAATTGTATTCCATCATCAAATAACATAGGAGTAGGGATATTTTAGTTCTTTTAAGGCTTATTTATATGTAGTTCTTTCATAGTGTAATGATTTGATGACTTGTGTTAGGCCTTTATCTTAGAGATGATAGTATAGCTCTGGCATTAGAATAATAACCCTTGTAGCTTGTTCTCTGCTGATTATAATTACCAGTTTTCATATAAGATGTTAGTCTGCCTTACAGGCTTTGATGATTTTCTATTTTCTCTTTCTACTTCCAATATGGCACCCATGACCAGAGCCTGTTCCCTTAGCGTAGCTGCAGTTTCAGATATGACTGAGAGCGTGTTTCCACCTTCTATTGCTCAGGAGGTAGTGACCCCTTCGGCTGACCAGAAGGATAGTAGGATGTATATATTGATGGTTAGAACAGTAATATTTCGTAGGTATACTTTAGAAATAACAAGGATATTCGAGGTCGATTTGTTTTTGTGAACTTGAATAATTTTAGGGTATTGATTCTCGAGATATTTCACCTAAGGGTTTGATGCTAAATTTAGGAATTTAGAAATGGGGAAGAGAATTTAACTGTAATGCGATGATGATACAAAATTGAATAAGATGTTGGTAAGAGGATGACTAGGAACAGAGAGAACACAAGGATTTTGAGTTATAGGAAAATTTAGAGATTTTGTGGAGGTTTTAAAAATTTAAGAAGGATAATATTTGAAGGTGTACGTGAAGGAAATACGAAGGTTGATTTTATAATGGAGAATAAGTTCCTGCATGACATAGTATTATTAGCTTCAAATAATTTCGAGGACAGTGATTTGAACGAGTTCGAAGATTTCATAAACTTTGATTTAGAGATTTCGGATCCAAGTTAGGACAAGGTGTAGGAATTTAAATTTCGGGATGATTAAGTTGATAGAGGAGAATAAAATAAAAAAAAGAAAGAAGAGTTTTAACAAGAGCATGATTCATGAGAAGTGCCTTGGGGATTAAGGCCCCGTCTCCAGGAGGAAGTTCTAGTCACCAGACCTAGTTGGAGGTGAGTTTTGACCTCGACCATAGCATGTCTTTTGAGATGTTTTGATGCACCCCATACCATTTGTATATTTTGATACCTTGTGATTTTCTAGTGCTGTAGTATGGTTAGTATAAATAGATGAGACCCCAGACTGATATTGCATGCCATGACCCTATAGGTTTTTCTTTCAAATTGTATGATTTCGATAAAGTTTTTGAGACTATGATTGTTGGGGACGTGACCCTAAGAGGAGTACGATCGACCTAAATTTCGAGGACGAAATTTTCTAAGGAGGAAGAATTGTGACTACCACCTTTCTAAAATGAGGATAATTTTGAACTTTTATAAAATTGATCATGATAGTTATTAAATAATAGATTTAAATCATGTTAACGATAAATTGGTAAAATTTTGATTATTTTAACATTATTTAATTTGGTGTATTGTGACTTCGATCTTTTGCTAGTGAACCTTGGAACAACTTAGCCTAGAGACCAACCATGACCATGGAGACCTAGCTAACATCTTTGGTTAGTAATTAGACTCTAATCTAGCTAGGAATGACTTAAAAACCATTTAGAGAATTGGTTTAAGGCGCTAGTGTCACTACCACTTTTTAGCCTTGAGGGTATTTTGGTTATTTGTGAATTATTTGATTTTATTTGAATTTTTATTATTTAATTAACTGTTAAGTGTTATGTTAGCCCTTAACCTAGAATTGGCCTAATCTAGAGGTTAGTCATGATCCTAGAGACTAAGTTAGAGAATTACAACTTAATGGCTAAGTTAGAAAATATATAGATATTTAGTTAAGTTAGATATTTTAGCTTGAGGCTTAATTGCACATGGGCCCTTTAACTAGAAGGCTTAAAATCTTACCAAGAAAGAAGCCCATAGCTACCTAATGAATCAAAACCCTAACCCTAACTAAGTGGCCGGCCAAGCAAGGCATTCCCCCTATATAACATCCCATCAATCGCCCTTGCCTCCTTTCATTACATCTCAAGCCCTAGTTTAATGTTCTTCCCGAAATCTTCACCATTTATCCAAATTAACTCCAAATTGAGCCTAGTCTTTGGCATTGGACTCTATTCATGCTGTGGAGGCTATTGGAGGCTAGCTAGCAAGGATTGTAGCTCATAGGACCATAGCCATTGGAAGGACGATCTCATCTCTAAGCCTGTCAATGAGAATTCACTCTCAATAGGTAAAACCCATTAAACTCATTTTAAATTTTAATTTTTCTTCGTAGGAGCATGCATCTAGGCACCATGGACCTGTAGGCCAAGATTGGTAGGAATTGGTTTCCATTTGATACGCGTATCGGACACGTATCAGAGTACTAGTGAAGGTGTTTGGTGAAATGCTTGTGAGAACTTTTTATTTGTATTTTCTGAAACTAATTACATGTTTAGGTAGCCCTTCATATGTGTTTTGAATCCCCCAAGGACTGAGATTGAATTCGTGTCGTCTTCGTGTCCAAAATGGACACGGACACGCAGTACGGGGGCTATGCACCGTGTCCTGCTACTCGAGGGGGTTTTCTCCTCGTGTAGGACACGTGGACAGCTGCCATTTGGCATGGAGATGGGGGCCATGACTGAAAAGTTAGCCTCCAAGTTTTGTATCGATTGGATGCGTGTCGGACACGAAATCGCACGTGCACGAGATTTATACTGACTGTGCATAGGCGGATCTTGTGTTCTGATACGGGGTTCGTGTCAGCCCTAGACACAATGTGGACACGAAGTGATGTGTCCTACGTATAGCCCTAGACCCCCACTAATTGTGGACACGAGCACGAGGTGACACGTGCACTGTGTCGTATCCTAGGAGACCCGACACCTCTCGACCATACTGTGGTCTGTACAGTTCTGACACCACTATTTTCGTATGGTTTTGACACTTCATATCCAGCCTATGGACACGTGGACATGTCTCTAACTAGGACACAGGTAGGCTAGACACTGGTGCCCAACTGATTTAGGGTTTCCATGTGTTTTGGTGTTCGAATTGGATTGGGTGAGGGTTTGAATGGTGTTGTCTGATACCGTACACACACCGAAACCTGGGAATAAGTTTTGATTTGATTTATGGGTTTGGTTTAATGTTTGAAAATCTGAGATTTAACTGTATTTTATGTTGGGTTATGATTTGGGATTGTAGGTGTAGGTATAGTGTGTATGCCTGTATGGGTAAAACATTACACATGTACAGCAGATACACACACATCCTATAATCTGAGAACACACACACACCCTATAATCTATTATATACACACACACATACCTGGCTGTCATTGAAACACACACTCCTTATCCACACCCCCCACACTCACATGAACCTGGACACACACATAGGTATACACTCACACACCCTCTACACACACACACACACACACACACACACACACACACACACGCTCACACTTTCACATACAAATATATACACCCCTTCTCTTCCGATATATATATGTATGTATGTATGTATGTGTATATATACATAAAATATATATATATATATATATATATATATATAATATATATATATATATAAAATATATATATATATATATATATATATATGTGTGTGTGTGTGTGTGTGTGTGTGTGTGTGTGTGTGTGTGTGTGTGTGTGTGTGTGTGTCTGTAGTTTATATATGTGTGTAATGTATAATATAAATATTTGTGTGTGCGGCAGTTTATTATAGGCTATATAATATTGGTATAGGATATATAGCCTATGACTAGTTGTGGTTAGAAATGACCCTATAGGCCAAGTTAGGCACACTTTGACTAGCTACTTGACTAAGTTGACTAAAGTCAACTATGGGTCAAACTTGACCTAAAATTGACTAACGTAGACTAGTTGACCATTGTTGACCAAACCCTAGATAGTTTGACCATAGTTGACAATAGTTAACCTAGTTTCACTGTATAGTTGACCAGAGTTGACTTTGGCCTAGATTAACCTAGAATCATATAGAATACATTGTAAACTTTATTTTTACCATTGTGGATACATTGTGACCTGTGTTGCTCTAAATAGGACTCATTTACTCTGACATAGACATTCTCATCGGACATTCGGGATATCAGGCAAGTACATTCTCTGATCATTTCATACTTGCTAGGACTTATATTCTTGCTCTAGATTACTTTACTTGATGCTGTCACGTTGGTAACACGGATTGGTACTATATGGGTCTTTTCATGAGATGTTATCCCCCTCGGAAGCATCGGTTACTTCATGTCATGTGCGTTTTACTTTTATCATGTACTCCTGTGCTTTCGCTATTCATGTATACTCTTGTGATTCATGTACTCTCATATTCACAGGCCCTTATGTATAACTTCATGTGCACTCATTTATGAGCTCCTATGTGATAATCATGTACAATAACATAACCTTTTTAGATCCTTGTGTATTGATTGGGGTACGTGGAGTAGAAATAGTCATGTGAACAATTCTAAGTAGTGTAATCATGTATAAACTCAGTAGTGTAATCATGTATAAATTCTAGCTGTTCATGTGCCTATCTTGTACTCTAAACCACTAGTCACTTGTAGTTCTTTACTTATAGTAGATATTTCCAGTAAATTTATCTCTCTCTCTTTTTTCATGTATATTTCTTTCAGCGATTCATGTATCTTACTCTATTGCATGCTTTATATTCCTGTCATGATATAAATTGTTGAGATTTTGTGCTCGTTTCTGTCCTGACTGGACCTGTTAAAAATATTACAGATGACACTGAGGAGTTCTGTCCTACGTATTATGGAGCAGCCTTAGATGACACTTACGAGCTGGACTCTCAGGAGGATCCAGCTCTGGCTGAGGATACCACCCTTTCTGTTTAGATTAGCTTAGCTAGGCTTGTCTTTTCATTTGGCTTTGTATTGACATTCTAAGTTGTATTATATTTGGATGATGTTGATGTTGTGTCGTTAGACACTTAGACTTATTTCCTCTATTTGTATTTCTTTTGTGATTCCATATCTTATCTATCATATCGTACTTTCTACCTTAGATTTGTGATTGAGTTGTACTTCTGTATTGTCCTCCGATTGGAGTGTATATACTTTACAGGTACCATATATATTGTGTTAGATATATGTGACCTAGGACAGCGTTCTACCGCCGACACTGCGACGTAGGCTCGTCGTACCCACTTCTCGTGTCCTTACACTGGGTGTGGGTCGTGACATGTTTTTAGTGGTGGCCCATGAAGGTCTAGATTTTGTAGTGGTATTCGAACTAGAGTATCACTACAACCTCCGGTCGGATGTAGGATATGGTTTTGAGGTACTCAATCATATTTGGAAAACTCTTATGTAATTCTTGCCATTTAAACTATTGCTGATTAATTGCTTCCTTTGAAATAAACTATCCTCCTTTGATTATATCACTTCATTCTCAGTAGTTGATTTTTTGTTGATCTATCTCTAGGATAGTGCAGACACGATCCTATCGCTCCGGCCAAAGGCATACTACTAAGAGGTTTGCCATCTCTCGTCCGGCTCAGCCCAGTCAGGCAGCTTCCGTGGTACCTTCTCATGTTGGAGCTTCAGCCATTTTCGGGGGTGGACCTCTGCCTGTTCCAAAGCCTTTCCCGAATATTCCGAAGATGTTCCAGCGGCCGCCACCGTCAGGATCAGTTGACGTCGCCCAGCTTTTTACCTTCTTCCAGCAGATGGTGGGGGCCCAGCAGCGCCAGGCTGTCGATTTCTGGCAGGGCATTGATAATGCCCATCAGTTAGCTATGACGACAGTGAAGCGAGTTACGGCACAGCCGCAGGGTGGCCAGATCCAGCAGTATCAGCAAAAGATGCCAGGCATCCAGGAGTTTCAGAAGATGCGTCCGAGGGATTTTTGAGGCACAGAGGGGATCTTATATGTTGACGATTGGATCGAGCATGTCAAGGAGATATTCCGGCTGGCGGAGATACCAGCCCGACTTCAGATTGAGGCAGCAGGCAGCCAGATGCAGAACCTGGCTCGCACCTGGTTTCAGACGGACCCTAGAGTGGGCACTGAGGGACAGACTTGGGGAGCTTTCAAGAAGCTCTTCAAGGAGAAGTTCTTTCTAGATATAGCTCTCGGCGCCTTAGAGATGCAGTTCAAGAGTCTGGTTCAGGGGAGCCAGACAGTTGAGGAGTATACTGGGGAGTTCTGCCATCTGGGCAGATTCATCGAGGGCCTCAGCGGGACGATGAAGGCCAGGAGGTTCAGGAAGGGATTGGTCAAGGAAGTCAAGTCCTTGACCAAGAATGACAGGAGTGCCACTTTTGATGAGATACTGATAGGGGCCATGGCAGTAGAGGATGATCTTGAGCTGAAGCTCAAGAGAGGACGGGATACCCATGGAGCCAGCGGCAGCGGAGGCCAGGCCAAGAGGCCTCACTTTCAGCAGCAGTACCAACAGAGGCCGTTCCAGCCACTACAGTTCCAGGGGCAGGGTCGTGCACCTTTCCAACAGGTGCCACAGCAGCCGAGACTTCAGCAGCAGACTCCGAGACAGCATCCCATTAGTTGTACTTTCTACAAGAAGCCAGGTCATGGATAGAATGACTGCAGAAAGAGGCTTGGTAGATGCCTACTCTGTGGTTCAGCAGAGCACCAGTTAAGGGAGTGTTCCATGTTTTTGGGACGAGCATTTCAGGGAGCAGGAGCCAAGGCTCCGGTAGGGCAGCCGAAGGGACCATCACTGCAGACTCAGCTGCAAAGGTTCATGCAACACCAGCAGCAGGCTAAGGGAGGTCAGCAGGGGCGAGCTTTTGCCATGGCAGTTGAGGACGCAGAGGCTATTGGGGATCTGATTGCAGGTTCTATTCTTCTCGACTCCATTCCAGCTTTTGTATTGTTCGATTCTGGGGCTTTCCACAGCTTTGTGTTTGTATCTTTTGCTATTAGATACCATCTTATTTCTGAACCTTTGCCTAGGACTTGTAAGATCATGATCGGGGGTGGCATCATCCTCGTTAGTGATATTTGCAAAGGTCGGAGAGTTGTTTTGGGAGGCCGTGAGTTGGATGCGAGTCTGCTTGTAATATCAATACCGAACTACGATATCGTACTCGGTATAGATTGGTTGAGCAGGCACCATGCCAGCATAGATTGCCATGGGAGTAGAGTTCTCTTCAGTATGCCAGGAGAGCCAGAGTTCGAGTTCACCAAGCGGCATACAGAGCAGAGCAGTAGAGTTTTCTGTGGAGTTTCAGTCGAGGAGCAGGCAGTGCCACATCCACTGATAGCAGAGTTCATAGATGTGTTTTCGGAGGACTTGCCAGGACTTCCACCAGAAAGAGACGTTGAGTTCTCTATAGACTTGGTGCCCGGTACAGAGTTGATATCCTAGCACATCTGTAGGGTGAACAACAATGAGTTGGTAGAATTGAAGAAGCAGGTGGATGAGTTGCAGGACAAAGGCTTTATATATGTGTGTAATGTATAATATAGATATATGTGTGTGAGGTAGTTTATTATACGCTATATAATATTGGTATAGGATATATAGCCTATGGCTAGTTGTAGTTAGAAATGACCCTATAGGCTAAATTAGGCACACTTTGACTAGCTACTTGACTAAGTTGACTAAAGTCAACTATGGGTCAAATTTGACCTAAAATTGACTAACCTAGACTAGTTGACCATTGTTGACCAAACCCTAGATAGTTTGACCACAGTTGACTATAGTTGACCTAGTTTGACTGCATAGTTGACCAGAGTTGACCAAGGGTTGACTTTGGCCTAGATTGACCTAGAATCATATAGAATACATTATAAACTTTATTTTTACCATTATGGATACATTGTGACATGTGTTGCTCTAAATAGGACTCATTTACTCTGACTTGGACATCTATTCTCATCGGACATTAAGGATATCAGGCGAGTACATTCTCTGATCATTTCATACTTGTTAGGACTTATATTCTTGCTCTAGATTACTTTACTTGATGCTGTCACGTTGGTAACACGGATTGGTACTATATGGATCTTTTCATGAGATGTTATCCCACTCGGGAGCATCGGGTACTTCATGTCATGTTCGTTTCACTTTCGTCATGTACTCCTGTGCTTTCACTATTTATGTATACTCTTGTGATTCATGTACTCTCACGTTCACAGAGCCCTTATGTATAACTTCATGTACACTCACTTATGAGCTCCCATGTGATAATCATGTACAATAACATAACCTGTCTAGATCCTTGTGTATTGATTGGGGTACGGGAGAGTAGAAATACCATGTGAACAATTCTAAGTAGTGTAATCATGTATAAACTCAGTAGTGTAATCATGTATAAATTCTAGCTATTCACGTGCCTATCTTGTACTCTAAACCACTAGTCACTTGTAGTTCTTTACTTATAGTAGATATTTCCAGTACAGTTATCTCTCTCTTTTTCATGTACATTTCTTTCAGCGATTCATGTATCTTACTCTATTGCATGCTTTATATTCCAGTCATGATATGAACTGTTAAGATTTTGTGCTCGTTTCTGTCCTGACTGGACCTGTTGAAAATATTACAGATGATACCGAGGAGTTCTGTCCTACGTATTATGGAGAAGCCTTAGATGATACTTGCGAGCTGGACTCTCAGGAGGACCCATCTCTGGTAGAGGATACCACCCTTTCTATTTAGATTAGCTTAGCTAGGCTTATCTTTTCATTTAGCTTTGTATTGACATTCTGAGTTGTATTATATTTGGATGATGTTGATGTTGTGTCGTTAGACACTTAGACTTATTTTCTCTGTTTGTATTTCTTTTGTGATTCTATATCTTATCTACCATATCGTACTTTCTACCTTAGATTTGTGATTGAGCTCTACTTCTGTATTGTCCTCCGATTGGAGTGCATATACTGTACAGGTACCTTATATATTGTGTTAGATGTATGTGACCTAGGATAGAGTTCTACCGACGATACTGCGGCGTAAGCTGGACGTACCAACTTCTCGTGCCCTTACACCGGGTGCGGGTCGTGACAACTAGTTTGGGCCTTTAGCTTAAGGGCTTGTTTTTTCAATATAGGAAGAGGTTTTTGTAAGCCCCATAAATTTCAGGGATTTATTTTTTATTTTTCTAAAAGAATTATTTACGATAATAATTCTTTATTTTGATTATTTTTTATCATTAAATGTTCATTTCCATGACTTTGATTTCTGGAGCGTCAGAGATGTCAGTCTCTGGAAATTTTTTTCACTGGTTTGTAGTAGACAAGATTATCTCCATTTTGATATATCATGTCCCACTCAAACTTATTTCCTTGTGCTCTTTTTGCATCACGCAACTTTTGGGTCAATTTAGGCCAATTTATCGTTTGCCGTAATTTTTTATTTAACTTCTAATTTAATTTCGGGACCCGACATCGGTTCAATCTGATCGACCCAATATATGGCTCTGACCTATTTTGAGTCTACTATGCATGTGCAACTTGCGTGCCACCCAATTGATCTCCCTTGTGCTCTCATTTCATCCATAATTTAAATGACTTAAATTTGTAATTTTATTTAAATCTTGGCCCAAACTAGTCCAAACTTGACCCAACACCCAACCCAATTTGGTGTGACCCCTGTCATGACTACCCATACACCCCACTATCGTATTTGCCTTTTTTCCTACTCAAAAAATCCTCCTCTTTACACAAATATCTCATTTTCTCTCTCTATTATATATATATATATATATATATATATATATTTTATATATATATATTATATATATATATATATATATATATATATAATACACTCTCCCTCTCTCTTTATTTAAATCCCTCTCTCTCTTCATACAACACACCCTCTATGGCCGGTCACCTCACCCCTCTCTCTACTTTTCTCTTTCTCTCTCTAATTAATCTCTCCCATTAGATGGCATTCCTGGGTTACCATGGTATATTGCTATTAATGCGAAGTCGTGGTAGTACTTGAGCTTATCTGTACTACTGCGAGCCCGCCCTAGGATTAAGAATGAGTCATGGAATATTTCAGGATTTTGGTACTCAGTCACATATTAGGAACTCTTGATAGATTTTAGCGATGACCCCTGGGAGTCTTATTTCAAAAGTTTTTCGAATCTATTCCCACTTGCTTCCATTCGTCCTGATTTTGAAATATCTGTCCGTTATCGAACCCTATTCTTGCATTGGGATGTGTTCATAGACCCCAGAGGGAACTAGATAAACTTATATTCCTTCTAGGTTGAGATTTGTTTTAGATAATATTTCAGACTTTTAGATTTTAGCCTAGATAGTACCTTTGGGACAACCCCTGAGAATTTTTTTTCTTTTTCTCTAAACCCTATCTTGAAAGTTGTTGTTAGCCCAATGATTATATCTTGTTTTTGAATATGGCTAATCAAATAAGTTTAACATAACGACATTACTAATATTCATGTAATCACTATCATGTTGCTACTTAAACTTAACATTGTCCTAAATGTTCTATATCATAATTCTATGTTTATATCATAATACATCATACTGTTTTGTTTGGCTAACATTGATTTACAGATATGAAGTAAGCATGATCAAACATGATCAAACCAGGACATATGCAATAGAGAATTATTGATGGGCTAAAGACGACGTTATACAAGGAGATTTCTCTGAACCGCGTAATGACCTATCCTAAATGTTCCAGATCTATTTATCTTTGGACGACCGCCGTCAAGGAAAAAGACGACTTCAAGTCTGCTCAAATATTTAAAGAAAGACGTCACCAAAGGGCTCTTGGTTTTCCTATTTTATCAATGTATTTTCAATATTTATTGAGTCTAGGAATACGATGTAAACTGCATCGTACTGGCAAATAGGCTATCCAAGAAACGTTTTAAAAATATCCTTTCATTTTGAAAATAAGCCCACTTACAAAAGCCCAAACTACTTCCTAACTGCTTGATCTTTTCAAAAAGCCCAAAACCAATTTGCAAAAATCCTAACAGAACTCCAACAGAACTCGGCCAGAGTTCGGCCAGAATTCGGGCAGAATTCGGCCAGAGTTCGGTTAGTGGACGTTGGATTTTGAACTTGGTCCTCCTGCAATTACGGATCTTGCCAAGATTTTCTCATAGAGTTCTGTCCGAATTCTGTCAGAATTCTGCCTTTGGAAAAACTATAAATAGAGAAGGATGTCAATCATTTCAATTCACTCAATACCAATTCACTTTCATATCTCTTCTCTATAAGCCTACTACTTCTTCCAAAGTATTTTGAGCTATTTATTTTCAAATTCCAAGCCAGTTATAATCTTCTAGTCGATTTGCCAGTACGGTACGGTCTAGAAGTTTCAGAGTGATTGTAATCAGAGGCTTGATTGAAGAAAGACACTTCACAATTGAAGTTGGTCGAGTATGTTTACAAAAACAAAAAGTTTATTCCAAACTTGTGAAAGAATAATACAAAGTACAATGAATTCTGGGAAAGTAAAACTGTAGGAATCTGATCAGAAGACGATCACTTTATCCCTTGGACTATGTGAACTTGAAGACTAGAGCCTCTGGAGAATACAGCAGCAATTTTGCAAGAGTTCATGATCTCCGTGTGTATTTATCTTATGCTTTAACAATGATTGAAAACTCTATTTATAGAGTTTAGGAAATAACTGTTTTAACAGTTATTCTGATATGCACGAGGCTGGATTGTGCCACATTAGGTTACGCCAATCTTCTGTTGTGCCAACTTTTATTCAGTTATAAGTCATGTACTAACTGTATTTAGACGCGTGGCATCATGTGATTGAGATGCGCGTGGTCGTGTACAGGATAGTAGACACGTCTTGAGAGATTAGTGGCAAGTGTGCCATGTCATCCTGCTTTAGAGATGAAAATTGTCTCAACTTTATCAGATTGTGCGAACTTCAGTCAATGAGTAAAACTGTACCTGATTGAGCTGCGCCTAGATACGTGGCAGCTTTTGAGCAGAAGTCATTCAGATTGCACCTAGGCGCAACTACGGATTTTGTCTGGATTGCGCCTAGGCGCAAGTTACAAAGCGTACAGGACAGCTGTCAACCAACTCTCCTCGAGCAGCACAATTTGCGGGATTCGAAGAGATTTTTCTCGTTCACTATGGTGTCAGTTGTCAGTGCTGTTAGGTAATGATGGCTATTAAATGTCAGACGCCACGTAGATTTTGGCGCAATAAGACTGGGCGCAGTCTGATATATGGCGCAACCTGTTCAACGGTGCAGTTTGTTCTATGAGCTTCATATCAGTGGTACAACCTGAGTTTTGGGGTGCAACTTGATCACTGTTTAGTAGGTTCATGGCGCAACTTGATTTTTAGGCCCTACAAGACCCCCTTCAAAGTTTTCAAAACTTAAAAACATTTCAAAGTTTTTGAAATACTTTGAACTTTATAAAAGTTTTGACGGAGTCAAGTTGCGCCAGTCAATGCCCGGTCATCACAATTAAATTTCTTTCTCGAAAATATTTAATCTCCTCGTCGTCTTCCCGAGTTTCATTGATGATCTTTCAGTTTCCTATGAGGAATATGAAGAGTCAATTTAGTGATATATATGTAGGGGCTGATTTTCATACTTTATTCTTCACTTCTGTAATTTCGATGGCGTCTAAGAAGAAGATGGAGGCCAATGCTGTCACCAACATCAAGTCTCCTGAAGCAAAACCTGATGTCATGCCTTCGACTTATTTGTTGGAGGCTGTCCCGGCACTGAGGGCGACAAACTTTCTCGACTGCTTTGGGTTAAACCCAACCGTCTTTAATCGCTCGAGTGGTGGGCCATCCTCTGAAGATCACGACGATTCGGAGGGATTCCTTAACCTGATGCGTCGCTCGGGAATCCACAACATGCAATAATTGGATGCCGCCCTTCGTCAGACCAATGAAGACAAGAAAAAGGAATAATGTTTTAGCACGATGATTTTTTATTCTCTTTTCTTGTGTCTTTGTCTGTAGGGGTCCACCCATCTCTATAATAAAATTTATAATTTCTGACATCATTATTGTGGGGCTGAGATTCCAAGTAGCGTATGTAGATACACTCCTTAGATGAATTCAATGTTTACTGTTTCTCTGAGAGACACATGGCAACCATCACATGGTTTTAGGCGCCTATTGTTTAGTTTTTTCCCGAAATAGGCTCCTAAAATGATGCGCCTGTTTTCATTCTTCAGCACTTTAAAAAGGATAGCCAAAACGAAAAAGACATTCATGTTTTCTCAAAACAAATGACTTCACACAAGGTCCCACTATCCAGCAAGAATTCATCATCCATAAGTTCCCTTGCGCCACTTCATCCTGATGTTATTCTTTTGCATGCTGTGCCTTCGAAAGTTGGTAAGTCTCAACAAAGAACCAAATGGTTTTCTCATATGAGCGTTTTTCTTTTGCGCCACTTTTGAAGATAAGTACTGATCTGTATGTTGTAGACTCCGTTGATATGCGCTAACTATTTTTGAGAATAGGCACGCACCGTGGTCTAGTGCTTAGCTTTGATCATAGGTGCGTACTACTGATATGTGTATGTTGATCGACATAAAATGTTGATATGCGCCCGTTTGATCAGCGCACTGTTTTGATATACGCCAGTTGATTGACACATACCTATGAAATGCACCTGTGCTTCTGAGAATAGACGCACATTGCTGATAGGCATCTGTTGATCAGTACACTGTCGATGTGCGCCTGTGCTTCTGAGAATAGGCGCACGTTGCTGATATATGCCTGTTGATTTGATGTACGCACAGTTTTGATAGATTTTGCTGACTTTTCTTTTCTTTGTTCCTATTTGCAGAAGTTTGGTTGGCAAGCTTCTTCAAAACTGGCATCGGTGATCTGGATGCTATAGAGAGCAATCTTCTGACACCCACATCAGACAACTCACGTGATTCTGACACTCAGATCAGACAGCTCAGGACTCTCTGTGTTCCAGAAGGGTCTTCCTCAGATGGTAGGAAGAGCCTATACACATGAAAGTTGGATGGTGGAGAGACAGAATTAGGAATCGTATCACAAGGGTGATCTCGTTCCTAGTTCCCCTGGCGGGTCGTCTTCTCTCCACCAGTTGTATTGACAACAGCTCATCTTTGGGCTGCTGTACTCTGTGGTTCTCTTCTCGTATTTCTGAGAGAGAAGACCAGAGTTGATTCCATTGTCTGGCTCGTTGCTTCAGGTCGAGACGACAAGGAACTGGCATCAACAAATAAGAAGATCCAAAGATGTAATAGACCTTCATGTTATATTTAGAATAAAAATCCGAGATGTAATAGATTTCCATTAAGATGTATCTATGTTTTTAAAGAAGGAATAAAGAATGATTTTCTCTTCTTTTATGATCTGATTTTGATGTGGTGATAATGAAAATAGAATTAAGGAGAAATGTGGAGATGACAAGTTGCTAGTATAAATAAACCAAATTCAGAAGCAGGGAGAATGTGAACTCTCGTTTGTGAAAAGTGAGCAGTCACTTCGATTTTCGAGAAAGGATACTGAATGAATGAATAATTACTGCAACTTTCGAGGAAGAGAATAAATGAATGAACCATCATGTCGGTTTTTTGAAGAAAGGAAAATGAACATACGGTTATAAATGAACAAATGGTTCTAAATGAACGAACAATTATAAGTGAACGAACAGTTGAGTTTCTTTCAAAAAGTCGCATCGGTTCTCGATGTTGACTGTCTAATTGTTCTGTCTATAAATAGAACAAAACTTTCGTAGATATCGTCACTTTCTTTCCTTTCTGTGTAAAATGTCTTCCAAAGATTTGCTCACTCCAAAGATTGAAGAAGAGACCGAGACGTCCCCTGTTGAGCCTCCAGTGCCTCCTCAGAAAGAAAGGGGTGAAGGTTCAACTGCTCCTGCACCAGGGTAGGACTTGATTTCCAAGCTAGTGGAGCCTGGGAAGACTGCCGAAGAAGAGGAATTGAGGATGGCTGTCTGCAAGTTTCTTGTGAGTTCAGACAATGAGATGTTTGAACTGTTGGCAAACTATGTATTTAATCATGAAGGATCGGGGCCTCCTCCCCGTCCTTAATATTATGTAACTCCATTCTGCTTTTGAATAAAAAATAAACTTTTATTTACATCATGTCTCTGAAAATAAAGTACATTTTGTCTTTATATATAATATTTCTTGAGAAATTTCCCATTGATAGGCATCATAGCGACTCTGCCGTCTATATCTGTTAATTGATAGGCTCCATTTGAGAAGACTTTATTTACCACATATGGCCCTTCCCATTTTGTCTCGAACTTGCCTTTGCTCATATGTGTCATAGTCATAGGACGTCTGACTGTAAGAACTAACTCGCCTTCCTGAAATGTTCGCACTCTGACTTTGCGATTGAAAGCTTTTGAAATTTAGGCTTGATAAAGTTCGTTGTGTTGTTGAGCTAAAAGCCTTTTCTCGTCGAGCGCCTCCAATTCTTGAAGCCGAAGATGATCATTATTTTCTGTAGTAAGCTCGTTAGTAATGGTGATTCTCAATGAAGGAATTTGAATTTTCAGAGGTAGGACGGCTTTACATCCATATACTAGGGAAAATGGTGTGCAACCTGTGGGGTTACGGACAGTAGTACGATATGCCCGTAGACATTCTCCAAGTTTATCACTCCAATTATGTTTGTTAATAGAGACAAACTTTTTAAGGAGTTTGATAATGGTCTTGTTGAATGCTTCAGCCAAACCGTTAGCCGCAGGATTATAGGACGTAGAGGCAATATTATTGATTCTGTTGTCATCACAGAACCTATTAAACTTCTGGCTGATGAATTGCGGCCCATTATCATGAATAACTCGGTGAGGGACACCAAATCTGTATGTCACATGATGTTTGATGAATTTGATGACACTACTCGTTTTAACTTCAGCCAAAGGTATAGCTTCTGCCCACTTGGAGAAATAATCGGTTATAGCCAAGATGAACCAATGTCCTTTAGATGAATGAGGATTGATAGGGCCAATTATATCCATGCCCCAAGCTTCAAAAGGCCATGAAGCTGCAGTCGGATGAAGAAATTCTGATGGTTGATGGATGAAATCTGCAAGAATTTGACATGCACGACATTTCCTTGCATAGTCAATAGCATCTGATACCATAGAGGGCCAGTAGTAGCTCGTACGTCGAATACGATCTTGAAGTTTAGGACCAGGTTGATGTGCTCAACAAACACCATCATGAGCTTCGCGTAATATCTGCTTTGCTTCATCAGCAGCGAGACATCTCAAAAGTAACCCATCAAAAGTTCTTCGATAGAGAGTTTTAGTAGTATGATTATAGTAGAATCGAAGTGATCGGCGATGGATACTTGTAGCTTCCTTAGGATCTTCTGGCAAGATGTCATGTACTGTAAAATCAATGAAAGGTGCTCTCCAGTCTTCGTAAGTGACATTGACTTCAGTTAGATTGCTGAATTCAATGTTGTGGTTGTTTTCGACACAAAATAGTTCCCTATTAGAGATAACAACCATTTGTTGTCTTTTGACTAGAACTGCCAATACCGCAGCTAGGCTAGCTAAGGCATCAGCTTCTGTATTGCATGCGCGACGTACATGTTCGATGAAGAACCCTTTGAATGAAGAAGCTATCCTGGTTGCAGCTTCATGGTATGGTACCAAATCTTGATGTCAGACTTCATATATGCCTCTAACCTGATTAACAATTAGCTTAGAATCGCCATATACTTCGAGATATTCAATATTCAATTGTTTGCCTAATTGGAGTCCAATGAGCAAGGCATTGTATTCTACCATATTGTTAGAGCACGATTCGTCTAAAGAATAAGCACTTTGAATAGCTAATCCATCGGGTGAAACGAGAATAATTCCTACTCCAGCCACAAGGGTACCTCCAGGTCCAATTCTAGAAGCTCCATCAAAGAACAACCTCCAGGTAGAAAATTCTTCTGAGATCATATTTGATTCCAATATTTTGTCAGGAATCTCATCATAGAGTTTAGATGTCTCAGGGACAGGATGAGCTGCTAAGAAGTCAGCTAAAGCTTGTCATATCACAAACTTTTGGGGAACATACACCATATCATATTGTGCTAATAATATGGCCCATATAGCAAGCCTAGAATTGAGGGTGCTAGGCTTCTTCATTAAGACCCGAAGAAGATTGACTCGGGATATAACATGAATAGTTTGACCGATAATATAATGTCTTGTCTTTTGAATAGCAAACATTAAGGCTAAACATTCCTTCTCCACCGGACTATAACGATGTTCAGCTCCAATCATCGTTCTACTAAGGTAGTAGACGACTTGTTCAAGGCCTTCTTTGTTCTTCTGAGCTAGCAAAGCTCCCAATGAATGATCCATTGCCCGGACATACATTAAGAAAGGTATTCTTGAGATCGGTGGTACAAGAACCGGTGGACTCATTAAATACCACTTTATGTCATCAAATGCTTGTTGACATTCTTCCGTCCAAACGAAAGATACACCTTTTTTTTATTAATTGAGTAAATGGTCTACAACATCCAGATAAATTTGAAATGAACCGCCTGATGTACGCAAGTCGACCTTGGAATCCTCGTAGCTCTTCTAGGTTGCATGGAGGACGCATCTCTTGAATAGCTTTGATCTTCTCGGGATCAACGTGTATACCCTTAGAGGTAATGACGAAGCCGAGAAATTTACCACAAGAGACCCCCAAGAAAGACTTGGTGGGGTTCATTTTGAGTTGATGCTGGCGCATTAGATTGAAGATAGTTCTTAAATCTTGAATGTGATATTCTTTGAGACGACTTTTGACAGCAATATTGTCAACATAGCATTCGACAGTCTTTCGCAGATGATCTCGAAATATAGTACTCATAGCCCGCTGGTAAGTTGTACCTGCGTTCTTTAGACCAAACGGCATGACTGTATAACAGTACACTCCACGAGGAGTACGAAACGAAGTATGTTTCTCATCTTCAGGATTCATCCGGATTTGATTATATCCAAAAAACCCATCTATGAAAAAAATTCGTTCGAATCCACATGTATTGTAGATCATGACATCAGTAATTAGGAGAGAGAATTCATCTTTAGGGCAAGCATCATTGAGATCCCAAAAATCTATGCAGACTCGAACCTTTCCAGTCTTCTTCAGAACTGGTACAATGTTGGCTACCCAGTCAGGATGCTGTTCTTCTCTAATAAAACCGCAAGCTATAAGATTTTTGACTTCATCATCAATTGCATCCATCATTTCAGGCTTGAATCGCCGTTGTTGTTGTTTGACCGGCTTGGCATTCGGCAAGATATTAAGCTTGTGAGTTACAATTTGAGGATCTAATCCTGGCATATCTTCATAACTCCAGGCGAAGACATCAATATATTCACGAATAAGGTGAATTAACTCTTGTTTATCATCCTCTGAGAGATTTTTGCTAATAAAGATTGGTCGTGATACGCCCTTCTCTCCAATATCGATTTGGACTAGTTGATCCTCAGTAGGTGGTTCTCGTTGTTCAAAATGAAGTTCCCACTGATTGTCCATCCTTTGTGCCCAAGGGTCTACTTCAGAAGCTTCTTTAATGTCATCTTCTGAAAATTCGGCAGACACCATGTTAGAAGATACCATCACCCTATGAACATGACCAATACTAGTGTCAGAATCCTATGAAATAGAATCAGAAGAGATTGATCATTCTTCTTCATCAGATTCAGAAGGTTCTGGAGTTGGAAGTGGTGAAGCATAACCTAGTCCCCTTTTTGTTTTACTGTGGTATTGTTGTGATTTTCCTTTTGGAACAGCAATACGAAGAGGAGTTCGCCTTCCTTTACCGTTGTTGAGGCCAGTTTTGAAATCATAGCCTATTTTGCGGATGATTGCTTTAGATTGGGGACTATAGCGGTGTAATTGTAGCCTTCCTGTATCATCTCTATTATCGTTATAGAGCATGATTTTTGGTTCCTCTCTTTTGTTGAAGAATATAGGCTGTTCATCTTTCTTTTGAGACGGTACTAAGAAGTATGACACTTGTATTGAATCCAGTGATACCATATTTCGCAGAGATGATACGACTTCTATTGTAAGTGGTTTAAGGCTATCTAGCATATCAAAACAACACTGGGTATAGTAAGAGACATTAATATATTGCAAAGGAGGTGCTTTATTGATTTTTACTCCATCATTTACAACAGGAACTTTAGCCTTAGCAGGCTTAGTCAGATTGATGACAAGAGGGGGAGAAGAAGAACGAGAAGGAGGAAGGGGCTTCTTACGACGAAGATCGATTACAAGCGGCTCAGAAGAGGCGAGCTCCCTTTGTTCCTGACTATTACCCTTGGGCTGCTTCTCATGGGAAGGAAGATAGATAGTCAGTGGTTTGGAAGACTGAGGACAAGAGGTACGTCCTTTGACCGGGATCACCAATGTATCATTCGGCATATTTTTCTGTTCTTCATCTGTGTCCATTGCTAGTACCACCTTCATGAACTCCTCCTTGTACATGCGAGAATCGTTGTAATATGCTTCAACTCCTTTGAAGGGATTCAGATCTACAACCTCTTTTTGGACTTCTCCATTACCATCCACATATTTGAAACATTGGTAGAGAGTAGAAGGTACAATATTGTGTTCATGGAGGAATGGCCTTCCTAACAAAGCATTTTATGAGCCATGATTGTCAATAACATGGAAAGTTACCTTTGTATGAAGATTACCAATTTGAAGTTTTAGGCGTATCTTCCCCAAAGGTTCACTTCTTCCTTGATTGAACCCCAAGATGGTAGTGATAGTTGTAGAGAGGTTATGTACTGGAATCTTTAAAGCATCCAGCAAAGATTTCAGCATGATGCTAAGTGCAGACCCGGGGTCGATCAGAATGCGATCGACTTTCATGGTATCTACATACCCCATGAAGTAGAGAGGACGATCATGACGATTGTCTTCTAACAACATGTCATCTTGTGTAAAAGTAATATTGGGCATTAATTCAAATATACTATGACAATGTGTACAGCTGACTGGCTCCTTTTCAGGCTTCTTGAGAAGAGTAAGATAAGCGTCAGCCTGCATCAAGGCTTCACTTAACGTCTCTCGAGTTTCTTTTGAGAGACGTAAGAGTTCAAAGATCGATAATCTTGTTGGAGTATTGGCCAATTGAGCCAATATGTCAAAATTATATGGCTTTTCGAGTCCAAGAGATGAAGACTTTTTTAATGCTTTGTCAAAGCGAACATGTTATTTTTCCTTGTCTGCTGTTGTTGGTTTAGGAGAAGATGGTTCAACCACCGGCAGAGATGTAGTTGGTATATTCTCAGCAGGAGAAGATGATGTAGGAGGAATATCAGGTGATGGAGCAGGATTCTTTTAATTTTCGGGATATTCTCGAAGATAGGGTTTCCCAGATCTAGTGCCCATTAGAATTTCTTCTTCTGTTACTGGTTCAAAAGATACCATATTGCAGTTCTTGGCTTTAGATTTGGAGTGCTTCTTTTGCTTAGAAGAGGAAGGCGTTTCAAACTCTGCTACCAGATCTAGATGAATCCACATGATCTTCCTCTGTCAGTCGTTAATGGAACAAGACCTTCATTTTGAGAAGGTGGAAGATTCACGATCTCAAGAGTAGTCCTTGGAATGGGGACAACACCATCTTGTGCAAGTTGTGGTGGAAAGTCACCAAATTGTATAGAAACGACATTAGCAGTCACCGTCTTCTCGTCCTGCTGAAGAGTAATTGCTCCAGAGTTGACCAACTCTTGGATTTTACCCTTGAGCACATAACATGCTCTGGTTGGAAGCCCTATAAATCTATGATAAACACAATATTTAGGGTGATCGACTTTACCCACTTCTTCTGGCCGTTTTGCCTCTGGAAGTTGAAGCTTATTACTTTTAATCAAGCAATCGAAGATGCTCAAAGTATCATCTTCATCGAAAGAATACTATTCCTTTGGACGAGTTATCTTCTGCGGTGGTGTTGATGGAGTAGGTGCTGTCTGAGTGACGTTGACAGCCAAAGACTCTTTGCCCTTGATATTGATGGCCAGTGTTTCTTTACCCTTGCGATTATTCTGGCGATTATTACCCCCGGGTATAGAATGTTCGTCTTGGTTAGGATGAGTCATCTGAACTCCTAACTGTTTGAACTTTTCAGCGCTGACCTCAGCTGCCTTGGCATTCACAATGAAAGAAGGCCAATCCTAGAATTGTGTAGATCCCGTCCACATACTGATAATAGGCAACAAGTTTGATTTGCAAGTGTCTATTGTTACAGCAGATGGAGTTCCTAAAGGCATTTTGAGTGCCTCTCGGCGGAATCTTTCAATGAAACTCTCCGTAGATTCATTGTGCCTCTGTTTAATCTTAATGGGGGCAGACATTGTCATGTCATTGACTTCCTCATAAAACCGTTCCAAGAACATTTGATTGAAATCAGCAAAAGAAGTGATGCAACCATCAGGCAAGCAACAATACCAGTCGTATGCTGTGCCAGCTAAACAACCGACGAACACTATGGTAAGAAGAGCATCATTTGGCTATAATTGATCAGTCATAACATCAAAGTGATTGATGTACTGACTTGGAGAGGTGCTGCCATCAAATAACAAAATTGTTGGAAGCTTGTATTTAGGAGGGAATGAAACTTCCTTCCAATCGGTAGGATACGGTTGCTTTATGCCCAATCTTTGTAGGCCATCCTTCTATTTGAAGGCCTCAAACTGAGTGCGTAAGAGTTTCACAGCCTCATTAGCATCCCCTGATGTTTGGGAATTGGTAGGCTGATTAGAAGTGTTAGGAGGATGAATAGCGTGATAATTACCACACCCAGCACCAGACTGACTGAGATCAGCTTGAATTGGTACAGAAGCAACCTGAGGAGTTGGTCCCCCAGATTAACAGGTACAGAAGATGCTATAAGCTCAGGATTAGTAACAGGGTTTACAATCGGTGGCACTGTATGTTGAGCCACAATTATAGTGTGCATGCTTGCAACCATTTCTGCAATGGTCTTCAATTTGTCTTCTAATGCAACAATTCATTGCTCTTGACTGGTTGATGTAGAGGCATCTTGATCTTCCGTAATGGTATATGCCGTCACTTCTCTTGCTCTATTGATGAGATAGTTTGTTCAGAACTTTCACTATCTGCATCAAACTCTGAGAAAGAGACCTCTCCTACATGGGCGATGGAGAGATCTTCTTGATTAAAGACACCATGATTCAAATGTCGATTTCTTGATCTAGTGTATTGAAAGACACCTTCACTGGATGTATGAATCCGATCCAAGTATTGCTGACTGGGATTGTGGGATGCATTACGCCTTGGACATTTTCCACCCCCAGTGCTTTGAGAAGTCATGTTAACAGAAGTATATAATAGCTCGTCTTCATCTTCTATTATATGTTCGTGAGTTGAAGCATAGTTCAGACGATCGAAGACAGATCGTCGAGCCGATTGGCAACAACAGTTAATGACGACTTCATGAAGGCAGTGGCGATCTGAAGCATGATTTAGAGGTGAGGAAGACATCTCTGTAATCTTCTGTCTTTGTGTAAGACGTTGCGGAAGATCAGTTACAACTACAGGACGAGAAGAAGTCGGAGGAACATATTCCTTAATGATGTTAGGAACATGTCTCCTATTCTTCAGATATTTTATTCCCTGAGTGTACAAAGATGTACTCAACTCGTTAGCATAAGTGGTTGGGTCCTTCTTTTTAAACATTGGCTTCTGGTATAGGTTAGCCTTTGGCATAGGGTTCTTACGTTTCACCAAAGTTGATATTGGTTGACGCCTATTGAGATAAGCGCGTAAATCTAAAAATTCTGCTTCAGGTGTCTCTGTTTGTGATACCCTCAATTTTCCTTGCTTAGATCTTAAAATTTGCAAGGTAGGAAGGTCTTGACCAGACCCCATAGGGGTAGGTAAGATACCTCTTTGATCAATATTCTTTCCGATATCAGAGATCCGAAGACCTCTGCTTAAAGTAATAGAATCTGATGTGTCTTCCTCTGAGTCATAGACCATGGAAGTTTGAGAAAAGACCAAAGGGTGCTTTCCTTTATTTTGTAGAGGGTTAGCTAAGAAGTGTTCCCCTTTTTTCTGTTGTGAGACCATTTTAGGCACGAATTGCGCCAATTGAGGAAGTGTCAAAGGACTCTTCCTTTTGTTCTGTCTAGTGGCAGCACTAGAACATTGCTTCTCCCAGTTCTAAATTGGAGAATTGGAAGAAGGAATAGCCAAAAGACTAGTTCCCTTGGGTTGCGCCAAAGCAGCAGACTGCGCCTGGGTTACTGATTGCTTGGGTAGCGCCATAGTCCTACGGGCTACTAGTGGCGCCTTGGCAGCAACATGGGAAGACTACACCTCAACAACGGCCTGAGCAAACTGTGCCTTGGCAGTAAAGAGAGTAGTAGACTACGCACAGGCAGCAGGAAAAGTGGATTGTGCCCTGGCAGCAGAAGCAGGCTGTGCCGGAGCCACTGAGGCGGATTGCGCCTTGGCCACTGAGCACTCAAGTTATGTCTGGACAACAGCAACTGCAGGAGATTTAGAAATCCACACAGTCCTGTTCTTGGCGATAGCCACAGTGCGCTTGTTGCTCTTAGTGTTGATCATATTCTCGTAGGCTGTCTAGTTGACTTGAACAACCAGAGTCTTCTGCGTCTTGCCGATCGATGCAGTATCACATTGAGTTGTCACCTTCTCGTCGGAGGAAAAAGTCATCCCCAGTAGAGATGCCATTTTGTTTACAAAAACAAAAAGTTTATTCTAAACTTGTGAAAGAATAGTACAATGTATAATGAATTCTGGGGAAGGACAACTGTAGGAATCTGATCAGAAGACGATCACTTTATCCCTTGGACTATGTGAACTTGAAGATTAGAGCCTCTGGAGAATGCAACGATAATTTTGCAAGAGTTCTTGTTCTCTGTGAGTATGTATCTGATGCTTTAACAATGATTGGAAACTCTCTTTATAGAGTTCAGGAAATAACTATTTTAGCAGTTATTCTGATGTGGGCGAGGCTGGATTGTACCACATTGGGTTGCGCCAATCTTCTGTTGCGCCAACTTTCATTCAGTTATAAGTCGTGTACTAACTGTATTTAGACGCGTGGTATCATATGATTATGATACGCGTGGTCATGTACAGGATAGTAGACACGTCTTGAGAGATTAGTAGCATGTGCGCCACGTCATCCTGCTTTAGAGATAAAAATTATCTCAACTTTATCAGATTGCGCGAACTTCAATCAATGAGTAAAACTGCGCCTGATTGAGCTATGCCTAGACACGTGGCAGCTTTTGAGTAGAAGTCATTCATATTGCGCCTAGGCGCAACTAAGGATTTTGCCTGGATTGCGCCTAGGCGCAACTTACAAAGCGTACAGGACAGCTGTCAACCAACTCACCTCGAGCAGCACAATTCGCGGGATTCGAAAAGATTTTCCTCATTCACTGTGGTGTCAGTTGTCAGTGCTGTCAGGTAATTATGGCTATTAAATATCAGACGCCACGTAGATTTTCGCACAATAAGACTGGGCGCAGTCTGATATATGGCGCAACCTGTTCAACGGCGCAGTTGTTCTTTGAGCTTCGTATCACTAGCGCAACTTGGGTTTTGGGGCGCAACTTGATCACTGGTTAGTAGGTTCAAGGTGCAACATGTTTTTTAGTCCCTATAGAGTACTTTGGATCAAAGCTCGCGTTGTAGAAGTTGCAAGAACTTCGGATGAAAACTTGTGGTGATTTTCTATAGTGGATTCAACTAGAAGCTAGAGTTCTTCCGACTGGACTAGTCCTCACAAGAGCGAAACCAGTATACATCCTTGTGTTTACGTTTGCTCTTTACTCTCTACTTTTTATTTACATATCTGTGAAATATATATTATGTGATCTTGTTACTAACATTTTTAAATAGTTAATTTCTGCTACCTACTCTTTTCACCCCCCTTTAGAGTATTGCGCTTTACAACTCGTTCCTACAATCGGTCCTACAATTGGTATCAGAGCGGGTGCTTGGTATATAGATATTGCTGCTCATACCAAATGTTCCTACAATTGGTATCAGAACAGGTTATACAGGTAAAGCGAGGTAACACTTCTATTATATTCTTATTTATTACAGCTGTTACATAGATCACAGTATCACATATGGCAAGTATGAACTTTACAACTGAAGAGCATTCCATAAATAGACTCCCACTATTTGATAGAATAAACTATAGTTATTGGAAGACACGGATGAGCTTCTACCTGATGTAGGAGCGTAGAAAGTACTTCATAAACCGAGTTAAAGAAGTTACAAGCTTTACGCAAGTCAAACAGAGTCAAACTCAGACTTTATACAAGACAGAGTAAAACTCTACGCGAGCTGCTTT
Organism: Iris pallida; assembly: GCA_029216955.1. Lineage (NCBI taxonomy): Eukaryota > Viridiplantae > Streptophyta > Magnoliopsida > Asparagales > Iridaceae > Iris > Iris pallida. Next base: position 7,951,507 of record JANAVB010012000.1, on the reverse strand, counting down.
ACGCGAGAGCCATCCTCAAAGCTTTTACGCGAGGGACAGGCTGTCAAATCATCGCATTTAATGCACATGATAATGTGCTGACGTAATGATTTTCTGACAGCGGACAGCACAGAAGTCGAGAAGATTTGATTTACACCAAATCCAACACTTGTCGTTTAGTGTGCAGATGGGCTACTTTATGCTCAAGAGATTGCTTCTTTTACGCACGAAAGCTATTCGAGCTTTTTTCGCTCAAGGCTGTTGTGCGCGTAAAGTTTATTTGAGCTAATTTTACGCTCAAGGCTATTTTCAGCCACTTTACACGGGAAGTTTATTTTGGGCTATTTTACGTCCAGTCTGCTACTTCACACAGGAAGTATATTTTGGGTCATTTTTATGCCCGATCTTTTCTGGCTACATGAGAACGTGGTCTGCATACGTGGCTTTCATGCCATACTTATCGAGGAATGTGTGTACGTGCTTTCCTTATATTGCTGAAGTTATGGGACACGTGTCATCACGCGTAGAGTTGATTTTCAATCGTAGGTGACAGTTGCTTGCGTAGAGACCCGATTATGTTTCTTTTTACGCACAGAGGGTCTAGTCTATAAATAAACTTATTTTTAACACAGAAGACATCAAGAGATCAAGAGAGATACATGAGAGAAGATTCTGAGAAAACTCATACTTTCAGAGTGATATTCCCAGAAGTATTTCTTCAACTTTTTTTCAAGAACAGGGTGAAGCAAAGCAGGAAAGCATTCGACTGTGCCATCAGTGCCGTTGCTCGATACCTTTCTGGCGACCTAGTTCTTCCGATTGTTCGTCTTCTTCAAGCAGTTTTCTTCATCATCATCGTATGGTCCAAGGAACAAAGTGATCGCTCTCAGATCAGACTACCATAGCAATACTTCCCAGAAAAAATTTATACTTTTGTACTTTTTCTAGTTTTCTTTCAAAAGCCAATTTTAGGCATTTTGTTAAGTGAAAAAAAATGGCGACTCTGCTGGGGACGACCTTCTCCTCTGACTAGAAGGCAATTGCTCAATATGATGATGTGTCGGTCGAATCGACAAAGAAGACTCTGGTTGTTCACTTCGACCAGACTGCTTATGAAGAAATGCTCCGAACTGGAGGTAGTACTCGCTGCTCCAATGTTCAGAAATCGTAGAAGGCGCAAAAAGTTTGGATTCCTAAGTCCAAATCATCCTCGGATCTCCCTGCTGTCTCTGAAGGTAAAGGAATCCTTCCTACTCCTGTTGTGGAGGCTCCCGTCTGTGACGAGGCAGTCTCTACTTCAGTGATACGCCCTGGGCGTAAAAATCAGTCTCCCGTCTGTGACGTGGCAGACTCTCAAGTTTTACGCTCTTCGTGTAAAAATAAAATTTTACGCTCTGTGCGTAAAAACTAGTCTCCCGTCTGTGATGTGGTAGACTCCCAAGCTTTACGCTCTACGCGTAAGGATAAATCTCCCATCTGTGACGTGGCTGATATTCATGTTTTGCGCTCTACGCGTAAAGGTAAATTTCCTGTCGGTGACAGAGTAGATAAAATTCACAATGATGCTTCTCCATCTAAAATGAATTTGCCTACATGCATGCAGCGTAAAAACAAGAATCCTATTGTTGGTAAAACGTCAGTTTTTTACCAACAACCTTCTTACACTGCTTTATTTAAGGTACCAAACCTTCAGATTATGCGTAATGCTGATGGAGTCCTTTGTGCACAAAAATCTCAGGATTTACGCACGCAACTCCAGGAGCGTAAAAATGTGCAGTTTGGTTCTGTTAATGCAGCCAGTAATCTTCTTTATACACAAGGGACTAAACGTTTCTCTGTCCCAAATGTAATAAAGAAGACGAATCCTTCTACTCCTTCTGATTTACGTGAGTTGCTTGTACAAAAGCGTAAAGACAGAAAATTTCCTATGACACTTCCAAAGAAAATCATCACTGTGAGTGTCACCAAATTGTAATCAAATGTTGCTGTTCGGCTTCTAAACGGTCAGTTTTCGACCGATTAAGCTATAATGTGCCTCAGCAACAAGTTGATGACCAAGAACATGAGTTGTCATATGCTTCAGTCAATATGGCATCTCATACCAACAGAGGACGACGTCCAAGACGCAATTCGTCCCGGACTTCAAGCCAGCAACAGTTCAATCGACTCCTTGATACTTTTGAAGGGGTATATCAGAATACTCGGTCAAGAGTTCAAAGATCGTTGCAATCTTCAGATTCATAAGCTGGGGGTACCCAGTCGTTGGAGTCAGAAACTGATAGTATTGATTCATACCTCTATACCAATCCCTCTGTATATTCAAGGGAGGTTGAATCCTATGCTATCGGAGATGAACCGGAGATGTCAACTGCTAATACAGAACAACGTCTCTCTGCAGTTGAGCAGTCATTGAAGGACATGCTTGCTATGATACAAAGTATGCATCAAATAATAATGACTCAGCAAACTGCTCAGCCAGCAGTAGTAACACCGGTGCAAGTAGCAGCACAAACATAAGATAGTCAAGGGGTTGATGTACCTTTGAATAATCTTAATCAAGAGCATGCTGTCAATCAAAATTCTGCATCTCCAGATCCTCTCATTCCAGAAGATGTACCACATCCGGTGGGGGTTACGGTACATCCAGCACTAGTCAATCGAATGTGCTTCCTTAAACTAGTAAAGTTATTCAAGCAGTGCGTGAGCTAAAAGCACAGTTTGAAATTTTGAAGCACAAAGATCAGTTCCAGAGGTTAGGGATTAAGCAACCTTATCCTCCTCATTGGAATGATGTGCCCTTTCCTCCAAAATTCAAGCCATAATCGATGGTGTTATTTGATGGAAAGGCTTCTCCCAGTCAATATATCAATTATTTTGATATTATGACTGTACATTTACAGAAGAATGATGCTCTTCTTACCCAAGTTTTCATTGGGTGCTTGACGGATTCAGCTTATGACTGGTATCGCAGTCTACCCGATAATTGCATATCGTCTTTTGACGAGTTTAAAGCAATGTTCCTCTCCCGTTTCTATGAGGAAGGAATGGACATGAATATGTCCTCCTTAATAGAAATCAAACAAAAGGAGAAGGAAGATACACGGACGTTCATCGAACATTTTCGACAGGCAACTTTAAAAATGCCTCCTGGTATGCCAGATTCAGCATTGATTGATACGTGCAAAATGAATCTGCGACCATCCATTGCTGTCTTTACGGGCTCTCAGTTCACAGATTGGGCCTCGTTCATTATAGCAGCAGTGTCAGCCGAGACCAATGGTAGGTTGGCTCGTGAACACGGGATGATCTTTGCCTCAGAAGACAAAGGAAAAAAGGCTCTTCAGGCAATAATTCCGGCAATCGCAATGGAAAAGGGAAGGAAACCCTAGTGGTTAATCTTTCAAAACCCAAAACGACACCGAATAATTCGGAGTCTTCCAAACCAAAAGAAGAGTACTCTTTTGATGACAGTGATATCCCAGGAATATTCCAATGTCTCGTTAAGAGTGGCAAAATCCAAATTTCGGAGCCAAAAAGGCGTAATGAGGTGAATCTGACTGACAATCCCAAATATTGTATCTATCATAGATATATAAATCATCCTAGCAAGGTATGCTACATCTTAAAGAAGAAAATCCAAGAGTTGATAAATGCTAACGCCATCGCTTTAACCAATGATGAACATACATTTACAACTAATATGATTTCTCTTCAATTTGGAGGTTTTCCTCCATAGCAAGTTCCAGATGGGATTGTCCCAATTCCTAAGGCAAAAATAAAAATTGTAAATCTTCCGCCTGCTAGAGAGCAAAATGAAGGATTATTGCCTCTCACATTAAAAAAATGGTGAAATTATGTGGGTACATCCTGACTTAGTACCTGAAATGGAGAATGAAGGTAAAACTTCAAAATCCAAAAAAGGTAGGAAAGTCAAAACCTGTAATATGATTTCTCATATTGTAACTCTAGATCATGATGATTTGGATCATCTTTGGGATGACATTCCTTTGGAGGGTAGATTGAGGGGTCTGAATATATGCCCTCCAAGTTTGGCTCCTCCTACCAAACTCAAACTTACTTATTAGCAATGGTTAGCAATGAGTGGTGTCCCCTTATACAGGACACAACAAGTCTTTGCTGCTTATGAGAAAGTTCCTATGGGGATTTTTTCTCCTTTTTTGAGTATTCTTCCTTCTACTGTGGCTACAAAGGTTTCTATTCCTCCTTCTCCTATGGCTACAGAGGTTTCTATTCCTCCTTCTCCTGTGGTTGTAGAGGTTTCTATTTCTTCTTCCTCTGTTAAACCATCTATTGAAAGTCCACTACCTATTCACATGTACAGTCAACAATCAGTCCATCTCATGAAAAAGATGGGCTATGACTTTCAGAAGGCGGAAGGCTTGAACTATGATAAAGGAATGCGACTTCCTTTACAAATTCTAAGTCAAAAATCCACTGTTGGATTAGGTTTTGAGGTCCCTCATAAAAATCCTCGTAAGAAGAAGACTAAGGGAAAGAAGAACAAAACCTATAATATGGAACTTCATTCTCCTGAGTCTGAAGAAAAAACCTTTGCTGGTACGAGATCTGGAAAAGAGTACCACAAAGATTATGAGGGAACTTCGAAAGAAGCGGAGGACGTTGCTGAAACACTACCAGCTCAACCATCTCCTGTTCCTGCTGATGCAAGACCTTCTAAACCATCTGTGGTTGAAAAAGGGAAGCAGAAAGCAGTACGCTTTGACGTCCCATTGAAATCTACTTCAAATTAAGGGGTAGTGATAAAGCCCTACAAGTTCAATATTCTAGCCCAACTAGCTAATACTCCGGCTAGACTTTCGATCTTTGTGCTGCTTCGTCTTTCTAAAAAAAGCCGTAAAACTCTGAACGAAGCTTCGCTACAAGCGGATTCATGCTTAGTTCAACTCAAGAGTCCTGACAATATACCAGTGTCGTGTCCACAATGTCATAGTATGATGGAAACAATTCCTAACATTACCTTCACACAAGAAGACATGCTGTTGAAACATAATAAGCATGACAAACCTCTGTGCTATACATGGTATATTGAATCTACTGAAATTGACAGTATTTATATTGATCCTGGGTCTTCTATTAGCATTATTCTTCAGAGTATGCTACGACCCTTGAGGATTCCTACTAGTGATTTGACTTACACTAGTACCACAATAGTTGGTTTTAACTCTGGTAAGAGTAAACTATTGGGAAAGATTCGTCTGAAGATTCAGATAGGTGATCTTCGAACTATGGCGACCTTTTATGTTATCAACTCAGATGTATCTTACAACATCCTTCTTGGAAGACCGTGGATACATGAGCATAATATTGTGCCTTCAACTCTCCACCAATGCTTCAAGTACGTGGATTCTCAAGGGATTGTGAAGACTGAATTTACAGATATCAATCATTTTAAGGGTGTTGAAGCCTACTTCTCTGACTCAATACTCTATAAACAGGAGCAGGTGAAGGAGATATCGGATATGGCCGAAGATCGGTCACCTGCCAAAGATCAATCTGTCAATGAAGATCCTCCAGAAGATCAACCTTTGAAGATTAAAGTCAAGGGACGAATCCAACCCCAACCTGTCAATGATCAACCTCTGATGATCAAGGTTAAAGGAAGAACTCAATCTTCGTCTGAGGAATTTGTGAAAATTCCAGTCAAGAGCCAAGTTTAACCTCTCATGATCAAGGTCAAGGGACGTACATCTCGTACGAATGATCCAGAACCACCACTGATTATCAGCCTTGGCAAGCCTACGTAGAAGACGGATGACGGTCCGTTAATGATCAATTCAAAGCGTAGTAGTCAGTTTATAAATAATATAAATATTGATCATTTTGTACTTTCTAATATCAATGAAGATTTCCTTTTTGAGTATATGGCTGTCAAATTTATTGAAAGAATGACTTTATCTGCTGATAATCAAAGTTATCAACATAAAAATGACATAGATATAGTGGAAACCTTATACATTAATCATAAGAAAAATTCTTTTCCTCCTCATGTCGATGTTGGACCCTATGTTCAAAGGTTCCTAACATCTTCTCCCTATCTTCTTCCTGTAGCCTCATCATCACAAGCTTGTGTGACTTATAGACGTCACGAAGAATCTTATTTTGTGATTCCGTCTAATAAGAAAAACAAGTGCCAAATTGTGTTTGGCCTGGCTAGAAATATCCCTGTTGCTCAGGCAGATGATCTCAGAAAAAAGATAAAGAAATGATCCGAATTGACAAATATAGTCAACAATCTCTTAAGATTATCCAGAATATGGGATATAATTTGAAGACTATGCAAGGTCTCAATCAAGGTAAAGGTAGACGCTTACCATTATGTGGTGATCTATTTTTCTAGAAAACTCGTCATGGGTTGGGATACGATCAATCCCATATGTTTAACGAAGATATACAAGAAGAATTTTCTTCCAGTTCTTCACAATCCTCAAATTCTGAAGAAATCCAGTTCATCGAATCTGATACATCCCACATGTACAAAAAAGATGTGGAAGAATGTTCTTCCAGTTTTTTACAATCCTCATATTCTGGAGGAGACTATTATGATGAATCTGAGTGTGTCTTTTCAGTCAACATGGTTCAAACCGATGGTGAATCTGATCCATTTGAAAATGACCCTTGGGCCCGACAGATGGCCACTCAATGGGAGCTTCGTTTTGAACAGCGACAGCCACCTACAGAAGATAAAATTGTCCAAATTGATGTTGGAGATGGAACTACGTCTAAGCCAATATTCATCAGTAAAAACCTTTCTGAAGATGAAAAGAAAAAATTGGTACAACTGATTAAAGAATATATTAATATCTTTACATGGAGTTATGAGGATATGTCGGGTCTAGATCCTAAAGTAGCTACTCATAAGCTCAATATTCTTCCTAATGCCAAGCCTGTAAAACAACAGCAGCGGCATTTTCGACCAGATATGATGGATGCAATTGAAGCAGAAGTCAAAAAGCTTATCACATGTGGCTTTGTTCGTGAAGAACAACACCCAGACTGGGTTGCCAACATTGTACCTGTTATGAAAAAGAACGGAAAATCTGAGTTTGCGTAGATTTTCAAGATCTTAATGCAGCTTGTCCAAAGGACGAATTTCTACTTTCGATTACCGATGTCATGATAGACAATACATGTGGTTTTGAACGCATGTCTTTCATGGACGAATTTTCAGGATACAATCAAATTAAGATGCATTCAGGAGATGAAAAGCATACTGCTTTTTGTACACCCCTTGGGGTTTATTGCTATACAGTTATGCCATTTGGTTTGAAAAATGCCGGTGCTACGTATCAACGGGCTATGAGCAACATCTTTCAAGAACATCTACGGAAAACAGTTGAATGTTATGTAGATGACATTGCTGTCAAAAGTCGATCAAAAGATGATCACATTCAAGACTTGAAGACAGTATTTGAGTTGATGCATCAACATCAATTGAAGATGAATCCCACTAAGTCTTTCTTAGGGGTTTCTAGTGGCAAGTTCTTAGGATTTGTCATTACTTTTCAAGGTATCCACGTTGATCCTGATAAAATCAAAACAATTCTTGAAATGCGTCCTCCATGCAATCTAAAAGAACTCCATGGCTTCCAAGGTTGCATTGCTTACATCAGAAGATTTATATCCAATCTTTCTAGGAGATGTCAACCTTTTTCCCGTCTATTAAAGAAAGGTGTATCATTTGTTTGGAATAAAGCATGTCAAAAAGTCTTCAATGACATCAAACAATACCTTATAAATCCACCTGTTCTGGTACCTCCAGTGGTGGAAAGACCATTTTTGCTCTATGTTCGATTCTTAGATCATTCACTTGGTGCTCTTCTTTCACAGAAAAGTGATAAAGGTCATGAATAAGCAATTTATTATCTTAGCCGAATGATGGTCGAAGCTGAACACAGGTATACTCCTCTGGAGAAAGAATGTCTGGCTTTGGTTTTTGCCGTTCAAAAGACACGACATTATGTGTCAGGATAGGCTCTTCATGTCATCTCCAGAATAAACTCTATTCGGGTATTGATGAGAAAATTGAGCATTCTTAACTCCAGATTAGCCACCTGGGCGATGTTGCTTACTCCTTATGATATGGTCTATGTACCTCAAAAATCAGTGAAGGGTCAAGCTTTAGCTGATTTCTTAGCAGTTCACCCTATACCTGAAACATCTAAGTTATATGAGGATATTCCAGATGAAGTCGTGGATTGCAACATGACTTCGAAGGATGACATTTGGTAACTATACTTTGATGGAGCATCGCGGGTTGGACCTAAAGGCAATATTGTCTCCGGAGTGGGCATCGTCTTGGTCTATCCTGATAAAATGGTCATATACCATGCTTATTCTCTTAATGAACCATGCTCCAACAATTTGGCAGAATATAATGCTCTGCTAATTGGTCTTCAAGTAGCAAAAGAATTGGACATTGAGTTCCTGGAAGCTTATAGAGACTCTCAGCTAATTGTTAATCAGGTCAGAGGGACATATGAAGTCAGAAATCTCGACCTCATTCCTTATCATCAAGTGGTAATCGAATTGGTCCTTTCATTCAAAGGATTCTTCATTGAATTCATACCACGTTCTCAAAATATGGAAGCTGATGCTCTTGCTAGTTTAGCTCAGACTTAGCTCTTCTAATTAGACGACAAAATACTGTTATTTTGTTGGATCGAGACTTATTCCGTGTCAAGAATAACTTTCATGTTGAACAGAGTTATACTACAAAATCAAGTTCTCAACAAAGAGATTGGAGAAGTCCATTCATTGATTATGCGGTTCATGGGATTTTAACCTGAAGATCCAAAAGAAGCTGCATCAATCAAGAGACTATCATTTCGATTATACTATGATTCTTCTTTATATATGTTATATCGTCGTTCTTATGACGGACTTTTGTTGTGTTGTCTCTTTGAGAGTGAAGCTAAGTAAACACTCCGTGAAGCTCATGATGGTGTCTGCGGTGCTCATCAACCGGGTCCAAAATTACAGGATCGTATTCGAAGAATAGGATATTATTTGCCTTCCATAATAGCAGATGCTGTGGATTATGCCAGACGGTATAAAGCATGTCAGATTCATGCTGATTTTATTCATCAACCATCTGAATTCTTACATCCTACAGCAGCTTCTTGGCCCTTCAAAGTTTGGGGCATAGATATTATTGGTCCGATTAACCCTCCTTCTGTCAAGGGACATCGGTTTATACTGGCTATAACCGATTACTTTTCTAAATGGGCGGAAGCGATTCCCCTTGTTGAAGTAAAAACATCTAATGTGGTTAGCTTCATCAAACACCGTGTTATTTATCGTTTCGGAATTCCCCGAAGGATAATTCATGACAATGGACCCCAATTTGTCAGTCAGGCATTTTATCAATTCTGTGACAAGAATCGGATCCAAAATCTGGCTTCTACGGCTTATAATCCAGCTGCTAATGGTTTGGCCGACTCTTTCAACAAGACAATCATTAAACTTCTCAAAAAGTTCGTCTCTTCTAATAAACGTGATTAGAATGAGAAACTTGGAGAATGTTTATGGGCTTACCGAACGATAGTCCGAACTCCTACTGGTTTTACACCATTTTCACTGGTTTACGGATGTGAAGCTGTTCTCCCATTGGAAATCCAGATTCCATCTCTTAGCATAGCTATTGCTAATGAGCTAACTACAGAGAATAATGATCGGTTGAGACTTAAAGAACTTGAAGGTCTAGACGAGAAGCGTCTTTAATTGCAACAGCACATTGAGCTATATCATGCCCGCATATCTCGAACTTTCAATTGTAAAGTTAAAGAGAGGGTATTTAAAGTCGGTGAGCTAGTTCTAGCTGTTCGAAGACCAATGATGATGACTCATAAGAGCAAAGGGAAATTCCAAGCAAAATAGGAAGGTCCTTATGTAGTCGAGACAGTCTTCTCTAATGGTGCCTATAGGTTGTCTAAATCTAATGGAGATTTGCTCATGATGCCAATTAATGGCAAATTCTTGAAGAAATATTATGTCTAAATTTCTTCTTTATTTCCCAGCTACCAATGTTTGGTTAAGCTGATTATTTTGTCTCCTATAAGAGAATTTTGATCTTCTGTCTTACCAGCTGATTTAAAAAAAAGATTTATTATTTATCATGTTCTTATGACCTCTGAATAAATATTAAGTCTACTTCTTCTCTTATCTATCATGTTCCTATGGCCTCTGAATGGATATTAATCTATTTTTCTTTGAGTTGTTACGATCTGTCACATTCATATTACCTTTGTTAGTATCGTATACTCTAAACAGAAAACTAGATTCATTATCTATCATGTCCACATTACCTATGGATATATATAATTTATTGAGTTTAGAAGACTTATCATGTCCATATTATCTCTGATAAGTGTTTTCTATCTCATACCTATTGTTTAATTTCAAAATAAATAATAGGAACACAAAATAATTATTTCATTCATTTCTTGTAAACATTACAGAATGAAAAAGATAGAAGATTACAAAAATTCTTTATTTGCCTAAGGCGGAGCAGAGACATCTTTAAGCAATTTTTGTAGCTCTGTTAGGCACTTCTCGCGAGAGCTCAGCACAGTTGCAGTAGCCATAGTCCGTCGAGCTTACGGAGTACAAATATGGGAGAAGTCGGTGAAAGTAGCTATCATCTTATCCTTGGCTTCGTCAAGGGTTTTGATCGTAGCTTCAGCACCGAAGACTTGTTCCTCCAAAATTGAGCTCTGTGTTAGATGCTGGTCTCAAGCTATGATCAACTGCTCCCTCTCTGCCTTCAAGCGAGCCAATTCTGCCTCGTCTTCACGAATTCTATTATTTTGTTGATGAATTCTTATATTGTAAGTTTCATAGGCTTCTCTCTGGATATCCAGCTGGGGCCTAGCTTCAGCTAAAAAAGCTTTTTCTTTGGCACCCTTGCTGCTGTACTCTTGGAGAGATTCGTTGAAAGTAGTCTCCCGAGCGGTGTATTCAGCCGATAAAGCATCATACTCGCTTTGGATAAGACTTTCAATAGTTTCGTTTAACAGCCTTAGACATTCTCTAATGGGCTGTTCAAGTTCCTCCATGACCTTCTCCAGCGCCGCTGCTCTTGCTGCATCATTGAACATGGTGACATTTCTGATCGTAAGAGCAATCACAGCTTTCAGACTTTCATAGTTAAGGCCCTTCTTCAGGACCATCTTGATCAGAGCTGCCAATATTTTGTAGAACGTTTCAGTATGAATCTCAACTAAGAGATTCATTTCTGCGTTTGAGCTCGGCATGGCTGCGATGTCTGCCAAGTCTCTTTTCTGAAGACTAGGGGCAGATGTTGTTGCTTTGGTAGCAGACTGAGATGGAGTCAATGTTGTCGCTGCTACCATTGCTAACTGATCCCCAGGAGCTTCAGGGATAATGTCTTCAGCACTTTTTTCTCCAGCCGCTTTTGGAATTGAAACTACTTGAGTTTCAGTGGCGGTGATAATTATGGGAGGAATGGTAATCATTGTAGCTAACTCTGGTTCAGACACCGTCTTCTCAGGAACTTGTACTGGATCGGTAGTAATAACAGAGAATGCTAGTACCACGTCTCCAACTTCAGCTGATGATTTGACCATGTCTTCATCATCTTCTTTGGCTACCGGCTCTACCGGCTCTTCAAGTAGTTCAGTTGTAGTGGGTCCTTCTACAACTGGTTCTTCGTTGAAGTCTGTTTCTTCTTCTGCAGCCGCTTCTTCATCTGCAGTTGGTTCTTATACAGTTTGTTCTTCTTTTCTGTTTTCAGTACGAGAAGACAATTCTGGCTGAGCCTCCACTTCGGGCTCTTGTGGTACTTCCTCTTGGACATTATCTTCGTCTGAAGAAGAACTCTCCTCCTCAGATTCTATGTTTTCTTCATGAATATCTTCTTGAGGAGGAGGAGGAGCCAGAGGCTTTGATGCAATGATAACACCTACAAAAATTAAACAAAATAAGTTAATATGCAAAAATTATAATTTTGTATAGATTTTGTGTAATTTATATTTACCTGGAGTAGGTGTCGGACGTGCCAAGTACGAGTCATAGTCCCCATTCCAGTCATCATCATCAAAGGCCAGAGCTGGTTCATCTGATGGGATGAGCTCTCGATCAACTGTATGTGTAGTGGCATCCTCCTCAGTAGCTTGTGCCTTTGGTGGCAAAGACAGATGAAGTGATGAGCTGAGGCGTCCAGGAGATAGGACCCCCACACCTTCTGTTGATGTTGCCGGTTGAGATGCAGAGGATCCTTCTCCAGGATGAGTCAAAGAAGATACAATATGTTGCGGCTCCTCGACTGGAGTGTCGCTCTCTGGAGTAGAGGCTCTCCGTCTAGAAGGTCCTTTGACAGTAACCTTCTTCTTCTTCTCTGGGAGGGCTTTCTCTGGAAGGGTAACAGCTGCACCAGATTTTCGTTTCCGGGTTTTTCCAATAATAATAGGTCCCGCAGCTATTTTCCCAACTCCCGTAGGGATTACTTCCAGATACTCATCTGGAACAGCAGTATCATCGGGTATGTCTGTAAATACCCTGACTGGCTCTTCAACATTCCCTTCTTTGGGCCATCTAAGACTCCCCTTCATGTTGTAGCCATAGACGAAGGAGCGGATGGATGCATAAAAGCGAGCATACGTATGAAGTATACGTAGCTCGGTTTTACTGGTAGCAGTCGATACTCTGAATTTAGCACCGGTACAAGCGGTGCTAAAGTATCGCCAGGCTCTTGCACCATCAATTAGCAAATGGTAGAAGCTGGTGGAGGAATTACCAACATGAAGTTGGTCATATCCAAACTGGCGAGCGAACCGACTTGGTAGATATGGTTCAAACGCACAGTTGTCTTCATTCCTGTACATCAGATGGGAGGGTCTGATGCACTCTACCCATTTAAAAACTGGCACAGGCAATAAAGTCCTCCCTTCGTCTCTGTCTTCAAATTGTATACCGAGGCAATCGGCTGGAACTTGTGGCCTTGTGCAAGAAGTTCCATCCATGAGAATAGTTCAGCACTGCTCGGGTGTCTGCCACTGTAGTTGCAGTCCATGTGGATTTGTTGATTTTCTGGAGGAAGAACTCCGCATTATCTCCAGGGCCCGGTGGCAACAAACTGTAGTTATGATGCAGCAGCCAGCCCATCAGATAAGTGTTGGGCATCTCTACCCTTAGGAATTCTTTTCGGTGAGGAGCGTTGTTGATTATTTCCTCACCAAAGGTTCTCAAACCTGCATTTATTTGGCACATCGTTGCCGATAGCAGGTTGATTTTGACCTTGAACACCAAACGTACTGTCGGCCACAATACGTTTCGATGAATTTTGTCTACTGTGCTGATCCCGGGCACAACCCATCTCCGCAGCCACAGAGATAGAAAGCCTGCCAGCAAGGCTTCTCTGAAGATCTTATGACTGCCATGCCTCAGGTAGCTTAAGGTTTCAGTCCCCGCAGGGATGTCTCTGGTCTTTTTGGACAGATACTGGTCCGGCGACTTATGTAAGGCCATCAAACTGTGGATCAAATCTGAAGTGATTATTGAACAAGGGTTGATGGTTGGAGCCTTGTTTTCTTGAAATCTCCCTTCTCGTTCTTGGGTATCCTATTCTCATGTTAGAATAGATAGGTTGTCCATTTATTAGTATATGCCAGGTACGACCCACTATCATATATAGAGGTGCAAATTAAGTAATGGCACATCAGTTCCTCGTAGACCTCAACCAATTGAGGATTTTTCTCTCTGATTTCTGCCAGTTCCTGGTTAGAGGGAACATACTCTTCATATGGCGCTTCTTCCATCGGCAGTTTAGAGATGAATTGCATCTCGTACAGGGCAAGACCCATCTCACCTAGTGGGGTTGCAAAAGTTCATGTTGAACTCATATACAACTCCATCAAAGCCAAGAACAGGTTGCTGTTTATCGGTATACCATAACTTGTAGAGGCTACCACTTCATAGAGGCCTATGGTTTCCAGCTCCGTCTTGAAGTTCCTCATGATCCAAGCACTAAGCTGAATCCAATTCTGGTTATAAGGAGTCAACCACCCTGGTAGCCTAGGATTGGCCTGAGGATATAGTACTGCAGCCCTTATGAACTTGTTAATGAACATTGGGGTCTACACCGGCTGGATCAGAGCTGAATCTTCACTCGGGGTGAATCCAGGTAACAGACCAGAGAAAGGGACGACACCACCGCTTGGAGCACTAATGTGGTAGCCCATGTCATTGGCTCTATCCCTATTGAAAATGATTCTGCCAGGCCTACCATGACTGCTGGGAGTCAGGTTCCATAGCATCTGTCGAGGATGGGTGGCATGGACAAATGCAGACAGGGGATAATCTCTGGCCATATCGGGGAGATACATTGCCCTCTCTCCAAACTTGAACACCCAGGATTCCTTCTTGGGGTGTGTTTGTGACTGGAAATCTATCGCATCCCTGAACAAGAAGGCTGGTTTTGAAAATTGTTGGCCATCCAGCGATGTCAACAATTCTCTATTTATCATGGACAACAGCATTCTGTCCCCTTGAGCAGATATCAGTTGTTGTCTCTCTTCAGGATATTCCGGATTCAACTGAGGGAACTCCACATGGGACAAGTTCTCCAAATAATTTGAGCCCACCATACCAACTGATAAGCCAAATATTTCTTCTAGCGGGTGAATTTGCAAATCCACTGCCAAAAGAAAAAGTAAAATTAAGTTAGTAAAAATTGTAAAACTCCTATTTTTTAATTATTTTTTTATTAGACTTAAAAATGAATTTATACAATTTATGGTTTTATTTATTTATTTAAAATGACCTTAACTATTGTTGAATTTTGGAACACTAGACGACCATTAATTTTGGCACGGAAGATGTAGCAGTGTGCCTTGACTAGTGTACTAGCCATGCAGGGGAAAGCCTAGCCATGGTGATGTCCAAACTAGAAAAACCAGACCAAATTATGAATTGACTTATTTAAAGTATTTTAATTAAATATTATTTTATATATTAATTTTTAGATGACCCGGTTGGCCCAAACCAGTCCGAACT
The DNA here is from genome assembly GCA_029216955.1 of Iris pallida. NCBI lineage: Eukaryota > Viridiplantae > Streptophyta > Magnoliopsida > Asparagales > Iridaceae > Iris > Iris pallida. Next base: position 7,936,474 of record JANAVB010012000.1, on the reverse strand, counting down.
GGGCCCAGACCGAAGCCAAGCCCATGTAAGCATGTGGTGTGACCAAATGTGGCCATGTAGGCATATTTTATGTACGTAAAAATATTCTCTAAATTATTTTAGAATTTCAAGTACAATTTCTAATTATTTAATTATTTGTACGATTATTGGTATTTTATTAGTAAAGTATTTTGCAACACGTTGTACAATTTTCTGGACTCAAATGAGGGTATGTGGTAAGTTCACCCATTGGACTATTTTTTTATTATTTTATTAAAGTTAATTTATGGTGACTAAATAAACATATTTATTCTATTAGATTTTATTATTATTATTTAGTTGATTTTATTGTCAAACGAATTTAAATATATATGTACATATATTTTAAATTGGTTTTATATATGGATACATAAGATTAAAATTTCTTTTGAATTTGTGGAGATTTTGGAGAGATATATATAGATATGTACATATATATATAGATATATGCCTATATATATATATATATATATATATATATATATATATATATATATATATATATATATATATATATATATATATATATAAGTAGATAAGTAAGAAAAAAAAATTGTGGTGGTCGGCCCCACTATGGGCAACCGACCACCCATGCACTCTAATAAGGAGCAGCAGCTATAGCTTGCTATAGCACGCGCCCACCAGCAACATAAGTAGCAGCAACATATTGTGGCCGACCCCCTTCCTCATTATATATACACTTTTGTTTGTTTTTTTTGTTTTTTTGCCTAAACTCAAACCCAAATCTTTCCAACCCTAATCCGAATCTCTTCTCACACCTTCCTCCTTCTCTCTCATCCACCCTCGGCGAACCTCTTCCCCGCGAGCACAACAGCACCCGACGACAGCGGCAACGGAAACAACGACAACAACAACAAAATTTAAAAACAAGGTACCCAACTTCTCCGTTTGATTTCTCTCTCGATTCTAGTCCGTTTTTAGATCTGTAAATTCGTGTAGAAATCCCACATGAACCTCTTCGAGATCCCGCAGGTGGACTTCGACATGGTCATCCAACTTGCTCGAAAAATCGAGGCAAAGTTGGAGAAAAATCACTTTTCTGGAATATTAAAAACTATTTTGAAACACCAACTTGTCGGCCAATTTTTATTCTGTACTTTAAGATTTTGTAGAAACTAATTAAAGGAAGTCAAAGACGACATAACCGAGATTGTAACGCACCTTCTGGATTCACTTTTCATCTAGTGTGTAAAAAGTTACACGTTGTTAAAGTTTTACGAAAAATTGTAAATTCTGTTTTCAAAAAGTAGAAAAACACCCGATACGACGTGCGCCCCGACAAACCGAGCGACGTGGTCGTGCACTATACAATTCGAAATGCGCGTATGGATGTTGTCGACGTGTGGGAACTGACGGAATCCGATTTCGTTGCATACGCGCGACGAAATCAGTACGTATCCATCGAGATACCCCCGTATCGACCCTTTGCAAATTAAGTCACAACTTTGTGCACACTCATCATATCGCGATAAAATTTGCGCCATTGGACTCAAAATATTTTTCTGGTCATGTGAGCCAAGTTTGGTCCGATACTGAGACCGTTGATCGGGACGCTATTTTGGCGGGCCCACAATCCCACTCAGCGGACGATTTTGTGCACGGCCTACCGGAATCCAAAATTGGACATACCGTTAGGTTCGCCTCATCAAAACAAATCTGTAGACATATAGTTTAATGACTTTAGAGACCGTAGATTTTGGCACGTATTTCGGTACAAAGCGGGTCCAACGGCGGACATCGTTTTGATCCGAAATTACGATTTTGTCCCTGTTCCAGAATTTAACTTTTGGACAGGCGTTTCCTAGGCATATATTTTATTCCAAACTCATTCGTGATGTTTGTTGCAGCATCCGGAGTCATCTGCGGGATTTAGCTTTTCTTGCTTCGTTTATTTGTCTATTCGAGCTACTGGATTATTCTCTTTTGCACATAACCTCAGGCAAGATACCTTGCCATTATACTGTTTATATTTAGTTTGTATTTTATTACATATCACTGTTCATTTATTTCCATTTCTTACCGTTCTTGATTTACTATCTGCTTAGTGATATTAGATATACTTTGTAATTATCGTTTGATTGCATGTGGACTTAGAGTTAAGAGACTACCGTTTGTAGTGTATTGTATATACCTTGACACAGTTGTACCACGAGGATGTGTAAGATGAGTAGCATGTAGAGGTTCTTGCGTGTGGACTGATTTCCCATGCGCATGCGTTAGGGCTAACTGCTAATAGAGGTATGTTAGGAGACTTAGCAGTTGGTAGAGGTATATGAGTCATGGATGTGACTCTGTTAGGCATTGGGTGGGAAGAACAGTTCCTTAACATATGGGCCAAGTATGCACTTCCCTATTGCCGGTTATCTCCGCGGGAGATACGGACCTGGATCCTGATACCTGATTTACTGCTGACCTCTGACATTCGATGAATGTTATGCTTTGAGGTCCCTGGTTTCCTGATGGGACCATACCTGAGATTACTGTTACTGAGCCAGAGTGCCCATGCATTGAAGGTTTGTTCTTATTGCATAAACACATTAGAATGGTCAGGTAATCCTCGTCAAATGTCATATCACCTCGTCCCATTAGTAGCTGGGGACCATGTCTCATCGCAGCATAGTGTGCTATCCCTTGTCCTTGTTTGGTTGTAGGGGTAGTCCACTGTTTCGATGATATGGTATTGGATCTTGTTACGAGTGGGACTATTTACTTTACTTATGATTTATGACATGGTATATATATTCAGTTATGTGGCATGTTCTTTATGTATCTTGTTACGTCCCTCTGATGACCTGGTTATCTCTCCAGGTGTGTGCTTCTGTGATATTGCAGGTGTTCTAGCCGAGGTCGCGATCTTCTCTATTCATTCGGAGATAACGTGTCTTGGGTCTTTCTTTGCTACTCCCGCCAAATCATTTCCATTTCCATGTACATTTTTCCTTACTTGTTGGTAGTAGATTTGTCTCCGCCCAACGTATTGTACGAAGACTTATTACATTTGATTATATGATATCTTTTATTCTTTATTTGTGGATGAGATTAGACTACTCTTGGTTTACTGTATTTTACAGCTTATGTATTCATACGAGATTTTCATATATTGGAGTATACTTCGTATGTATACAGCTGGCATATCGATGTACCTAGTCCTACGTATTTTGGGACTGGGACATTACATGTTTTTGTGGTAGCCCATGCAGGTCGAGTTTGTCACTTCGGTTACGTAATTGTACCGATGTGAGCCTTCAACATAGGATTAGAATCTAGGAATCTCATCCATACAGCTTGACCTCTTCCCTTGGCTTCAAATTCCGAACTCTCGTTCGACTTCCTTAAATTGCATCTTGCTTGATTCCTTTCTACCGTTGATTCTTATTTTTGTCCTTAGTGTCAACTAGGAAGATGACTACACTAGTATATGCTCATAGGTCAAACACATGGCTAGAATGGTTATATTGGCAATTGGAATACATTCAAGACTCTAATTGAGTTAAAAAGACTTTTTAGTGTGATTTAATGATTAGTAATTGGTAAAGTAGGATATTACCACGGAGAGTTTTAACCTTAAAATTTCTAAATAGTAAACACCAGAGGATTTATAGAATTTTATACTTGGTTTAAGAAATTGATTGATTTTCAAGATTTGGTATTTGTGGTTTATTGGATTATAGCTATACATCCTTGAATAGATATAAAGTAGTTGAAAAGAATTTTTAAAATTTAAATGCTGCTGTAAGATTATGAGGGCGGTTGATAAAGCTTGGTTTTAAATTGGGTTGTATGGTTCCCAATTAATAAGTTCGTAAAATTTTGAATTTTAAGTTTGGAGTAAGACTATTAAGAATTTTAGTTAAAAATATTTTGAAGGATATATAACCAAATTGAGGATCTACTTTAAACTTTTGTATGAATTACGATTGAAAACTCCTATTTAAAATTTTGAGTTTAAGATTTGGATTAATGATAGAAGAAGAAAAATATATAGATTTGATTTGTAACGCAATAAAGGTTTATTCGATATTGATTGGAAATTTTGAAAAAAAAATTATTTGATGACTGATAAGATCATTTGAATATTGAGTTTAAATTTAGATTGCTAATATTACAATCTTTGGAAAAAGTTACTAAAGATGTGGTGAAAAGTTATTTTGATTGATTAAAGAAATTTACCATTTAAAAAGTTGTGATTTTGTTTGAATGACTTAGAAATAGAAGTTATGTGATGAGTGCGTTAAAATATTGAGCTGTAAATTTTAGATTATTCGTGATATGTTAAAAGTTTGCCTTGAGGGTTATTGGAGAAATTTTTGGAGTTTTAATGTTATGAAGTGATATAAATTTTTTTTTTTTGATTCATGAGTTTCTTGAGTTTAAAAGTTGGAGTGGAAATGTAAAATTTTGAAAAAGTCAGTAGTAACATGATAAAAATTTGCTTTGAGATTTATGAAAGTGATTTAAATTTTTGTCATGATAACTTTGAACGGCTTGGAGTGAGTACAAATTTTGGTGGTTAAATTTTTTATATTTATTCAAAAATTATTGGAGGAAACACGAGTTAAAATATTAATGGTAGGCCACAAAGATAGCCCTAATGAGTTAGAAGTATTCCACACTAATTGTCATGTCACTTATGACCATGATAGTAGTATATACACAAGTGTTGTTAGTCATCTACCCAGCTATATGACTGTATTTCCACCTCGACTTACTCGACCTTCCTTCAATTCTAGATCTTTTAATTGCGACCTTCTAACCCATTTGCAATTTGAATAATGAGTTAATGGTTCCTTAATTGTATTCATCTAGGAGACTATCTTCTCTCCGAAATTGTGTTCCTAAATTATTTTTACTGGATTCCTTAATTAATTTTATCTCATGCTTTAATTTGATCTCCTTTATTATTGTGCATTAATTATCACCTCGTGAACTCCCACTTTTTATTTTATAACTTTTGGCGTCCCTTACCATGACTTGGATATTTGGAGCACAACACTAGACTTTTCCTTCCAACAAATTTCATATGTAAGACCTAGACAAGCCCACCTTCATGTAGATATATCATGTCCCACCAAACCCCATCTCCTTGTACTCTGTTTCTTGATATGACCTTATGGTCAAAATGGCCAAACTATAATCTTTACCATGATACCGATATATTTTTTGACCACGGATAGGGATTCAACCTCGATTAAATTCTTTCGACCGAATATGTGATTTTGTTCTACTTAATTCCTTAAATGTTTAAACTTGTGCTTTATCTTGATTGCTTGACTCATTGTCCCATCACACTACTAGTTTAACTTTTGTAAGTTGGATAGAATATCTCACGGCCCAACAAAGCCTTTGTCCTCGTGACCCATGTTGATAAGTTTGCTCAGACTATAATTTCAGAGGACCCTAACTTAGCTACTCAACCAAGCCAACTGTATAGGCCCAACCTTCGGACGAGCCTTGATTTTAAAGATCTGGGACTATTTAAAATTTCCTTCATCAGTACCTCCCTTGCTCATATTTTGACTATCTCATGCTGCTAATGTAGCTTCAGTTTTGCAAGCTTATTTCGTTATCAAGCTTGATCATGACATATTTTATTGGGTGCACCCACTAACATATTGTCTAATCAGAACCGGTGCATGATGGTCTGATCAACCTATTGCACTTTGGTTCGCTTTTTATGTATTATTCTACGTGGATAGAGACATAGTTAAACCTGCCTTAGAGTCTCTTCCGCGACAGCTTTGACAACTCTCATTTGAATTATTTTCGTCGCCTATGAACCTCGTATTTCGTACTCAATAGCATCGCCTTTGAACACTTTATTGTTTTGACTTTACTTACTTTAGAAAGACCAGATACTGTACTTGATAGATAGAATCAAAGTATCACCTTTAGTTGTCCTACCATCTATTGCCAAGATAGTTAGCCATGGACCAACCAAGGTGACTATATCCTCGCTTTGAACTACTCGTCGATTCCATATCTACTATCGCGACCTTCTAATCATTCTTGATACTTGAGGATGATTCAAATCGTTCTCTTAATCATGCCCTCAACCTGGATGACCAATATACAACTATTCTCAAGGAACCATCTCTCTTAAGTCTCTAAATTATTTTTCCCCTTAATCTACTCGATTCTTTTATATTCTTTAAACTCGTGTTTTATCTTGATCTACTTAAAACCCTTGATCATTTTCATTCTTGCATTAATTAGCCATATCCATGATTATTTTCGTATCTATCTAAATCACAATTTTCTAATTCATGTTTTGTTGAGCGTTGTGAATTGATGATTCCTCATCGATATACCCATGTGACCTTCTCAACCCTCTACTTATTTTTAATTTCGAGGACAAAATTCTTGTAAGTTGGGTAGGATGTAAAACTCCTATTTTTTAATTATTATTTTTTAATTATTTTATTAAACTTAAAAATGAATTTATACAATTTATGGTTTTATTTATTTATTTAAAATGACCTTAGCTATTGTTGAATTTTGGAACACTAGACGACCATTAATTTTGGCACGGAAGATGTAGCAGTGTGCCTTGACTAGTGTACTAGCCATGCAGGGGGAAGCCTAGCCATGGTGATGTCCAAACTAGAAAAACCAGACCAAATTGTGAATTGACTTATTTAAAGTATTTTAATTAAATTTTATTTTATATATTAATTTTTAGAAGACCCGATTGGCCCAAACCCGCCCGAACTGGGCCCGGACCGAACCCAATCCCATGTAAGCATGTGGTGTGACCAAATGTGGCCATGTAGGCATATTTTATGTACGTAAAAATATTCTCTAAATTATTTTAGAATTTCATGTACAAATTCTAATTATTTAATTATTTGTACAATTATTGGTATTTTATTATTAAAATATTTTGTAACACGTTGTACAATTTTCTGGACTCAAATGAGGGTGTGTGGTAAGTTCACCCATTGGACTATTTTTTATTATTTTATTAAAGTTAATTTATGGTGACTAAATAAACATATTTATTCTATTAGATAATATTATTATTATTTAGTTGATTTTATTGTCAAACAAATTTAAATATATATGTACATATATTTTAAATTGGTTTTATATATGGATACATAAGATTAAAATTTCTTTTGAATTTATGGAGATTTTGGAGATATATATATATATATATATATATATATATATATATATATATATATAAAATATATATATATTATATATATATATATATATATATATATATATATATATATATAAGTAGATAAGTAAGAAAAAGAAAAAAATATTAGTGGCGGTCGGCCCCACCATAGGCAACCGACCACCCATGTGCTCTAATAAGGAGCAGCAGCTATAGCATGCTATAGCACGCGCCCACCAGCAACATAAGTAGCAGCAACATATTGTGGCCGACCCCCTTCCTCATTATATATACACTTTTGTTTGTTTTTTTTTTATTTTTTTACCTAAACTCAAACCCAAATCTTTCCAAACCTAATCCGAATCTCTTCCCCCACCTTCCTCCTCCTCTCTCATCCACCCTCGGCCAACCTCTTTCCCACGAGCACAACAGCACCCGGCGACAGCGGCGACGGAAACAACCACAACAACAACAACATAATTTAAAAACAAGGTACCCATCTTCTCCGTTTGATTTCTCTCTCGATTCTAGTCCGTTTTTAGATCCGTAAATTTGTGTAGAAATCCCACATGACCCTCTTCGAGATCCCCTAGGTGGATTTCGACATGGCCATCCAACTTGCTCGAAAAATCGAGGCGAAGTTGGAGAAAAACCACTTTTCTGGAATATTAAAAACTGTTTTGAAATACCAACTTGTCGGCCAATTTTCGTTCTGTACTTTAAGATTTTCTAGAAACTAATTGAAGGCAGTCAAAGACAACATAACCTATATTGTAACGCACCTTCTGGATTCACTTTTCATCTAGTGTGTAAAAAGTTACACGTAGTTAAAGTTTTACGAAAAATTGTAAATTCTGTTTTCAAAAAGTAGAAAAACACCCGATACGGCGCGCGCCCCAACAAACCGGGCGACGTAGTCGCACACTATACGCATCGAAAGGCGCGTATGGATGTTGTCGACGTGTGGAAACTGACGAAACCCGATTTCGTTGCATATGCGCGACGAAATCAGTGCGTATCCATCGAGATACCCCCGTGTCGGCCCTTTGCAAATTAAGTCACAACTTTGTGCACACTCATCATATCGCGATGAAATTTGTGCCATTGGACTCGAAATATTTTTCTGGTCATGTGAGCCAAGTTTGGTCCGATTCTGTGACCGTTGATCGGGTCGCTATTTTGGCGGGCCCACAATCCCACTCAACGGGCGATTTTGTGTACGGCCCAACGGAATCCAAAATTGGACATACCGTTGGGTTCGCCTCATCAAAACAAATCTGTAGACATGTAGTTTGACGACTTTAGAGACCGTAGATATTGGCACGTATTTCGGTGCAAAGTGGGTCCAACGGCGGACATCGTTTTGACCCAAAATTACGATTTTGCCCCTATTCCAAAATTTAACTTTTGGACAGGCATTTCCTGGGCGTATCTTTTATTCCAAACTCGTTCGTGATGTTTGTTGCAGCATCCAGAGTCATCTACGGGATTTGGCTTTTCTTGCTTCGTTTATTTGTCTGTTCGAGCTACTGGATTATTCTCTTTTGCACATAACCTCAGGCAAGATACCTTGCCATTATACTGTTTATATTCAGTTTGCATTTTATTACATATCACTGTTCTTTTATTTCCAGTTCTTACCGTTCTTGATTTACTGTCTGCTCAGTGATATTAGATATACTTTGTTATTATCCTTTGATTGTATATGGACTTAGAGTTAAGAGACTACCGTTTGTAGTGTATTGCATATACCTTAACACAGTTATACCACGAAAATGTGTGAGATGAGTAGCATGTAGAGGTTCTTGCGTGTGGGCTGATCCCCCATGCGCATGCGTTAGGGCTAACTGCTAATAGAGGCATGTTAGGAGACTTAGCAATTGGTAGAGGTATATGAGTCATGGATGTGACTCTGTTAGGCATTGGGTGGGAAGAACAGTTCCTTAACGTATGGGCCAAGTATGCACTTCCCTATTACCGGTTATCTCCGTGGGAGATACGATCCTGGACCCTGATACCTGATTTACTGCTGGCCTCTGACATTCGATGAATGTTATGCTTTGAGGTCCCTGGTATCCTGATGGGACCATACCTGAGATTACTGCTACTGAGCTAGAGTGCCCATGCGTTGAAGGTTTATTCTTATTGCATAAACACATTAGAATGGTCAGGTTGATTATATGATATCTTTTATTGTACGAAGACTTATTACAGTTGATTATATGATATCTTTTATTCTTCGTTTGTGGATAAGATTATATTACTCTTGGTTTACTGTATTTTACAGCTTATATATTCATACGAGGTTTCCATATATTGGAGTATACTTCGTATGTATACAGCTGGCATGTCGATGTACCTAGTCCTACGTATTTTGGGACCGGGGTATTACAAAAATCTAAATTGAATTTTTATGCAGATGACTTGGCCTGAGTTTTACGCATAAAGATTAAAGACTCTGACTATGCAAACTTTACGCTTATGCACAAAAATTAAAGTTGATAAAAATTTTAAAGTGTGAAAGTTCTTTGTTTTTACGTAAAGTCTTTCACTTGTGAATTTTACGCTGGCACATATTAATGTGAGCGTATTGTGAATTTTACGCTAGCACATATTGATGTGAGCATATTGAGAATTTTACGCTGGCACATATTGATGTGAGCGTAATGTGAACTTTACGCTGGCACATATTGATGTGAGCGTAATTTGATTTTTACGCTGGCACATATTAATGTGAGCGTATTTTGATTTTTACGTTAGCACGTATAGACGTGGGCGTATGTTTCTATTTTTACGCTGACATGTATAACGTGGGCGTATTTTGATTTTTATGCTAGCACGTATAGACGTGGGCGTATGTTTCTATTTTTACGCTGAGATGTATAACGTGGGCGTATTTTCTTATTTCAAGTTTTACGCTGACACGTATAACATGGGCGTGGAGTTTAAAGTTCGATTCTTCGATTCTTCTTCTTCTCCGGCGAACTCACAGCCGAAGTTAAGTAGTGCTCTACCTTTCATGGCCAGAGCCACAGCGAGGTTGGACTGTAGGGGTGCCGCCGATGATGGGGTGTTGGTTTCTGCACGATCAGTTGTTGACGAAGCGGCGGGCTTCTTGCCCTTGCTGCCGGCGGCGGTCTTGCTCTTGGGGGCCATCGAGTCGAAGTGAGAGTATGAAGGGAAAGAGAATAAAAAGAGATTGAAATTTCGAGAAAGAGTAAAGTTCTCTCTCTATTCGTAAAACTCTATTTATAGAGAATTTTGAAATCGGTTCAAATTCTCGAAATTTACGCTGACGGTTGGATATCTCGACTTTTACGCAGACTATTGAGTATCCCGAACTCTACGCAGATGACCGTTGGATATCCCAGATTTTACGCAGACTGTTGAATATCCCGAATTTTACGCATCTGTTCAAAGTATTTCAAAATTTGAAAATATTTGAAAACTTTGAAGGGGGTCTTGTAGGAGCGTAAAAAGTACTTCATAAACCGATTCAAAGAAGTTACAAGCTTTACGCAAGTCAAACAGAGTCAAACTCAGACTTTACGCAAGACAAACAGAGTAAAACTCTACGCGAGCTGCTTTACGTGAGAGCCATCCTCAAAGCTTTTACGCGAGGGACAGGCTGTCAAATCATCGCATTTAATGCACGTGATACTGTTCTGACGTAATGATTTTCTGACAGCGGACAACACAGAAGTCGAGAAGATTTGATTTACACCAAACCTAACACTTGTCGTTTAGTGTGCTGATGGGCTACTTTACGCTCAAGAGATTGCTTCTTTTACGCACGAAAGCTATTCGAGCTTTTTTCGCTCAAGGCTGTTGTGCGCGTAAAGTTTATTTGAGCTAATTTTACGCTCAAGGCTATTTTCAGCCACTTTACGTAGAAGTTTATTTTGGGCTATTTCACGTCCAGTTTGCTACTTTACGCAGGAAGTATATTTTGGGTCATTTTTACGTCCGATCTTTTCTGGCTACATGAGAACGTGGTCTATATACGTGGCTTTCATGCCACACTTATCGAGAAACGTGTGTACGTGCTCTCCTTATATTGTTGAAGTTATGGGACACGTGTCATCACGCGTAGAGGTGATTTTCAATCGTGGGTGGCAGTTGCTCGCTTAGAGACCCGATTATGTTGCTTTTTACGCACAGAGGGTCTAGTCTATAAATGGACTTATTTTTAACACATAAGACATCAAGAGATCAAGAGAGATACAGGAGAGGAGATTCTAAAAAAACTCATACTTTCAGAGTGATATTCCCAGAAGCATTTCTTCAACTTTTTCTCAAGAACAGGGTGAAGCAAAGCAGGAAAGCATTCGACTGTGCCATCAGTGTCGTTGCTCGATACCTTTCTGGTGACTTAGTTCTTCCGATTGTTCGTCTTCTTCAAGCAGTTTTCTTCATCATCATCGTATGGTCCAAGGAACAAAGTGATCGCTCTCAGATCAGACTTCCATAGCAATACTTCCCAGAAATAATTTGTACTTTTATATTTTTTCTAGTTTTCTTTCAAAAGCCAATTTTAGGCATTTTGTTAAGTGAAACACCTGAAGTCTCTAGATTTTGACTTATGGTCAATTGTTGTCAATGGCTACAAAAAACCTACTATCACTTCTATTCTCACATCCTCTATAATCAGTAAGCCTTATTATACTTACACGGAGGAAGAGAAGAAGTTTGCTAGCCTTGATGCAAAAGCTATGCATATTTTTTATTGTGCTGTAGACATAAATGTATTTAATCGTATTAATACTTGCACAACATCTCATAAAATTTGGAAAGTTCTTGAAGCTACTTATGAGTGCAGGTATGAAAGCAAAGCTAGCAACTCCAGAGAGAAGGATAGTCTTCATAATGATGCAAATATATGAATGATGGAATTAGAATTTAAGGTTCAACACAATCCCTTATACAAAGAAGAACTTGTATGTGACAACTGTAAGAAGATAGGCCACATCCAAGAAGATTGTACTATCGCTAGAAAGAAGAGTACTACGAACGATCAAATAAAGGAAGACCATCGTCTCACAAGTACACTAGCACGAGCATATGGTGTGAAAGCGAAGCAAGAGATTCTGAAGAAGAAGAAGAAGAAGAAGAAGAAGAGAGACCTCATCAAGCTACAAATTTATGCTCAATGGCATTATCTAACGAGGGTACTGAATAATCTACTTCTTGAAGAGAATGAATTTTCTTATGATGATTTATATGATGCTTTCAGTGATCTATTAGAAAAACACAAGAAAGTATTAGATAAGTATAAGCAAGATAGAAATGATATTTTATCCTATAAGCGTGAGAATGAAAAGCTTACTTGCTTATTAAATGATATAAGAAATACTTCTACTTCTGATAATTCTACTGAGATTTCCACACTTGAGTTTAGATTGCATGAGACACTTGATTGCATTGAGAAAAGTACTCAAGAAAATGCTAAACTTCAGGAGGAACTAGAATCAGAAAAGAAGAAGTATTCTATTGCTTCATGTAGAATTGATGCTTTTAATGCTAAATATGATGAGATCTGTGCTAACTCTAAAAAGTTAGAGATTAGACTGGAAAAGCAGGTAGTACAACCTATGACTCAGTCCAACACAAGACACATGATACATCACAAAGTCACACACGATAGATCATCTAGAAAGGAAGCAAGCAAAGCTAAAGCTTCACACAACCATGCCTTCTATTACAAGTATCCACGAAGATCATACCACACCACTGCACGTTCTCATACTACTGTACATAGCACTAATGTTAATTCTTTCTGTCATTATTACTGTATGAATGGACACATTTCTAATTGTTGTCAGATTAGAAAGCTAGTTGATATGAACTTGTGCAAATGGGTTCCTAAAGCTAACAAATGTAGATCCAAGTATTGGATACCAAAGTCTTCACCTAATATTTCAGGTGGATCTACTTATGCTGAACCTTAGAACCATGGAACATGTTGGTGATTGCAAAGCTACAAAGGCCTTCTTTCAAGCAATTGCACAAACATAAGTATGGTTACTAGAACCACTTCGGTAACATGCTTCCTAACTAGTTTTTAGTATCTAGCATGTTCTTATTGACTTCTTACTATTAGCTTTTATTGATATCTTTAAATTTTTTATTGTTTGAATCAATGTGAGACATAATCCTAGCTTGACTAGCTGTTTAGCTTAAATGTTTAGTTCACACTATATAGTATTTTATTAGTGTGACACATTTATCTATGCATGCTCTTTATTTTAGTTTTATCCTTGAAGCATGCATACCACTCTAGTCTATAGGAGCTTTTGTTTTTGGTTAATATGCTTTTGACTCTTCGCCTTTAATATTTTTTTAATGGCCACTTATTACCGATTTGTCTATAACATGTCGTATTTACTTTGATCAGTATTTTGTGAGTATTTATGTTTAGCATAAGTCTTCTGTTTACTTGAAAAGTATATACATATAATTTTATTTTATCCTTGTGCTTGCATAATATATTCACTATTGATTCTTAAATTTTATTGTGATTAACTTCTTATGAATCAATTACATCTTTGTCTGACAAAGCATATTTATGCATGTTTTTTATCTTGTGATACTTTTATGCTTGTTAATGATACATGAATAATTCATTGTCATTTATATATTGCTCATGTTTCTTATATTTTTGTATAAATATCTTTATGGAAATATATGTGTTAAGTTCAAGTTCTATATTATTTTAAAAAGTAGTTTTTAAACTTGTGCTTATCTCATACTTAAGTTATTGATTTTTTTCAAACAAATTTATGTTCTTATCTTTATTAGCTTCTCCCTCAAAGCCTCTTTTAATGATGTATGTTTTTCTTGGCTTTTTGGTAGACATTCTGGATACATGATATTTTTAGTATCTAGATCTTGATAAACCATTCTTTGGGTATTTACTTTTTTTTATATTTAGGGATTCTGGATTTCGATGTTATTTGATGATACTGCATATATTTCTTTGAATCTAAGTTCTTAAGAGTAGAAATCATTTTGGGAACAAGCCGAAAGGGTCCTTCTGTCATACAGGTGTAAATAGCCTGAAGCGACACGGTGTACTAGTCTTCGGACTACCGCTAGCTGGGAACCGACCCCTACATCTAACCCGAAGTGATCAATACTTTATAGACTTAAGATTTATTAAGGTATACTTGCAACTATCATCTAGTTCTGGATCCAAGGTACTGAACCCAGTCCCCTAGGTTCTAAAATACATCAGCGTATCTAGGTCCTACATTTTGATTTACAAATATTTAATATTTTATTGCTACCCAATGATTTTGTAGCACATATGGATAAATGCAATTCATACATCTTATACCGTATGCTACATTGTTCTAAGATTTTAAGTCCATAGAATATAATTTTTTTTCATATTGACTAATTCTTCTTAAATCTTCGGTTATTAAAGAAGAGATTTGTTTTGGGAACAAGCCTATAAAGGGTCTGTCTGTCACCACGACTATGGTCGAAGCGAAGCGGTACTTAAATGTTCCCCGATGAACCTCCATTAGCTGGGATAGTACCTCTACAGCTAACCCAAGATTGATCAACGCTTTATAAACTAAAGATTTATTGAGATCTAGTTGCAATTGTTATCTGATGGATTTTGGATTTTAGATTTGATGGATAATATTATTTAATGATTTAATTTTACAAAAGGTAACATATATTGATCTTCCTAGGTTAATGTTTGTTATCTTTTGATATATTTATTTTTCTGTCACTCTATTCTATATTTAAACTTGATTTGATATTGTGACTACTCATTGAATGTTATTGCCTTATGATTTCGTCTTTAACTTGTGTAATATTCAATAATTTTGAGCTTTATATTATTATCTTCTTATTCAAGTTACTTATTGTCTACAATAGCAATTCTTTGCAGGGGAGAAGTGAATTGAATCTCTCTCTCAAAGCGTTTCTTTTCTTTAAACTTTACGGTTGTCAGGTGGACACCGTGCTAAGGCTTTAAAAGGGAAAAAATGAACTTTGATAAGAAGACCTAATATTTTTAAATTAGTTTTCTACTTCCGAAAATATGTCTCTGAATTTTGATTTTAAATTTTTTTTGCCAATATTATTATTTTTTGGATATAGCTATGTAAAGGTGGAGCAGTTAATTGTTTCAAGTCAATTATCCCCTTGACATGCCATATATCTAGAATACACTTTTCTTTGAACATTTATCTAGTTATGTTTATTTGTTCAAATGGATTTATTTATGATTTATGGATTCTTTTATTGAAATTATTTTCGTGATTCGAATCACCAGCTTTCAGTCTGAGGACTAAATGGACGCATTCGAACATTTACTAAGACAAAGACAGTTTTTTTTTATAAATTTCACATTTTTGAAAAGCCTTTTCGATTTCTTTTTGATTTATTGAATTTGTCCGGTACTCAAATGTTATTATTAAAGACAATTTTCAAAATCTTTTAATGTCTTGAAATATTCTTTTATATATATATTTTGTTTGTTCATCTTTAAGCATTTATTCATTGGATATTTCTTTTATTTGCCTAAAGATGATATTATTTTTAAGTTTGGGATTTTATATGCATTTGATCAAAGGAAAAAAAAGGTTCATATCTTGGATATTCCTTAGATTTTGTTTATTATTTATTTTATCTATTTGTGCATATATATTACTATGAAACTAGACACGCATATTTTATGGGGGAGCAAATTAATTGTTTCAATTTTTTTATGCCCTTAATATGTGGTATACCTAGTTCATCATGGACATATATTCTTTTACCTTAAATATCTTGTTGAGTTGTTCATGATATTTGGATTTGTATTAGATGAGAGAATATATGATTTTAATATTTATTTTTAATTCTCTCATTTTTGAGTTTCTAAAAGTTATCCTGCCAAAATTAATTTAATTTATTGATAATCCTTTTGAGTTTAAACTGATTTGGTATTTCTTATTAAGATTTTATCTCAAAGATCATGATTATCTATATTTAGACTGATCATACTTTGCGGGGGAGCATTCAAGTCGACTGAATTTCTCCTTCTCAAGTATTTTGGCTTCATTACCTTCATGTTTATCTAATGGATATTCATATATCATGCTAAGGTAATTGAATTCAAATGCATGGACTTTGGTATAGATTTTGCATAGATTCTAGTTTATTTTGATTTCTTTTTCGATGATTATACTCTTTATGGTATTGATTCACTAATTTGTATGGGCAAATTATGAATCATACTTTTTTTTGTGTTCATTGTTAAAAGTCTCATTTTTATTTTTGATTCTTTTTTATATACTAGATCTGCGAATTTTTATTCCTCATGATTTATTTATGACCAATGATTGATTCCTACTATATTGATATATTTTTTTGGGTCTATTTCAAAACACATATGATGAACAAAATATGTTTTGAATGTCATTTTTGGATTTCTATTTGGTAAACTATGTATTGCTTAAATTCAGTTTTTTTTGTTTACATTCAACCAAATATATTGTGTTTTGACATATTTTTCTATGTTATGCATTTTTTTTTCTGAACTTGACGTTACACTGTTCTCCTAGTCCTTGATCATGATTATTTTTGCTTTCCTCCTTTACTTATGCTTGAGTTCATTTTAGATCTAATTACGGGAGAGCTTATTTTTGATCATGTCAAAGGGGGAGAAATAAGTTTAAATTAGCACACAATATTCTAGTATTATGAAAATAAGTTTAAGTTAGCACACAATATTCTAGTATTATGTGTTTATTAGTAAAACATGCATCTATTGTATATATATTAAACTTAAAGGATTTGCCATAATAAAAAAGGGAAAGATTGTTAGCCCAATGATTATATCGTATTTTTGAATTTGGCTAATCAAATAAGTTTAACATAATGACATCACTAATATTCATGTAATCACTATCATGTTGCTACTTAAACTTAGCATTGTCCTAAATGTTCTATATCATATTTCTATGTTTGTATCATAATACATCATACTGTTTTGTTTGGCTAACATTGATTTGCAGACATGCAGTAAGCATGATCAAACATGATCAAACCAGGACATATGCAATAGAGAATTATTGATGGGCCAAAGACGGCGTTATACAAGAAGATTTCTCTGAACCGCCTAACGACCTATCCGGGGCCTCGTATCGGGGGGTTCGGGGTCGAAGCCCCCGAAAGGTATTCAGATTTCTAGATCTGTTTATCTTTGGACGACCGTCGTCAAGAAAAAAGGCGACTTCAAGTCTGCTCAAATATTTGAAGAAAGTCGTCACAAAAGGGCTCTTGGTTTTCCTATTTTATCAATATATTTTCTATATTTATTGAGTCTAGGAATACGATGTAAACTGCACTGTACTGGCAAATAGGTTATCCAAGAAACATTTTCAAAATACCCTTTCATTTTGAAAATAAGCCAACTTACAAAAGCCCAAACTACTTCCTAACTGCTTGATCTTTTTTAAAATGCCCAAAACCATTTTGCAAAAACCTTGACAGAATTCCAACAGAACTCGGCCAGAGTTCGGCCAGAGTTCGGTTAGTGGACGTTGGATTTTGAACTTGGTCCTCCTGCAGTTACGGATCTTGCCGAGATTTTCTCATAGAGTTCTGCCCGAATTCTGTCAGAATTCTGTCTTTGGAAAAACTATAAATAGAGAAGGATATCGATCATTTCAATTCACTCAACACCAATTCACTTTTATATCTCTTCTCTATAAGCCTACTACTTCTTCCAAAGTATTCTGAGCTATTCATTTTCAAATTCCAAGCCAGTTACAATTCTCTAGTTGATTTGTCAGTGCGGTACGGTCTAGAAGTTTCAGAGTAATTGTAATCAGAGGCTTGATTGAAGAAAGATACTTCACAATTGAAGTTGGTCGAGTACTTCGGATCAAAGCTCGTGTTGTAGAAGTTGCAAGAACTTCGGATGAAAACTTGTGGTGATTTTCCATAGTGGATTTAACTGGAAGCTAGAGTTCTTCCGCCTGGTGTAGTCCTCACAAGAGGAAAACCAGTATACATTCTTGTGTTTGCGTTTGCTCTCTACTCTCTACTTTTTATTTACATATCTGTGATATATATATTATGTGATCTTGTTACTAACATTTTTAAATAGTTAATTTCTGCTGCCTACTCTATTCACCACCATCTAGAGTATTGCGCTTTACAACACGTTCCTACAATCGGTCCTACAGTTGTTTACACTGGTTTCTATTTACTTACCTTTGAATTGTTGTTGAATTTTGAATTTTGATGTTCGTAGTTGACTTTGATTTTGTTTTTGGATAAGTTTTTATGAATTGAGTTAAGATATCCTGACAAACATATTTGATGAGGACGATGAGATCGGTAAATGTCTACTTTATTTATGGAGTTTAGAATTTATCGCAGCCATACTAGCTAGCACGACAGGTACATGGAGCCAGATTTTGGATATACTATCCTAGTCAGAGAATTTAGATTTTCTTGCAGCCATACCGGTTGGCATGGTAAGGAATCTAGATGACATGATTATAGGGTGTATACCATAGTTATGGACTCCATCGTTTATTGCAGCTATGCTTACTGGCATGGCAAAAAATTTTGGCACCATGATTCTGGATAGACGTGTATGGTTATCAGAGCATATCTTGAATTGATTCACTTCTTTTGACCTATTGAGCAAGAACAATTCCTACTATTATTTTTTGTTTTATTATTCTTTTTCTCTCTTATCGTATGATGATTTTCTCATCTTGCCCTTACTTTCTTCGTCTTGATTAATTATGTCTCGATTTCACCAATCACCTATTTTGTATCTGTTTCCTTCAGCTATACTGTGAAAATCATTTAAATTCTTGTATCTCTTCACTTTGGAAAAGTTAAGGAAGTATCGTAAATCATCTAGCTCGGAAGGCGAACTTGTCATCAAGTGATATCTTGGTAGGAATATGAGATTTTGGATCTTGGTATAGAATTTTGAGATAAAATCATGGTTGAGATTTGGAAATAAAACCAAGGGGTCGATATAATCAGATTAGAAATGATTTACTAGAGGATTTCGAAAATGAATTACTTGGAAAGAAAGTAGGAGAACTTCAATGAGAAGGACGATAGGATGTGCATTAGTGGTTAGAACCTTTATATTTCGTGGACATGGTTTAGAAACTGACGAGGATATTCGATATTGAAATATTTTTGAATTTGGGTAATTTTAGGTTATTGATTCTCGAGATATTTCACATTGAGATTTTCATGCTAAAATTTAGAATTGAAATAATGGAGAAGAAATTTTAGCTATATGTGATGATGAATATGAAATTGGACAAGACATTGGTAAGAGGTTAGAGAACACAAAGATTTTTTTGAGAAAAAAATGGAGATTCACTACCAAAATACAGGCAAATAGCGATTGAATTATTAGCGACGGATAATTCAATCGCCTATTAGCGACTGAAAGGCGACTGATAGGCGACGACGTAGTTTATTAAAATATATCATAACGTTAGCGACTAACTAGCGACATGGTAGTGACGGATAATGTCTAACGACAGGCTAGCGACGACAGAATCCGTCGCTACGTTTCAGTAAAAATCGAAAGAGAGGATTTCATTTTCATTCTGAAATTTCTTAACAAAATTCTACTCTCTTCCCCCCTCTCTTTCCCGATCACCCGACCCCTCCGGCGTCCCCCCCCCTCCGGCGATCCCCCCTCCGTCGACCCGCCCTCCAGTGACCCCCCCTTCAGGTACTCTTTTTTTCTCCTCTCCCTCTCATTTTTGGATTTTTGCATTTTTTTTGCTTATTAGGGTTTCGATTATGGGCGAGGGGTTTCGACTAGGTACTCGAAGACGTAGCACGTGTTCTCTACATGTATTGTTGCTACATCTTCAAATGGTAGGGTGCTAACTTGTGTTATTGGATTGATTTGGAGAGGATATATGCATTTGGGGGTTGGGTTTAGAAGTGTCCTGCACTGTTCTGTCCATGTTGGATAAAGGTTTATTCGTAGGCTACTTGTCTAATATATGTGCTCTGTGATTGATAGATAAAAATTTGGGATCAGTCATCTATACTCTAATGTCGACCTTACTACGGTTAAATTCATTACATTGGTTAACCCCTACCAAACCTTTCTCATGTGCTTGTCCATTCTGTTGATGTATCAGTATAATTTATTCAGTCCATACTCAATTTTTGCTCAGTTGAGGGCACGGAATTTGAGTGTGTTAATGTTAAGTGCATCAATACAAGAGATGTGAGTATCTTGAGTATCAATAAGTGAGGAGGGTTCGGCTTCAGGAAAACAGAGTAGAATTGGCTTAGGCATTTGGCCTGGCCAATGAGCAGACCATTAGAGGTTCAGTCCCTGTGAGTTCAGAAGGGTGTCCAATAACACTCAGTTGGAGAAAATGGGAATTTAAGTCTCATATGTGTCCTGCAGACAATATATAAGAGATAGGCTCGGGTTTGGTTGTTTAACATCTGTTCCAAATCCATTTTGTGTGTTGTCCCATGTAAACTTGGTGCTAGGGAGTATACGCTTTGTTCTGTCTATATGTATCAGACCCCCAAATGATATCCAGCATCATGCATCAGAGCATTAGTTGGGGTATGACTTGTTCCCTTGTGTGTGTGCCTTTCTAAATAGAATTTGTGTGAGGGAGTGTGTGAATAGATAGTGAGTTTTCAGAGAGAGGCCATATTTGAGACAAATTCCCATATCCCTTGTATCCCTAATAATGATTCAGTTGCAATGCATCCTAGATTCAACCCATATCATATAGTCATTCTCTATATTCTCTGTCTCGCTCCATTATTTAGTATCAATTTACTAGTGTGACTCACTCTTCATTCTTTGTTCAAGTTATCATATGATCTGTCCCTCCTTCATTTATTTTCCTGTGCTATCAACCCTTATAATAATCAAACCTTAGTTTGGTAGGTATCCTGCACTAATGTTTGATATCCTGCATAACTTGCAATACTTCCTTTGCATTCATATATTCACTGCACATATGGCTTGATCTACACCCTTGTTTTAGCCCTTGTATTTATCTACTACATATTAATGTTGTGTAACGCCCCAGTCCCAAAATACTTGGGACCAGATACGTATCATGCCAGCTGCATACATACGAAGCACACTCCAATATATGGAAACCTTGTATGTATACATAAGCTGTAAAATGTAGTAATCCAAGACAAACTAAATCTCATCCACAATAAAAGAATGATAGTATAAAATCAACTTAAATATTTATGGTACAATCGTTGGGCGGAGACAAAGTCCACTACCAACTATCAAAAGGAGATAAAGTATACAAGAAAATGATCCATGAAACCAAGAGCGATCATCTTCGAAGAAATGGAGACGCCCACAATCTTGGCTAGAACACCTGCAGTAAACCATGAAAGCACACACCTGGAGAGATAACCAGGTCCTCAGAGGGACGTAGCAAGATACAGGAAGAACATGCCATTATAACTGCATAAGTAAAAATACTATAAACTACAACACAACAGGGTTCCTAACCATCTAAGTGATATGCATTTGGAGGAAAACGTTCTACGCAGGGGCTGTAACGGATTCACGCAAGCACGTAATAAAGAGTGGCCGTCAAGTAGCACTCATCCGAGACACTATCGGCCGGGCAGTACGTAGTGCTCATCCGAGTCACTATCACCCATAAATGTGTAAAAAGTAAATGTAGCCCCTACGCTAGTAGCTGTCCCCTCCCTCCAATGATACTATACATGCATCGTAACCACGACACACCAACACGTGTCGTTTCTACAACACGGGTTTATAATAGATAACTGTCAAGTCTTCTAACATGCATCTATTGACAGTCATTCCTACGCATGCGCACGGGGGATCAGCCAACACGCAAGTGACCACTACATGATACTCACAACTCACACACAACTCGTGATACAATCGTGACAAAGTCAATGACATGCACTCTATTGACGGCAGTCTCTTAACTCTAGGTCCACAAGCAAAGAGAAAATAATAAACAAAAAATATAGATACAATAAACGAAATAAAATGCAACTAAATGTAAGCAGTAAAGATGACAAGGTATCTTGCCTGAGGTTATGTGCAAAAGGGAATAATCCAGTAGCTCGAACCGGCAAAATAAACAAAGCAATAAAAGCCAAATCCCGCAGATGACTCCGGATGCTGCAATAAATATCACGAACGAGTTTAGAATAAAAGATATGTCTAGGAAATGCCTGTCTAAAAGTTAAATTCTGGAACAGGGGCAAAATCATAATTTTAGATCAAAACGATGTCCGCCGTTGGACCAGCTTTGTACCGAAATACGCGCCAGAACCTACGGTCTCTAAAGTCGTCAAACTACATGTCTACGGATTTGTTTTGATGAGACGAACCCAATGATATGTCCAATTTTAGATTTCGGTGGGCCGTGCACAAAATTGCCTGATGAGTGGGATTGTGGGCCCGCCAAAATGGCGTCCCAGTCAACCTTCTCAGAATTGAACCAAACTTGGCTCATAGGACCAGAAAAATATTTTGATTCCAATGGCGCAAGTTTCGTCGGGATTTGATGAGTGTGCACAAAGTTGTGACTTAATTTGCAAAGGGTCGATACGGGGGTATCTCGACGGATACGCACTGATTTCGTCGCGCACATGCAACGAAATCGGGTCCCGTCAGTTCTCACATGTTGACAACATCTATATGCGCCTTTCGATGCATATAGTGCGCAACCAAGTAGCCCGATTTGTCGGGACGCACGCCGTATCGGGTGTTTTTCTACTTTTTGAAAACTGAATTTACAATTTTTGTGAAACTTTAACAACGTGTAACTTTTTACACACTAGATAAAAAGTGTATCCAGAAGGTGCGTTACAATCTTGGTTATGTTGTCTTTGACTGCCTTTAATTAGTTTTTACGAAAGTTTAATGGGCAGCGAGAAAAGTGGCCGACAAGTTGATGTTTCAAAACAGTTTTTAATATTACGGAAAACAGGTTTTTCTTCAACTTCGTCTTAATTTTTCAAGCAAGTTGATGGATTATTTCGAAATCCACTAAGAGGATCTCGAAGAGGGTCAAGTCTAATTTCCATAAAATCTTACGGATCGAAAATCGGTGCTACGAGTAAAAAGTTACGTCGTCGGAAAGTTGGGTACCTTGAGTGAAAAAACTGCTCTGTGGATGATGAGGGACTGACTTCCGATGCTCCGTTCGTCGCGCACACAACTCCGTCGCTGGTGAAACGAACTCGTAGGCGAAGAGGGTATGTTTTGCTAAAATTTTCGTTTTGGAAGATTAGGATTTTGAGGTCTATGGAGAAAGTTATGTATAAAACAAATTATATGAAAACCTAATACAACTATTATTACTAATACAACCAATGGCCCACTCACGAATTTTTTTTTTGCGGGGCTTGCTGCTGTACGCAGCAAGCATGGAGAGGGGTGGGGCCTGCCCCTTTAAGGGGTTGGGTTTGATTTTTTTTTTTCTTTTTTTTTCTTTTTTTTTTCTTTTTCATTCCTTTTTCATTTTCCTTAAATCTTTTATATATATAACTATATATATACAAAAATCTATCTAAATCCAAATAACACTTAAAAGTCAACTATCCAATTATTTAATATATATGAGCATATCTACATATATATATATAAATTCAATCCTAAATAAATTAACTCAAAATAATAATAATATTTAAATAAGAAAATATGCTTATTAAATCTCCACAAAATAACTTTAATAATAATAAATTAATAAGATCGTCCAAATGAGTGAACTCATACCGTACACCCTCATCCGAGTCCAAAAATTGTAAAGTTTTGTAAAATATTATTTTATTAATAAAATATAGATTTTTGTACCCAAAGTCAATAAATATTCAACAAGTTCTAAAAATAATTTAAAAATATTTGTACATGCACAAAATATTCTTATATGGTCACCTTAGTCACCCCACATGCTCAAATGGGCTTAAATTTGGTTCGGGCCCTGTTCGGGCTGAATTGGCCAAATCGGGTCATCAAAAAAATAAATAAATCCATAAATTGTATAAATGTATTTTTAAGTCTAATAAAATAATAAAAAAATAAATAAAAATTAGGGGTTTTACATGTTGCCTGTACCATCATTTGCCCACTGCCCTCACTTGGGTTCAGTTAGGCACCTCAAGTTGCATATTCTGCTCCTCCAAACATGTCCTGCATTACCCATTAGTCCCTGTACTCCACTGTTCTATTTGATATCCAGGATAAACAATTCTATTATTTATACTGTCTTATCTTGGTTCAGTCCCCAAACCAATAGAGCAGTTCAGTCCTTAATATTTCGTATCAGTTATGTAGTTATTAGAGTATCATTAGGATGGTTTATTAGAGTATCGATATTTGTAAAGGGTATAGTATATATATATATATATATATATATATATATATATATAAAATATATATATATATATATATATATATATATATATATATATATCTCTGCATGTAGGGGTATTAGTCCTTAATTGACTTGAACTCTATTGCTCTGTCCTTCCTAACCATAGTACCTACTGTCACGACCCGCACCCTAGAGTAAGGGCACGAGACGTGGGTACGTCCAGCCTACGCCGCAGTGTCGGCGGTAGAACGCTATCCTAGGTAACAACATCTAACAATAGAATTCTAAGCAGTTTATAATCCCCGAATGGGGGTGACATAGCAGTAAGTAAACTCAATAACAACTAAGTAAGAAGAAGCACGATAGGATATAGAACTCAAAGAAAATACAGATGATCAGAAGGGTCTAAGATAACATCTCAACAATATCCAGAATACAAGTCTCAGCTACTGAATATGAAAGAATATATACAACCCAGATCTCAAAGACAGAAATAAAGTCTAACTAAAACTAGTCTCAAGACAACATAAGTCAGATAAGCCTAACTAAGCTAGTCTAGGCAGTAGGGGTAAAGTCATCAGCTAGAGCTGGGTCCTCCTGAGAGTCCAGCTCACAAGTGTCATCTAGGGCTGCCCCATAGAAGGTATCCACACAGGCCTCCTCCCCGTCCTCTGTAATATTTTTAACAGGTCCAGTCAGGACAGGAACGAGCACAATACATCTCAACAGATCATAGCAGGTTAGAAAATATAATCATGCAGTAAAGTAAGATACAGGTACTAAAAGAAATACAGTATGTAAACAGAGAGAGAACTGTAAAAGAAATATCTACTATAAATAGAGACTAACAGTGGCTAGTGAGTCAGAGTACAATATAGACATGTAAATGGCATAGGAGATTTTGATGCTACACTACGGAAAGATTCTGATGCTACACTACTTGGATAATATTCACATGTCTATTTCTACTCCCCCGTACCCCCAATTAATACACAAGGATCCAGCCAGGTTATGTTATGATTCCATGCAATGACCCATAAGGGGTGATACATGGTAGCCCATAAATGGGTGATTCTAGGAATGCCCATAAATGAGAGATTTAAGGAGACTTTGTGATCATGAGAGTACATGTCACAAGTGATCAATGAACCAAGAAGCATAGTGATACACAATATAAGTGAAACGCACAGAACACGTAATATCCGATGCTCCTGAAGGATAACATCTCAAGAAGGGATCCATATAGTACTATTCCGTGTGACCAACGTGACAGTATCAAGTAAAGTAATTTAAAGCAAGAAAATAATTTTAAACAGGATATGAAATGATCAGAGAATGTACTCGCCTGGTATCTGAGTGTCCGGATGAAATATACTATCCGAAGAGAGGTGTCTGGCTCCTAATCAGAACAGCACAAGTCACAACAAGTCTAAAATAATAACAAGATGCAATTCAATGCATTCTAGATGAATCTAGGTCAATCTAGGCCAAAGTCAAATCTTGGTCAACTCTGGTCAACCCTAGAAGTCAAACTAGGTCAACTATGGTCAAACTAGGTCTAACAAGTCTAAATTGGTCTAACTAGTCTACATTAGTCTATACTAGGTCACACAAGCCTATACTAGCTAGTACACACCACTTCTAGGCCATACAAGCCAACTACACATGTTAACTGGCATTCAATCATACCCTTAGGCAATGAGCCATAGCTATAGGCTATGGGTTACATGCATATACTATACCACACATTCACACATTACATAGGCTAAATATAATTTAGTATAGATCACACACATATACATATAATATATGTAATTTACAACATGATAATACACATATTATATATACATACATGTTTTATATTGCATTCCTATACATTACCTATATTGCTATTTACACCACAACAATACATATATATATGCAATATACATACACACATAGAGATAGAGAGGGAGAATGTAATCAAGTAAAATGTGTGTGTGTACATATGTGTTAGGCATGTGTATGTGTGACAAGTGGGTGAAGGCCAAAGGAAGGGTAGCCTGTGAGCATAGGGTGTGTGTGTATGTGTGTGTGAGAGGAGTGACAAAAGAACATGTGTGCTAGAGTGTGTGTGTGACTGTGAAGGGTGAATCATGAACAGTGTGTGTGTAGAGTGAATGTAACAGTGATAGGAAGTAAAATAGTGTGTGGTAGGGTGAACAGTGAGTTGAAAGCCCCAAACCAGTTTCCAGGTAAATACCAAAACCAATACAACATTCCAGATTTCTCAGATTTCAGAACAAGGAAGACTTACTCAATAACAGTTTAATTTATACAGTTTCAGCTTTTATTGGAACTTCAAATTCCCATTTTGAAATCAATTAACCACCAAAACAACCCAAACTCGAACCATAGCTAGATTATAAGTAGGAGTACTATATTAGGATATAAAACCAATCATTAATATTAGTTAAATAGGTTAATATAACTGTCAAAATTCGATTTTGAAAACTGGGAATACAGAAAATGTTTATGGTATCAGGTTTTAGGGGAAAATGCAAAAATGTAAATCAAAACATGTTAATCATGCTAATCATTGGTTGGTAATTATCATATAGGGTGTGCACGTGTCATTTAGTGTCAAAGTGTCACACCACAACGTGATACGACGTGTCCAACACGAATAAAACCAATTCAGTACACTGGACACTGCACAGTAGTGCACTGTATCGTGCACAAGTGCACGCATATCGTGCACTCGACACAGACCAAACCAAGACATGTGTTCACAAACCTAGGTTTGCCACACATAGGGCTACCTATGTGTCACCCTGTTTTGCGTTGACGTGTCCCCGTGTCTGAGTTATTAAACCGTATCAGTGGCGACTGAACGCGTGGCCAGTGTAGTGCAAAATCGATGCACGAGCCCGTACTCCCTCGACACGACACGAGGGGTCGTGACACTTGGGGAGTGTCGTGTTAGACATTGCCCCAACGTGTCCATGAAGTTTTACGTGTCCTCGTGTCCTACCTAGTGAGCACTTGGCCCCGAGTACCAGGACACGCACACTGCTCGCGCGTGTGTGTGCACCCGCGTGTGCACGTGTCCAAACCAACACGACATGACACCAAATCAATCCCAGTCGACCAGAATCATGTAAGCCACATCAAAACACGAATTCGTATTCAGAAATAATTTGAAAACCACATCGAAATGCCCTTTGGGGTATTTTATCAAACACCTTAACTAGTAGGCTGATACATGTCCATTTAGGACACGAAATGGACACAAAATCCTACAAAATCTAGGGTTAGCTAGGGGACACTTAGATCTAGATCATTATACAAAAATAATAGCATCTAATATAGAGTTTTAGGGATTTACCTATTGGTGTCAAAACTCCTCAAAAAGCTCGAAAGAGGGGGTGTCTCCTTGCTCCCCAAACTTTACCAAATTGCTATCAAACTGAGAATAAAATATACCAACAGCAAGAATACCTAAATTAAAACCTATTACAATTTGTTTGAGGTAAAAAGGAATTAATTTGGATTTTCTATGAATTAATGAAGTTGGTACATACCTCTCTTTCCAAATGAACTTTCCTAAAGAGGCTAGCCCTAATGGAAGAGAGTATTTATAGAGTGGGAATCCCAATGTAGGTGTGGCCGGCCAACTAATGAATTAGGGTTAGGGTTAGCTAATGGGTTGGGCTTAGTTAAAATTAATGGTTCAAAACCATAAGTCATGACTTGTGACTAAAAGCCTTCTATTCTAACTTGAGTTTAATGACTAAACCGTAGGTTAACTCTAGTCTAACTAGGGTTGCATGACCTAACCAAGTCCAAACGCAACTAGGGTTAGCTTCTAGGTTAGCCTACCAAGTCAATGCTAGTCAAAGACAACCTAGTCAACCATCATTCAAACAATTCCAAAATAAATCTTAAAAATTCTAATAAATTCAAATAAACTATAATAAATTCAAATAACCTTAAAAATGACAAAAATACCCTCAACTAGAAATGTAATAGTGAAAAATCTACCCTTATTAAAAGAATTTTGTCCTCAAAATTGAAAGGTGAAATGCAACTGATGAGAAGGATAGAAAGTATACCTCAAGGTCCAAAAAGATATGGGTATCGCTCGCGCATCTCATCCTCCCGCTCCCAGGTAGACTCTCCTGGAGAATGATGCCTCCATGCGACATGAACTAAAGGTATCACCTGGTTCCTTAGTACCTTCTCCCGTCGATCCAGAATCTCCACTGGCTGCTCTGGATAGCTGAGAGAAGGTCCAACCTCAATCTCCGAATGATCGAGCACATGGCTAGGATCAGCCATGTAACGTCTCAACTGTGATACATAGAATACGTTGTAGACCCCCACTAGTGCAGGTGGCCAGTCTAGCCTGTATGCCACGTCACCGACTCTCCCGCTGATAACGAAAGGGCCGATGAAGTGCGGGCTAAGCTTCTCGCCTCCACCAAAACGTATCGTACCACGAGTCGAAGATATCCTCAAGAAAATCGGGTCTCCGACCTAATCACAAGCAAGGTCTCAATTTAATTATGATAAACAAACATGATCAATCAAAACACAACAAACAAACCTAAATCTAATCCTACTCTAATTTGTACCTCAAACTCCAACGGCCTCTGGTAGCTATCGGCCCAGTGCCGATGTCTGTCCAGCGCCACGTGAAGTCTGTCCCTGATGAGCTTCACCTTCTCGACTGCGTTAATAACCATCTCTGGTCCCAGTAAAGCTCGCTCACCAACATCATCCCAAGATAAGGGTGTACGACACCTACGCCCGTACAGAGCCTCGAAAGATGACATCTCAATGCTGACCTGGAAACTGTTGTTGTAAGCAAACTCCACCAAATATAGATGATCCTCCCAGGAACCTCCAAAGTCTAGGACGCACGTCCGCAGCATATCCTCAAGCGTCTGAATAGTCCTCTCTGACTGTTCGTCCGACTGGGGGTGGTATGCAGTACTAAACTTGAGCTGAGTGCCCAAGCTAGTCTGCAGACTCCTCCAAAAATAGAAAGTAAAGCGACTATCCCTATCCGAGATAATGTTGACCGGAACCCCATGAATCCTGACTATATGCCGCATATACATCTCCGCAAGCCTCTCTGTAGACGTACCCACCTTGAATGGCAAGAAGTGGGCCGATTTGGTCAACCTATCAACGATGACCCAAATCGCATCTTTACCTCCTGGTGTACGCGGCAATCCAGATACAAAATCTACAGTAATATGCTTCCACTTCCATTCGAAAATGGGCAGCGGCTGCAACAATCCACCGGGCCTCTGCCTCTCTGCCTTGACTTGCTGACAGACCAAGCACCTAGCTACGAAGCGAGCTACCTCCCGCTTCATCCCGTACCACCAAACATGCTCCCTCAGATCTCGGTACATCTTGTTGGCACCAGGGTGTATAGAGTACTGAGATCTGTGGGCCTCCTGCAAAACCTGCTCCCCGAGCTCTCCGTTGGACACACACAACCTGGAACCGTGCCTCAAGGCACCATCCTCTGCAAGAGAAAACTCACCCTCCACCAATCCTACTCGAACCTGCTCTCGGAGACACCGCAGAGCAACGTCCTCAAACTGCATCGATTTGATCCTCTCCACCAAGTTCGACTGTATCTGCATGCCCCACATCTGCATCTGCACTCCGGGCATGATCACCTCAATCTCCAGGCTCTCCAAATCAGCAAGCAAGTGACGGTCCATGGTCAAACACATGGCTGTCGGATACCTACTCAAGGCATCGACAACCACGTTGGCCTTTCCTGGGTGATACTGAAGCGATATGTCGAAGTCTTTCATCAACTCTAGCCATCTGTGCTGCCTCATGTTCAGCTCCTTCTGAGTGAACACATACTTTAAGCTCTTGTGATCTGTAAAAATCTCCACCCGCTCCCCATACAGATAATGATTCCACAACTTCAGAGCAAATATCACTGCTGCAAGCTCCAGGTCATGGGTAGGGTAGTTCTTCTCATGAGGACGTAATTGTCTGGAAGCATAGGCAATCAATTTCCCATGCTTCTGCAAGACACAACCCAGCCCCTTCCCTGAAGCATCACTATAAATAGTGAATCTCCCTGATCCTGAAGGCAATGTCAGAATCGGAGCTGTCGTAAGCCGCTTCTTCAACTCATCAAAAGCTGCCTGACACTCCTCTGACCAAACGAACTCAGCATCCTTCCGGGTCAACCGAGTCAACGGCTCTACAACCCGGGAGAAATCCTGCACAAATCTTTGATAATATCCTGCCAGCCCCAGGAAACTCCTGATCTCTGCCACTGAAGTCGACGCTGCCCATGCCTCAACTGCTACGATCTTCTTGGGGTCAACTGAGATCCCATCTCCAGTCACCACATGCCCGAAAAAGTCAATCCGGTCCAAGAAGAACTCACACTTGGAGAGCTTCCCATAAAGCTGCTCCTTCCTGAGAGTCTCTAGCACTATCCTCAAATGCTCCTCGTACTCATCCTCAGTCTTGGAATATACCAAGATGTCGTCAATGAACACCACCACAAACTTGTCCAGGTACTGGTGGAACACCTTGTTCATTAGGTTCATAAACACTGCTGGTGCATTGGTTAGCCCAAACGGCATAACCAAAAACTCAAACTGCCCGTACCGCATCCTGAAAGCGGTCTTGGGAATATCCTCCCTCTTTACCTTTACCTGGTGATATTCTGACCTCAGATCAATCTTGGAAAATACCCGAGCTCCGCTCAACTGGTCAAAAAGATCATCGATCCGCGGCAGTGGGTATCTGTTCTTGATCGTGAGGTTGTTGAGTGCCCTGTAGTCAATACACATCCGTACTGACCCATCCTTCTTCGACACAAACAACACTGGTGCACCCCATGGCGACGAACTGGAACGGATGAAGCCCTTGTCCTGCAGCTCATCCACCTGCTTCTTCAGCTCCACCAACTCACTGTTGTTCACCCGATAGACATGCTGAGAGATGGGTTCCGCTCCTGTAACCAAGTGTATCGAGAACTCAATGTATCTGTCCGGTGGCAATCCAGGTAACTCCTCTGGAAAAACATCCATATACTCTGCTATCAAGGGGTGTGGAATCGCCTGCTCCTCAACCGAGACTCCGCAGAAAACTTTGCTGCTCTGCTCCGCCTGACGTTTGGAGTACTCGAACTCTGGCTCCCTGGCACTCTGAAGAGAACTCTACCCCCTCTGTAATTAATGCTGGCGTGGTGCCTGCTCAACCAATCCATACCGAGTACTATATCGTAGTTCGGCAATGGCATTACGAGCAGGCTCACCTCCAACTCACGGCCTCCCAAAACAACACGCCGACCCTTACAAACATCACTCACGAGGATAATGCCCACCCCGGTCGTGATCTTGTAAGTCCTAGACAACGATTCAGCTATGATACCGTGTCTAATCATAAATGATACTGATATGAAGCTATACGAATCACCGGAATTGAATAATACAAAAGCTGGACTGGAGTCGAGAAGGACCGAACCTGCGATCAGCTCTCCTATCACCTCTGCATCTCTGGCCGCCATGGCGAAAGCTTGCCCCTGCTGGCCTCCCTTGGCCTGCTGCTGGTGCTGGACGAACCTCTGCTGCTGTGTTGGCAGGGCTGGTCCTCTCTGCTGGCCTGCTGGAGCTCTGACTGCTGCTCCCTGAGCTGCTCGTCCTATGCGATACTCCCTCATCTGGTGGTCTGCTGAACCACATACTAGGCACTAGCCCAGCCTCTTTCGGCACTCATTGAAGACATGCCCGGGCTTCTTGCAGTAAGAACAAGTGATAACCTATCTCTGGCCCTGCTGGTGCTATCTCGGCTGCTGCTGCTGGTGAACAGGCCTCTGCTAGATCGGCTGCGGCTCGAACTGCCTCGGCTGCTGGTGCTGAAAGTGAGGCCTCTTGGCCTGGCCTCCGCTGCTGCTACCCCCAACTGGGTCTCGCCCCCTCTTGAGCCTAAGCTCAAGATCATCCTCAGCCAATAAGGCTCCCGTCAGAATCTCCTCAAAGTGGCATCCCTGTTGCCCATGGTCAAGGACTTGACTTCCTTGACCAGACCCTTCCGGAACCTCTGGGCCTTCGCCGTCTCGCTCAAGCCCTCTACAAATCTGTCGAGGCGGTCGAACTCCTCAGCGTACTCCTCTACTGACAGGCTCCCCTGTACTAAGCTCTCGAACTGTGACTCCAAGGCTCTGAGCGTTGAATCTGGAAAGAACTTCTTCTTGAAGAAGCCCTTGAACTCCTCCCAGGTCTGTCCAGCTACCCCCACCCTGGGGTCGGACTGATACCAGGTGCGAGCGAGATCTCGCAACCGGCTAGCTGCTGCCTCTATCTGGAGATTTGCCGGTATCCGGGCCAGGCGAAAGATCTCCTCTATATGCTCGATCCACTCATCAGCATATAGAATCCCCTCTGTCCCCAGGAAGTCTCTGGGGCTCATCTTCTGGAACTGCTCTATCCCAGGTGTCCTCGGCTGCCGAACCACTGGTCGAGCTGCGACTGTCGTAAGGGCCAACTCTATGCCCCTGTCCTGTCGGGCCTGCTGTCGATCCATAAACTGCTAGAAGTAGGCGAACATCTGTACCGCATCCACGTATCCTGTAGGTGGCGGCTGCTGGAAAGGCACCTCTGAGATGACTGGGTTCTGCCTCCGAGCCGGTGGAGGCATACCCCCTGCTGCTGCTGCTGGAGCCTCAATACGAACAGAGGTGGCAGGAGCTGCAGTCTCCTGTCTCTGCTGAACTAGCTGAGAGGTAGCAGAGCCCTCTACATCATCCCTATGAATGGGACGCTGCGACCGCATCTCCACTATCCTGAAGACAGACCAACAAGAGTATCAATTTCTGAGAAAGAAGCGATATAACAAAGACGGACAGTTAAAATTCAAAAGAATCAGTTGACAATAAGGATTTAGATGGCAATAAAAGAGTTTTTCCTAATGTGATTGAGTACCTTGAAAACTAATGTCCTATATCCTACTGCAGGCTGTAGTGATACTCTGGTTCGAATACCACTACACTTCTAGTCTAGACCTGCATGGGCCACTACTAAAAATGTGTCACGACCCGTACCCTAGAGTAAGGGCACGAGACGTGGGTACGTCCAGCCTACGCCGCAGTGTCGACGGTAGAACGCTATCCTAGGTTACAACATCTAACAATATAATTCTAAGCAGTTTATACTCCCCGAATGGGGGTGACATAGCAGTAAGTAAACTCAATCACAACTAAGGAAGAAGAAGCACGATAGGATATAGAACTCAAAGAAAATACAGATGATCAGAAGAGTCTAAGATAACATCTCAGCAATATCCAGAATACAAGTCTCAGCTACTGAATATGAAAGAATATATACAACCCAGATCTCAAAGACAGAAATAAAGTCTAACTAAACTAGTCTCAAGACAACATAAGTAAGATAAGCCTAACTAAGTTAGTCTAGGCAGTAGGGGTAAAGTCATCAGCTAGAGCTGGGTCCTCCTGAGGGTCCAGCTCACAAGTGTCGTCTAGGGCTGCCCCATAGAAGGTATCCACATAGGCCTCCTCCTCGTCCTCTGTAATATTTTCAACAGGTCCAGTCAGGACAGGAGCGAGCACAATACATCTCAACAGATCATAGCAGGTTAGAAAATATAATCATGCAGTAAAGTAAGATACATGTACTGAAGGAAATACAGTATGTAAACAGAGAGAGAACTGTAATAGAAATATTTAATATAAATAGAAACTAACAGTGGCTAGTGAGTCAGAGTACAATATAGACATGTAAATGGCATAGGAGATTCTGATGCTACACTACGGAAAGATTCTGATGCTACACTACTTAGATAATATTCACATGTCTACTTCTACTCCCCCGTACCCCTAATCAATACACAAGGATCCAGCCAGGTTATGTTATGATTCCATGCAATGGCCCACAAGGGGTGATACATGGATGCCCATAAATGGGTGATTCTAGGAATGCCCATAAATGAGAGATTCAAGGAGACTCTGTGATTATGAGAATACATGTCACAAGTGATCAATGAACCAAGAAGCATAGTGATACACAATGTAAGTGAAACGCACAGAACATGTAATATCCGATGCTCCTGAAGGATAACATCTCAAGAAGGGATCCATATAGTACTAATCCGTGTGACCAACGTGACAGTATCAAGTAAAGTAATTTAAAGCAGGAAAATAATTCTAAACAGGATATGAAATGATCAGAGAATGTACTCGCCTGGTATCTGAGTGTCCGGATGAAATGTACTATCCGAGGAGAGGTGTCTGGCTCCTAATCAGAACAGCACAAGTCACAACAAGTCTAAAATGATAACAAGATGCAATTCAATGCATTCTAGATGAATCTAGGTCAATCTTGGCCAAAGTCAACTCTTGGTCAACTCTGGTCAATCCTAGAAGTCAAACTAGGTCAACTATGGTCAAACTAGGTCTAACAAGTCTAAATTGGTCTAACTAGTCTACATTAGTCTATACTAGGTTACACAAGCCTATACTAGCTAGTACACACCACTTCTAGGCCATACAAGCCAACTACACATGTTAACTGGCATTCAATCATACCCTTAGGCAATGAGCCATAGCTATATGGGCTACATGCATATACTATACCACACATTCACACATTACATAGGCTAAATATAATTTAGTATAGATCACACACATATACATATAATATATGTAATTTACAATATGATAATACACATATTATATATACATACATGTTTTATATTGCATTCCTATACATTACCTATATTGCTATTTACACCACAACAATACATATATATATGCAATATACATACACACATAGAGATAGAGAGGGAGAATGAAATCAAGTAAAATGTGTGTGTGTACATATGTGTTAGGCATGTGTATGTGTGACAAGTGGGTGAAGGCCAAAGGAAGGGTGGCCTGTGAGCATAGGGTGTGTGTGTATGTGTGTGTGAGAGGAGTGACAAAAGAACATGTGTGCTAGAGTGTGTGTGTGACTGTGAAGGGTGAATCATGAACAGTGTGTGTGTGTAGAGTGAATGTAACAGTGATAAGAAGTAAAATAGTGTGTGGTAGGGTGAACAGTGAGTTGAAAGCCCCAAACCAGTTTCCAGGTAAATACCAAAACCAATACAACATTCCAGATTTCTCAGATTTCAGAATAAGGAAGACTTACTCAATAACAGTTTAATTTATACAGTTTCAGTTTTATTGGAACTTCAAATTCCTATTTTGAAATCAATTAACCACCAAAACAACCCAAACTCGAACCATAGCTAGATTATAAGTAGGAGTACTATATTAGGATATAAAACCAATCATTAACATTAGTTAAATAGGTTAATATAACTGTCAAAATTCGATTTTGAAAACTGGGAATACAGAAAATGTTTATGGTATCAGGTTTTAGGAGAAAATGCAAAAATGTAAATCAAAACATGTTAATCATGCTAATCATTGGTTGGTAATTATCATATAGGGTGTGCATGTGTCATTTAGTGTCAAAGTGTCACACCACAACGTGACATGACGTGTCCAACACGAATAAAACCAATTCAGTACACTGGACACAGCACAGTAGTGCACTGTCTCGTGCACAAGTGCACGCTGTCGTGCACTCGACACAGACCAAACTATAGCTCCCCTTCCCAAAATTTTGAAATATTTTATTATTATTTATTTTATTTAAATGGTGATATTTTTAGAATTATAAATAATTAATTATTGGCTTATTGAATTTCGTTACTATTATTATTATATTATTATTATTTTATTGAGGTTATACAATACTAATATTTGTTGTGGTGATTAAATATAATTATTTATCATTATTAGTTTCATCATTTTATTTTAGCAAAGCTATAGGTGTATATATATATGTGTACGTGTATATATATATATATCTATATATATATATAATATATAGTATATATTATATATATATATATATATATCTATTATATATATATATAATGTAATATTAATTTGTATGTGCATATAAATAGTGTACATATATGAATATAGTAATATTAATATAGACTATTGTATATGTGTGTATATATATATATAATAGGTGTACATATATAGATATA
>JANAVB010012000.1:7803909-7898932 GCA_029216955.1 Iris pallida | reverse complement strand
ATTTATATATGAATATATTTACATGGGTGTATATATATATATATATATATATATATATATATATATAGTTATATAAATATGCTATATAGATTTAATGGTTATATGTAGATGTATATATACGTTATATATGTGTATGAATAAATATATATTAAATATGTATATGTGATATATATATGTACGTGTATTGTCTATACGTATATATACTATTGGATATAATAAGAAATAAATAAAAGAAAGAAACAAATAATAGCTGATCCTACAGCCCTCACCTCTCCCCAACCCTCAGCTAAGGCCCAAGCCATCGAGCTCCCCAGCCCGTACTCACTGTGCAAAACCGAGCGGCTGTGCGTATACGCACATACGCGTATATAACGTAGGGATCGAGGGAGTAAAAAACGAAAAAGGAGCGAACCCTAGCAATCAACGCCGACACCCCCCCCCCCAACCATAACACCTGGGCACCACCCACGCGTGCGCGTCGCCGTAGCGGCCGCCGGCCGACGAGAAAGCCTCCGCGCGCGCTGGAAGAAGGGCAGCCGCAACAACAGGACACTACGGGGGAGGCGTCTTCGTGACGACCTCTCATCGCATACGAGGGATCGTTCTTTGAACCGATCGTTCAGGTGTGTAGACAACCTATCCAACTCTTAACCCCTTCAATCGGTTTGTTTTTACATATTCTAGATTTCCAGAAAGATCGACCCAAAGTCGGACCAAAACTGTTCGAAAATCAGAACAGAGCCTTAGGCAAATACCCCAACTTGGAAGCCGTTTTTCCGCCAGGATATTCGATATTCATGAAAACTACCTGAACAACCATTTAGACGACATATACAGGATCGAAACGCCACTGATAGAATTATTTTTGAGTTATTGTGCAAGAGATTATTTATCGCTAAAAATCAGGAAAAAACAGTTTTAGAAAATATAGAATTTCAATAAAATCTACCCGACTCGACGTGCGTCCCGCCAATCCGGGCGACGTGGTCGTGCACCGTAGGCATCGAAAGCTGCGTAACAGCTTCGTGGTCGCGTGTGCACGACGAATTAGATGCGTATCCGTCAAAATTTACCGTATCGGCCTCTGTGCAAGTTTTCCAATTACTTCGTGCACGCTCGTCAGATCGAGACGAAACTTGCGCCAACAGGACCGTATCGTTTTTTTGGTCCTGTATGCCAAGTTTGGCCCGATTCTGAGACAGTTGAATCGTACGCCATTTTGCGGGCCCCACGGTCCTACTCAACGGGCGATTTCGTGCACGGTCTGCCGAAATCCAACTTTGGGCATACGGTTGGGTTCGTATCAAAAAATTGAATCCATAGATATGTAGTTTGACGACTTTAGAGACCGTTGACTCTGGCACGCTTTTCGGTGTAAAGCGGGTCCAACGGCGGATACCGTTTTAGCCCAAAATTACCGTTTTGCCCCTGTGTCCAGAATTGGACTTAAGGACAGGCAATCCTAGCTATTTTGACTATTCTGAGAATGTTGGTACTGTTTATTTCAGCATATGGAGACTTCTGCATGTGTTGACTGATTGTGGCTCATTGAGTGGTATAGTATTATTGGTTTCTCCAGCTAAGGACCTCAGGCAAGTGCACTTTCTGATTGCTTTTCGATTCATAGTAGTCTTTTCATTTCATGTATATACATATATATTACTGCTTGTTGACACGCTCGTCACACGGAGTAGTCGGAAGGGAAAATATCTTAGTATACATGTGGACTACCCAGAACTATCCCATTTGTCTAATCGTGAATGATAGCAGCTGCACACGACACGTGCAGTGTGCCGTATTTACCCCCTAGCCGTTCACATGTTAAAATAAAATTTCATACCACATAGGTAGATGTCTTTTATTTTTTCCTTTACTTCTCTATCGTGCTATGTCATCAGTTATCTACCAGTTTTTATCTCTCATATGTTATTTTCATGTCTTGTTAATTCTATTGTGTTTTTGCATTGCCGTCGGTTTGTGTACTTGTTCCATTCCTGACTGAAAACCAACATTTTTTAGGTTTAGCCGCGATCACTCTTAGCATTGGGAAGGCTTGGGTATGCTGAGGTCAACCTAGAAATAGAAAGCAATTGTATCACTTTCATTAATTATAAAATCTTGTATTTTTTTAATTATAAATGTTGTAAATGTTGTAACAAATTTAGAAATGTGAATGAGCAGCAAATATTGTATTTTGAGCATTTATTTCAAATATTGTATTTTGAGCATTTATTTTCTTTAATTTCCAAAAATCAAAGACACGTGTTCACAAACCTAGGTTCGCCACACATAGGGCTACCTACGTGTCACCCTGTTTTGGGTCGACGTGTCCCCGTGTCCGAGTTATTAAACCGTATCAGTGGCGACTGAACGCGTGGCCAGTGCAGTACAAAATCGATGCACGAGCCCGTGCTCCCTCGACACGACACGAGGGGTCGTGCCACTTGGGAATTGTCATGTCAGACACTGCCCTAACGTGTCCATGAAGTTTCACGTGTCCCCGTGTCCTACCCAGTGAGCACTTGGCCCCGAGTAGCAGGACACGCACATTGCTCGCGTGCGTGTGTGCACCCGCATGTGCACGTGTCCAAACCGACATGACACGACACCAAATCAATCCCAATCGACCAGAATCATGTAAGCCACATCAAAACATGAATTCCTATTCAGAAATAATTTGAAAACCACATCGAAATGCCCTTTGCGGCATTTCATCAAACACCTTAACTAGTGGGCTGATACGTGTCCATTTAGGACACAAAATGGACACAAAATCCAACATAAATCTAGGGTTAGCTAGGGGACACTTAGATCTAGGTCATTATGCAAAAATAACAGCATCTAATATAGAGTTTTAGGGATTTACCTATTGGTGTCAAAACTCCTCAAAAAGCTCCAAAGAGGGGGTGTCTCCTTGCTCCCCAAACTTCCCCAAATTGCTATCAAACTGAGAATAAAATATACCAACAGCAAGAATACCTAAATTAAAACCTATTGCAATTTGTTTGAGGGAAAAAGGAATTAATTTGGATTTTCTATGAATTAATGAAGTTGGTACATACCTCTCTTTCCAAATGAACTTTCCTAAAGAGGCTAGCCCTAAAGGAAGAGAGTATTTATAGAGTGGAAATCCCAATGTAGGTGTGGCCGGCCAACTAATGAATTAGGGTTAGGGTTAGCTAATGGGTTCAGCTTAGTTAAAATCAATGGTTCAAAACCATAAGTCATGACTTGTGACTAAAAGCCTTCTATTCTAACTTGAGTTTAATGAATAAACTGTAGGTTAACTCTAGTCTAACTAGGGTTGCATAACCTAACCAAGTCCAAACACAACTAGGGTTAGCTTCTAGGTTAGCCTACCAAGTCAATGCTAGTCAAAGTCAACCTAGTCAACCATCATTCAAACAATTCCAAAATAAATCCTAAAAATTCCCATAAATTCAAATAAATTATAATAAATTCAAATAACCATAAAAATAACAAAAATACCCTCAACTAGAAATGTGGTAGTGACACCTACCCTGGGTGTCTGCCATGTAGATCAGATACTCAAGTTGACCCTATACATTGCATTCATGTAACCATCTGCCCATGTGTCAAAGTTTAAGTATAGCTTGTGTGTGAGTGTGTGAGTGTTTATAGGTGAGAATTAGACATTTGAGTAGGATTGTGAGGATTACCTGTGTTGATGGCCAAAGAACAAGCCTAGTACACCACTGGTAGTGGGGACTTAGTCTTGGATTTGATTGGTTGCAGGGCAATATATGAGAGATGGGGGTCTATATATATAAAGATGTCTTAGATAAAAGTTGTATCCATGTTTAGTTCAGTCTTTGATAAAAGTTCAGTCCACCTTATACTTTGAATCAATCCAGTTGTATCCATCTTAATATCAGTCCTACATGTTAGATTCAATTCTCTAATATTCTGTAATGTTCAGTGTACTTTTGATTCAATCCAGTTCTACCTATTTGGATTATGGGTTTCGACTTTGTCCAACTAGGGTTTCGATTATGGGCGAGGGGTTTCGACTTTGGTACTTGAAGACGTAGCAACCTTCTGATAGAAATGTTGTGTTCTCTATATTTTTTTAGTGGGTCACGTGTTCTCTACATGTTTTGTTGTTGCAACAAATTACCTTCTTCTAGGGCACTCCTGTACGAGTTACGTACACTCCATATATAGATTAATACTTATGTGGACAGGACATCAGTACTCGTAATTAATTGGCTACTCAAGTTATATATACTCGACAATTTCAGGCTAAAGCTTTACACCACTAGTTTGTTGTTTTTTGTTCTACGAAATGCTAAACCTATAATTCAAGAAGTAAATACCGAGGTAAGTTTAAGTATTTCTTAAGATTATCAAAAAGATAAAAGGAAATTGCCTTCTTGGCACCCCCTTACTTTCAAAAGTTAACCAGAACAATTAGGACTTGGATGTAAATACAATACTTGTTAAATATCAAGGATTTGTAAAGTCAAATTTATAATGATTTTTTGTAAACAAAAGCCAAGTTTCAAATGTCCCTATCTTCGTGTCATGTTCGTCCAACTATGTCGATTTGTGCATGGGTAAACAAATTTCAGTATCCAACAAAATTTGAAAATTTAGGTCCAACACATTTCATGTTTTTCTTATAGTAACTGTGCATACGTCCAACAAATTTAGATCCAACAAATTTCATGTTATTGTTGAAAATTTATATCCAACAAATTTCAGTATCCAACAAGCAATTCTTTGGAGGAATAATGAACGGGTTTCATCTTATTCTTATAGTGGTCGTTCCCAAGTCAACTGTGTTTGTGCCCATGTCAGAATTAGGGATAGGATCAACTTCGGAATATTGGTCATTCATCTTATTCTTATAGTCGTCGTTCCCAAATTTTATACCCATGAACGGCTTTGTGCCCAAGTCAACTGTGTTTGTTCCCAACTCAATTGTGTTTGTGCCCATGAACGGTTTCATCTTATTCTTATAGTGGTCGTTCCCAAATTTCATGTTATTGTTGAAAATTTAGATCCAACAAATTTTAGTATCCAACAAGCAATTCTTTGGAGGAATGATGAACGGGTTTCATCTTATTCTTATAGTGGTCTTACTCTTCTAGGTATATATAGCTTCTCCAAGAATAAAGTGACGATGATTATAAAGCAAAATGGAGTATGTTTGCTCCATAGTTGTTTAAGGGTCTCGCTATCGGACTAACACTCTAGGATTCCCTCCCTTTGAAGTCACATATGCGATCGGGTTGACAACCTATAGGTTAAGAAAGTGTAAAAAATTAGATAGTATAATGTGTCAGGGTGTGTGTGTGTCTAGGAGTCGAGTTAGGACTGAGTATCAGGCTCAGGGGGCAGTATACGTATGAGGGCTTATCCAAGGACAAAATTTTAGTAACATAGGATGTCAACCCGCCCTCCGGCGACCCCCACTTCATAGGACCTATATGAGTATAGATGTAGCAGCATCAGAAAACTTGCATGCTGTGTTTTAGGTAAACTTTTATGTTAAGTTTGGGTAGGGGTGTAAGTGTAGGCTTGGAAATTCATATAGTTTAATAATGGTTGAGTCTCAGACAGGAAGGGAATGTGTATGTATTAGTAGTTAGGTTTTATGTATCGAAAACATATGCATATCTCGGTTACATATAGCAAGTACGAAGTATACAAAATTGAAAATATGTGTATTACATATGCATTTTTATATTTGCCTATGGAGGGAGGCGGACATGGACGTGGACGTGTACGTGATTCAGATTTGCCTATGGCGGGAGGCAGACGTGGACTTTTGCAGCATGGGTCTGGCTCACGTCCAGCTCCTTTGGAGCGTCCAGGCTGTCCACCTGTCGACGAGGACGAGTTCCTAGATGTTCATGATGGGTTATCTCCGGGCGCGGCCCGTTCACCGGTCGGGGGAGCCACTCCTTCGGCCAATACTCCAACGACTACTCCGACGACTACTCCTATGACCACTCCGGCCGCTTCTACCCGTACGACCGCTCCCGTTGCGGCCAATCCCTATCCGGACTTGGTGGTCAAGCACGGAGTCTACAGACGACGCGTAGGAGATCCTCCGACGTTACCAGAGCGCCCAGCCGACGTCCACCTTCCGGAGCTGTGGGCCGATGGGCAGACGTAAGTATATGTATTTTAGTTTATTGTAAATTCATATATTTATTCATATATTCTTCATAGTAGATGATGTCGTACATTGT
Source organism: Iris pallida (assembly GCA_029216955.1). Taxonomy (NCBI): domain Eukaryota; kingdom Viridiplantae; phylum Streptophyta; class Magnoliopsida; order Asparagales; family Iridaceae; genus Iris; species Iris pallida. The sequence continues at coordinate 7,892,711 of JANAVB010012000.1, read as the reverse complement.
TTTTTTATCTCAGGTTTTTTTCGATCCGCGCCGGGCGAGATCTAGACGACTTGATTTGCCATAATTTTTATGGCCGTACCTGAACTTCGGTGACATCCCGATGGAGATGCGGTTCGTTTGGCTTGACGCGCTGAGGGTATGTATAATGGTCTTTCTTTACAATATGTATCAAAAAAAATTTCATTCATGTGCGTTTTTCTTATTTGCAGGCGTCGTACAGGTGGCCGGAGCATAGGGACCAGGCCATCCGGAGGTGCTACAAGACCGTATCCAACAAAAGGATACGTGACATGGTCTACGACCAGAAGGCGCTGGAGAGCCTGAGAGGTAGTGGATCCGAACATGGGTGCATGGAGTGGCTCAGAGCGGATTTCTGGGCGGAGATGAAGAAGAAAATGGAGACCCCGACCTATCTGGCCAAGTCTGAGAAGGCGAAGGCTGCCCGTGCTAAGGCTGGTCAACACACGGGTGGTTCAATCCCGTCTTCGGAGCACATGCGCCGATTGGTGAGTATTCTTTTAAATTGTCAAATTTTTAAGTCTTAAACCCTACAAAATGAGTATTAATTTATGTTTAATTGTACAAGCGCGAGGAGGTCGTCGGAAAAGGCAGAGATCCAGACACCGTCGACTTCCCCACAGTCTTTGCGTATACCCACAAGCGCAAGAGCGATGGAAAGCTCGTAGATGAGCGAGCCGCCAAAGCTTATGTAAGTTTTCTTATTCTTTATATGTATTACATTTTTATAATTGTAGATGATCGGACTACGAGTATCGATATCGGTACCCCATACTCATATGGCAATGGGCCGATACCGATTTCGATTGCGATACCGATACTAATAGGAATGGTCCGATACACAGAGTATCGGTATCAGGCCATTCCTATGTGAGTATCGGTATCGATCTATTACTATATGAGTATGAGTATCGGTATCGGCCCATTACTATGAGTATTGATATCGGTATCGGTACATTACTATGAGTCTTTATATTAACCCTAAATTTATTTACGTTTATATAATATATGAGTTGTTTGAGAGTCGGGTCGGTGAGGGGGGTGAGGGAGGTGAGGGGGCAGGACCTAGCCAGCCGACGGATAGGAACAAACTATGGGTAGATACGGTCGGAGTAGGGAAAGGCGGCAGCATATACGGTATTGGATCGTTTGCATCCCAGTCGTCCGTCGTTTCTAGAGCTCCACCTCCACCTCCACCTGTACCAGTACTTTCCACCGACGGTGCTGTCGTCTACGACCAGGTCACTATTACCCGTATATTATAGGGTTTACAAAATTACATATACGGTAGTGCAGGAAATTCTGCTCCGACACCTATAGTACCGGTCGTTCCGGCTCTGACTGCGGCTCCGGCGGTTCAGACTTTGACCGATTCAGCTCCGCTACAGACTCCAGCACATCCGGCTACAACTCCTCCGGCTACAACACTGACGGATCCAGCACCGACTTCGAGAGTTCCTCTGTCTCGGGACGAATTCGAAGACGCATTGCAAAATGTGCTGGATAGCTACACCCACCCGCCGCCTCCTCCGCCGTCGTCGACGTAGATATTGTTTGGAAACTGTTTGTATTTAGAAACAATTTGGAACATTTTTGGTATGTGTGTATTTGGAAACTGTTTGTAAACTTTTTGATATGTGTGTATTTGGAAACTGTTTGTATTTGGAAACTGTTTGTAAACTTTTTGGTACGTGTGTAACTATTTTTATATCTCTATTGGAATCTGTTTATATGACTGTATATTGTGTGTGTAACTGTCAACATGGAAGTGGAGTACAGAAAACACAAATATAGACACACAAAATTGTATTTAGCGATGGGACAGCGACGGAACAACGACAAAATATCTGGAAAATTGCAGTATAGCGACGAAAGAGCGACGGAATATCTGGAACATTCCGTCGCTAAGGTTCTGGAAAATATAGATTTAAAGTATAGCAATGGAATAGCGATATAACCGGTTCGTCGCTACAAGCCTGTCCGATACCAATAGCGTATCGGAAACACTTTAGCGACATACTTTTTCGTCGCCATACCGTCACAACATTAATCCTGGAATACGCCCTGGACCCGTCGATAGTTAGTCGATAAAGGAAGCGACAGAATTTTTGTCGCTAATACGTCGTATTTTGTAATAAATAGCGTGTCGCTAAATCCGTCACTAATCAGTCGCTATTTGTGACAAACTAGCGACTGATTGAAATTAGCGACACGTGATTTCCCGAGAAACTGTTTCCGTCGCTGATATTTCGCTATTTGGCTTTAGCGACAGAAAAACGACTTTTAGCAAAGGATACCGCCGTCGCTAAAAGCCTGTTTTTTGTAGTGATTTTGTGGATATAAAAAGGAAGAATTTTAAGATGGATAATATTGGAAGTAGTACGTTGAAGAAAGATATGAAGGCTGGTTTTATAATGGAAAATAAGTTTTGTAAGGCCTAGTGGTATTAGATTTGTATAACACGAGGAGCGTGATTTGGACAAGTTCAAGGATATTGTAAACTTGATTTAGAGGTTTCGGATCCAATTTAGGACAAGGTACAAGAATTTGGATTTAAAGATGATTAAGTGGATAGTGTTGAGTTCAAATAAAGGTTATGCTTCATGAGTAGTGTTTTGGAATTTAAAATTTGGCCTATGGTAGACATGACAAGGTCCAATCTTCATGACAGAAGGACAGTTTTTGGCAATAATCATATAAGGGTTTAATCTTTGGCAGTCATCATATAAAGGATGATTTTCATATTAGGACTTGTGAGTTAAAGGTATGACCGACAAATGATGATCAGATAAACTTGATGGTATCAGTGAGAGATGATTAACTTGGCTTCCCTATGAAATCTTGTCTTTTGATTTCCCTATCAAAAGGGGATTTGACTTATTCCACATCCTAGAATCATCCTTTGAGTTTTCAATATCGTTGAATCCCAACTCCCTTGATCGTGACCAATCGATTTTGGTTGTCTTGTATATCATGCCAAAGAGTCTTGATTGCTGACTAGACTTAAATGACTTCAAATTCAATTATGACCTGGATTTCCATCATCGGATGCTCGTGCTTAGACTTCGATGACCTTGTTCTTCATCTTGCCTAAATTCTGTTTTAATCAAGAATTGATCAACTTAGATCGTATCAAGATTTAAATTTTTTATCGTGATTGGATTTCAAGGCTATTACCACTAGTGCTATAACTTCCGATTTTGATCATGTTTCGATTTTAAACACTCGTGTCTAAACTCTTTTTGGCCTTGATTTAATTTTTCTAGTTGTACTTGAATTTTCTTGTGATTAGTCGTATCCAGATGGCCTGGCATGACCGAGATGACTTTAAATCCCTTGATCTTATTTTAACGATCATGGCTATACATATTATCTTGCCTCTAAATCGTGCCTAAAATTTTTGACTTTCGATCACGACTAACTAGTGTGACTACGAAATTAGTCGTATTAGAATTGAAAACTGATCATGTCTGAATAAATTTCTACCGTGCCTAAATAACTTGGGTTTCTTCCTAAATCGTGCTGATAAGACCTTGATTTCGAAATCATGATTTTATTGTCTTTCATAATTGAACTTGGATCTTGATCGTGCTTATGCGACATAGAGCTTGATTTTCCATTAAATCTAACTATCGATCGTGCTGTACTCGAATTTTTCTCTCCATTTGCTTCTCTTAGACCTGATTAAGATCATGACTATCTGACTTTGATTTTCATGTTCATGATAATCATAACCCTTATGTCGTGCTTAAATCTCTAATTACGACTGTGTCGAAAAGTATTCTCTATCGTACATAAATTTTGATTATCTAGTCCCTCTTGCTCAGGTTTTATTCCTGATCATGACTAGATTTTTGATTTTCCTCGTTCTATTCTAAATCGTGCCTAAGTGGTTAATCATTCCAAAAGATTTGATCGCGTCTGAGTCTTGATTTCACTCATGACCGGATGGTTAATCCTTGATCAATGTTTATGCTGAGCATTTGATTATTCCTAACAAATGCCCAATCACGTCATTTTCGTCTTGATCGTACCTATCTTACCCTAAATCTAATTTCTTCGACCTGGATCATATTTATCGATGTTTTGACCAGATTCTGACTTGTTCGTAATCGAATGATTCTTGATTTTTCTAGCTGCGGCTTCGTACTTACCTACAAAGCTGTGACTATAAATCCCAATCATGCCAAACCTAATTTTGGTCATGGTTAGCTTTTCATCTTGATCGGGACTGTACGACCTTCAGGTTGATTTTCCATCAAACCTAGGCGCTGTAGATTACCCCGTACTTGAACCCCATTTGTATCTTCGATTCTCCTAACCATCTCTAAGATCGTGCCCTAACGACTTAACTTAATTCTGAAATTGTGCATATATATAATTTTATTGATATCATGATTCTATCGTGCCTAAAATCACTCGCCGTCTCAGGAATATTTGAAATCGTTTATCTTGATCGTGCAAAACTCGTCGTTCTTTGATCGTGCCTAACATATTGCTTAAACCTTCTATCTTATTTTAACCCCACTACCAACCTTTAATTTCGAGGACGAAATACTTATAAGGTGGGTAGGATATAAGCCCCCTAAATTTCAAATATTTATTTTTGATTTATCTAAAAGAATTATTTTCGATAATAATTCTTTTTTTAATTATTTTTGATCATTAAATGTTTTTTTCCATGACTTTGATTTCTTGAGCGCCAGAGATGTCAGTCTCTGGAAACTTTCTTTACTGGTTTGTAGTAGACAAGATTATCTCCATTTTGATATATCATGTCACACTCAAATTGTTTCTTTGTGCTCTTTTTGTATCGCGTAACTTTCGGGTCAATTTAGGCCAATTTATCGTTTGCCGTAATTTGTGATTTAATTTCCAATTTAATTTCGGGACCCGACACAGGTCCAATCTGATCGACCCAATATATGGCTCTGACTTGTTTTGAGTCTACTATGCACGTACAACTTGCGTGCCATCCAATTGATCTCCCTTATGCTCCCATTTCATCCATAATTTTAAATGACTTAAATTTGTAATTTTATTTAAATCTTGGCCCAAACTTGTCCAAACTTGACCCAACACCCAACCCAATTTGGGGTGACCCATGTCATGACTAACCATACACCCCACTATTGTATTTGCCTTTTTCCCTACTCAAAAATATCCTCCTTTTTACATAAATATCTCATTTTCTCTCTCTATTATATATATATATATATATATATATATATATATATATATATATATATATATATATATATATATATATATATATATATAATACACTCTCCCTCTCTTTTCATTTAAATCCCTATCTCTCTTTCTATATATAATACACACACACACACACACACACACACACACACATAATATCTCTCTCTCTCTCTCTTTCTTCCATTATTACACACACACACCCTCTCCCATCAGCACAGCTACCCCCCCTCTCCTAGCCGAACTCCTCCTCTCTTTCTTTTTCATTCTCATCATCTTCTCCTCCTCCTCACCATATTTCATCAATGCCACCACCATTATCATCATCAACACCACCACCATCATTCTCACCATTATCATCCTCACCACCACCATCAACTTCTTCTCCACTTCCTCCTCCTCCTTGTCCGTCGGGCGCACAACCACGCGCTGTCGCGGCCAACTGCGCACAGCCCACGTCATGCGCCGCCACCCCCTCGCCGCCATTGTGCCCCCGCCAGGCCGGGCATGACCACCAACAGCAGCAGCTGCAGTAGGCAGTAGTAGTAGCCGCGCTACCGCGTGCCGCCGCTGCCGTCGTTGCCGTCGGCAAGCCCCCCCAAGCCGCACGCGACCCCGACAAGCTCCTCCGTGGTGCGACCCCTCGCCCGTGGTGCAAGAAACGCACGATTCGTGCATTTTGGACGAGTTTCCGTCGACGCGCGCGAGTTTTTGAACTCAGAATTCGTGTTCCGTTGCAGCAATTTCGTACGCGTTTCCTAAGAAATTTGACTGTTGGATCGTCGATCCGTTTCTTCCATCACAATCTCGGTATATACCTTTTCACTCACCTCCAGTTTCATCTGTTGATTTTATCGTTTGATACATCAAAATCGGCCGCCAAGTTGACCGTTTAATTTGTACTATTTTTGGACCGTTTTACGGAGCCAACTTCGCGGACTAGTATCTCCGTCGTCGCAGCTCCGTTTGGCGTGCCACCAGTTCTTGTGCGTAACTTCTATAACCATCTTCTTACCCCTCAAGTTTTATTTTATTGTGAGTACGTTTGATTGGTTGAATTCGATGTCAAAGTTGGTCGTCCGAATTCGTAATTTCCAACTTGTTAAATTCTATTTTGAACTCGGGACCCTGGATTCAATTTCTGACACCACCAGTAGACTCGTGGCGTCGTTCTGGCACAATTTCAAATAAAATTTGTTAGTTTTGGAGGGCGTGGGCCCCGACACGTATTTCGGTGCAAAGTAGGCCCCACAGTCCGGGTCAATGGGTCATTTTGAGATCGGCTCATTGGAATCCAATTCTGGATATACCGTTGAGTTCGCATTGTCATTCTGGACTTCTTGACATATAATTTGTTGAGTTTTGTGGACATTGGCTCCGACACGCATTTTCGTGCAAATCAGATTCCAATATCCGGGTCAACGGACCAATTTGAGATCGGACCATCGGAATCCAAATCCGGATATACGTTGAGTTCATATCGTCATTCTGAATTCGTGGACACATATTTTGCTAGGTTTTGAGGACTTTTATCCTGGCATATTTTTCGGTGCAAAGCGGGTCCGACACGGACACCGTTTTGACTCAAAATTACCTTTTTGTCCCTGTATCCAAATTGGACTTATGGGTAGGCTATTCTAGCTATTTTGACCATTCTGGACAAGTTGGTGATGTTTGTTCCATCATCCGACAACATCTGTAGACTTTTCCCCTATCTATCACCGTTTGTTATAATCCGTCTTTTTTTGGTTCATATTTTGAGATCCGTGCATCAGAATTGAGATCCGTCGATTCCAGTGATTTTATATTACTGAAATTAACCAGTTGTCTATATGGATAATTATAGAGACTAGCTTTGACCTAGTTTAACCTAGAGTGGCCTAGGAATTGACCAGTTGACCAAAGTCAACTATAAGTCAACCTTTGACCCAGTTTGACCGAGTTTGACCTAGAATAGGCCTAGAAGCATAGAATTAATGTATTTATATATTTGTTTACTCTAGAACACTAAGCAACCCTGTAAATTCATGTTAGGTCTCTATGACGTTGGTTCAGACATAAACCCTCACTTATTGCTCAGGACAGCAGGCGAGTACATTCTCTGATAGTTTTATTGTCTTGATATCTGCTATATCCGATTCAGTTGTAGTGTTTTACTTGATTCCCGACACGATGGTACACGGACTAGTATACGTCGGATCCTGTCATGAGATGTCATTCCTAGGTTACCATGGTATATTGGTATATTGTTCGATCTTGTTTTTCTAGTACTTGTATAGACGCCGATTCCTAAGGGGATTTGGTACCCTCTTAGAGAATCCTGCATCATGACGTAATACGTCCAGATCCATTATACTACTCGAAAATGGGGAGTTATTAGAGGTTATGTGATCATACCCCATTGGTTACTACTTGCATCATAGCTTTACCCTCGCCTCACGTAGGATAAAGCCTGACCTGATACTACTTGCACCACAGCTTTCCATTTTGGTCGGCCTGATCTCCAGGTTTACATGCGCTTGTTCTTGCACCATATCCGATCAAATAGAAGAGCCTGATCTTGACCCAAGACGATCGCATAATGCTCTAATATCTTAAGGCACTGTTTATATTTATATTATACATCAGATATTACTGCACTGTTTTATATTTCAGTATTTCATACCCTGACATGATATCCAGTTTTACATATACTACTTTATTTTTAGTCTTGATATTTCATCTTGTATTTCATTATAATTGTCTCTTATAGAATTTATCAATTCATATGGAACTGCTATTAGTTTATGTACTCGTTCCCATCCTGACTGGATATGTTGATAATATTTTAGGAGATGTTATGCCCTCATTATTAGACTATAGGATGTTGCTAGCTCGGTATTCTTCGCTGTGAGTTGTCTACCTTGAGTTCAAGGTCTGGTAGTTATTTTAGTTTTGTTTTTGTTTTTCCCCTGTTTCATTTTTTGTCTCATATGATCCTTGTAGATTCTAGTTGTTCTAGTGATATTGTTATTATTTCTTGTCTTATTTTCCTTAGCTTTTGTGATGTGATATGAGTACCTTTATAGCTATGGATCTTTTAGATGTTGTAGTTAGTATCGGGTACTTGACAGCGCTCTACCGACGATACTGCGGCGTAGGCTGGGCGTGGCCTACGTATTCGTACCCGTATATCCGGGTGTGGATCGTGACAGTGTTGGGCTTTTGTGACTTAGCTGAACCCTAGTGCATCACTATTGCCGGCCAAGAGAGTCTTCCCCCCACCTATTTAAGTCATTATTAGTCCCCTCTCGCTTCCTTTGTAGCAAACCCTAACCCTAGTTTATGTTCTTTTCCAAATTTGGCCCCTTTCTTCAAATTACCTCCAAATTGAACCAAATCAGTTTCATTCCACTTCTCTTGTGAAGAAGTCTCTAATGGCTAGCTAGCAAGGATTTGAGGCATTTGACCATAGGAATTTGGTATTGAAGCTTTTCAAAGGGCTATTTCATTAAGATTCCAACTCTCAATAGGTATTGATATCTAAACCCTTTAGATTCCTCATATCTCTTCATAGATGCATTTATTTAGGGCCCCCTAGCTATAGGCTGAGTTTGGGTTCGATTCGTGTCCATTGATATGCGTATCGGAGGAGTATTGGAGTGTTGTGTAAGTGTTTGGTGAAATGCCACATAGAAATGAATGTTAATAATTTTTAAAACAAATTACATGTTTTTGCAGCTGGTTATGTGTAGATCTCAGATCTGTAAGACTGAGCTTGATTTGGATACATGTTGTATCGATTCTTGGACACGGGGATGCCTGCACATAATGTGTGCAGTGTCCTGCTATCCGAACAGTGTATCTCATTGGACACGCCATGTGGACACCTAAGATTTGGCATGGAGGTAGGGGCACTGCTTAGGTTGATTTGGTTTCGTATTGAGAAAGTTATAGTGTCTGCACTAGTTTGTACTGACACGTGAACACGTGTATTTGACCCACTGATACGTGGTTAGACATGACACACGATACGGTTTGGACACGACTCAGGGTCACTGACACATGACCCTATGACTCACCTACCTACTTACAAGACCACGATACACGTGGTTGGGCACACTATGTCCTAGACCCCCCGATACACCCCGCACACCCCCTATCTGTGCACAGGTTTTGACCCCTCTGATTGACACTGGGTTGACACATTCTAATACCTTGCTTTGACACACTCACAGCAGACATTTCCTCACCCACATTGCTGCCAGGTTTGGGTTTTATGTTGAGTTAGGTTTGTGATCTGTGATGGTGGAAATGATATGCATTGTGTTTTGATATGGGTATGGGGTTTTGGGGCTGAGTTTGAGTTTCTTTTGTACCCAGAATTCTGAGATTGAGCGGGGGTTCAGTTATCAGTTGTATTTGATGTGTGAATGGATATATATATATATATATATATATATATATATATATATATATATATATATATATATATATATATATATATATGCAGTTGAGTAGATTTGATTTGGGTTTTGTTTTATAGTTTGGGTTATGTTCTGATTTTGAGTTGTTGGGGTTGAACTTAGTTCATGAGAATTATGAGGTTATTTGTATGAGATAGGTGAACTGTATAGGTTTTGTTATAGGCTATATTGGGAATACAGTTATATATATATATATATATATATATATATATATATATATATATATATATATATATATATATATATATATATATATATATATATATATGTTAACTATACAGTTTTTTGTGATATGCGTGACTATGGGTATGGGGTATCCTATGTTACTTGTATTAGATGAGTGGGTTAGCAGATTTTGTGATATTATATCGAGTTGGTAAGTATCCCAGTTTCTTGATATTAATGAGGGGTTGGTAGTTCGGTTTTGGTATGTATATAGTCATATATATAGGTATTATGGGATGATGTATGTTATAGGTTCATGTGGGTTGTAGGTACAAGTTCTGTCCCTGAGAACATACTTGTGTTTGCATTAAGTTGGGAGGGTTAAGTGAAGTATGTGATATATATATATATATATATATATATATATATATATATATATATATATATATATATATATATATATATATATATGTGTGAGTAATATATGTATATGAGTTGAGATATGGTTTTGAGGTTAGGAATACATATTTATAGGATGTGTATGTAGACATGTATATAGGGTACTATATGAGGGTATATAGATATTGTATATATATAGTAGTATTGTATATATACATGATATTTGCTCTTGTATTTTGGTATCCTAGTCTACCTTGAGATCGACTAGAGAATTGGCCAAATAGGCTTGAGCATGTTGACTAGAGTTTGACCAAACCCTAGATAGTTGACCTAGTTAGCTAGACTGTTGACCTAGTTTGACTAGAATGTTGACCAGAGTTGACCAAGAGTTAACTTTGACCTAGAATGGCCTAGAATCATATAGAATGTATTGTAAACTTTATTTATTATATCTTGAACACATTGTAACCTGTGTTGCTCTAAAAAGGACTCAGTTACTCCGGCTCGGACATCTGTTCTCACCAGTCGCTCAAGATATCAGGCGAGTACATGCTCTGATTGTTTTATACTTGTTTGGACTCATATTCTTGCTCTTGACTACTTTACTTGATGTTGACACATTGTTCATACGGATTAGTACTATATGGATCTTTTCTTTATTTGTTATCCTTTATTGGGTGCATCGGATACTTTATGTCATGTGCTTTCCCTATACATCACGTACTCCTTGCTCTCGTATTCTTCGTGTACACACGTGTGCTCTCATGTACTCTAATGTTCACATGTGCTTCATGTATAACCAAAAATCGTGTACGTAACGTAACTTGAATGGATCCTTGTGCATTGATTAGGGCGGGGGGGTAGAAGTGGTTATGTGATTATCCTTCTAGTATACTCGTGTACATGTCTATTATACCCTCACATATAATGAAGTTACCATAGATTACTCGTGTACAAAAACCGAAACCAAATCACATAACCAACTTGTGCTCTAAATTACTGATAGTTCTTACAGTTCATAGTTCTCTATCTTATTTTTTGCACCCAGATTTACCTGTTATTTCCAGTTTTTTATGTATATATCTTACAGCATTTCATGTATTTTATTCTATTGCTTGTTTTACATTTTCTGCCATGATATGAACTGCGTGAGAGTTATGTATTCGCTTCTATCTTGACTGGACCTGTTGAAAATATTACACAGGATGAGGAGGTATTCTGCCCCACCTATTACGGAGCTGGTATAGATAACACTTGTGACCTGGACCCTCAGGAGGATCCAGCTTGCGCTGAGGATGCAACCCTATTGCCTAGGATAGACTGCTAGGCTTATCTTATCTTACTTTTTTTTGTCATTTCAAGAGATGTATTATTCAGATGTTAGGATTTTGTGTTGTTAAACACTTAGATTTATTCTTCTTGTTGTATTGCACTCTGTGATTTCATATCTATCTTATCGTGCCATTTATCTACCTCTAGTTTATGTGTTTAAGTTGTATCTTCTGTGATTGTCCTCCGTTTGGAGAGTTTATTATATTGTGTTTAGTTGCTATTGTGACCTAGAACAACGTTCTACCGCCGACACTGCAGCATAGGCTGGATGTACCCATATTTTCGTGTCCCTAAACCGGGTGCGGGCCGTGATAAAAATTCTATAAGTTGGGTAGCATGGCTCCTAACCCAGCATCATGTTGTCCTTATGACCTATTAACTAAGTAATTAAATGATACTAATAGGTTTATCTAGAATATGGAGTTTAGAGGTCCCTAACCTATTGGTCGACCAAGGCCTTAGATAAAAAAACAGTAGGATGATTGTATAAGCACGAACACTAGATAAGACTTAGATTTTCAGGGAACTTGAACTACTTGTGCCTTCTTTCAATCATAAATCTCGCGTACTTATATTTTTGACAATCTTGACTAATGCTGCTATTATAGCCTAGTTTTGCAAGCTTATTCTTTTATTGAGCTTGATTCAAGGCATATGCATATTGGGGACGCCCACTAACATATTGTCTAATTAGAATCGGTATATTATGGTCTGATCAACCTTAGTGTACTTGGTTTGCTTTTCATATGATTATTCCACATAGATTGAGATATAGATGTCTCTAGGATCTCATCTGCAACTGCCTTGACAACTCTCCTTGAATTACTCAATCGCCTTTGGAACCTCGTATTCGTATTTGTTCTCCTCTCCCTTGAACCCTTTATTGTTTCTTTCGCTTTTATTGATTTCGGATAAACAAATGCTGATATTTGAGGGAAAATATACCCAGAATGTCCCCCTCATCTCGCCAGACCACCTATGGCCATAAAAGCTGTATATACACAATCGCTTTCCATCTATTCGAAATCAGCAAACTATTTTCAAACTTGATTCATATCTACCATATCACGTTATATTATTACGTCGTGCATCATTCATTTATAATTAAAAGTTAAGGGACAATCTCACGACTTTGAATTTTTCTACCTCCATAAATCCGAGAACCGTGTCTTAGTTTAATTTCGAAAAAGGAATTCTAGAAAGTATAGATTATAAGCCCATCTAAATCTTACGATTTACTAGGATCACTGATTGACTAGGATAAGTTGGTTCCTACTAGGATGATGAATTCGTGCCTCATGAACACCCACTTTCTTTTAGATCTTTTGGTGTCCCTTACCGTGACACTGATATTCGGAGCGCGAGATCAGTTGTTTCCTTCCAACAAATTCCATATACAAGATCTAGATGAGTCCAGCTTCATTTAGGTATATCATGTTTCACTCAAACATATCCTTTGTACTCTATTTTTATGATACGACTCTCAGGTCAAAAAGGCTAACTATAACCCTTACCGTAATACCGATGCACTTCCCGACAATAATTAGAGACCCGACCTCGACTCAAACCTTTCGATCCAATATGTGATTATGACATACTCAAAGTCCACTACACATATGCCACTAGTGTGCCACTCAATTGAGTCTTCTTGTGCTACTTAAACACAAAAATCACAGAAGGCGCATTTTTGGGGCTTTAGGAACCTAGTTAACCAACCCGACTGGCAATTAGCCCAGCCACTTGAGTTGGAACCTACTCTAGGTTATCCTAACCTAATTGGACTGGTTCAGATTAATTTCATGGGATCTTGTCCAGCCAATATAGATTAATATCCAAGGTTCTTTCAATCAAAGATTGATGTCCAATTATGAAACCTATTGAGGACCAGTTAAACCCATCCATGCCTATCGCCATATTTGGACTATAAAACCAAACTTTATGAAATAGGTCCCTTATCTATTATGTAGTCCCCATCTTTTTGCCCTCTATTCTCCTTTCCGTAAATTCTGTAACCGTGTCTCTTGTAGCCTATGTTATGTGATGAGTGGAATTTCGCTGTACCAACTTGTTTCCGATTATACTTGACCAAGACCTTTTCTTCTTCCTTGATAAGACATGGTCAATATATGAGCAATGTTAAGTAAGTAATACCTAGGCTTCATTAAGAGTCCGTGACTACGATCAGTAGTACCTTATATTCTCATACGTCTACTTGAATTTGACCTTCATAGAAGTTCTATTACGGTGCTTTCCACGATTAACCAATTTACATAAGTTGAGTTAAAACTTGTACTTAGTAAAATCTATCTTTTAGATTGGGATGCCAAACTTGGATTCTAATCGTAATCGTTCTTCCATCTATTTGGAAATTGTGATACAATCTTTGTATTGCCTTTTATGCCTTACTCGTGCATTTAGATAACCGCGGTAAAAGATTGCAACCTTGATTCTTCAAATCCATTCTATCATAGAATCGTGTCTTGGGTTGAATTTCGAGAACAAAATCGCTGAAGTGTATAGGCAAGGCTCTCTAAGAACGCAGGGTTCCTTTGAATTAGCAAAGATTTGGGATAGATTGGTTCCAATTGAACTAATAAAATAATGGTTCATCACGTTGACTCCTATCTGTATCATTCGATATCCTCGACCGTGACTTTGATATTTGGAGCACAACACAAACTTTTTCTTCCAACAAATTTCACACTCATGAACTAGGCCAGTCAAGCTACACACATGACATACATGTCCCACACAAACACCCCTTCCAGTGCTCCATTTCAATTACACCACGTGTATGACATAATTCCTTTAGAACAAACCATATATGCCAATTTATGTCCCTTTTGATCTTAAAACATGCAATATCAACCCATTCCCCCTAAACGAACTGAATACCCATGATTCATACAAGACGCACCACACCTATGACATGTGCTTTTCACTCAAACTAGCACATGCCTCCTACACAACACTAAACACCGATCCCACACACACTGGTCACTATGACTTAAAGAACCCCAACACTTACCTAATCATATTCCATAGGAAGGTTTCTGCACTTACCATAGATTCTCAACTCTTGGCCATAAAATTCTTCTTTTCCTAAGTTCTTCAAGCTCATCTTGTAGTTTACCCTGTTAGGCGAAGAACGCAAATTTTTTTGAACGACACATTGTAGTTATATTCGAACAAGTGATGCCTACTAATTTTTTAGTTATATATATATGTTACGACACGCACCCGCTTTTCGGACGCAAGCTCGTGAGCAAGCCAGCTACGTATCGAACGGACTCCGGCCCGACTCGAATACGTAAACGCTGTCAAGGCTATGGTATCCTGCCAAATCATGGCAAAGGTAAATCTATATCTCAATCCACAAAAATGTACGAAATATGAATGAACAAGTATGGGTCGTGGTCTGCAGCCCACTAGCATATATGTCCGATAAGACTCTAAAAAAGTAACAAGAGTCTAAAACTGAATCAGGAAACATGAACTCTCTTGAAAAGGTATGAAAGTATGAGCGAAAAATAAACGTAATAACAATACCTGAATCCCGCAAGCGTATCATCACTTCCGCCATCTAGAACGACTAGCTAACTCCATGCAATCGCTAAACCTGAAGAGATCATCATATCCACATGGGACATAGCAAGATACATAATATACATGCTTATCTAACAGTTTTATCATGCACAAGGAAATAAACAAGAAAACAGGAACACGACAAATGACTATGAACACGAACACACGAACAACTATATATAAATGAACTGCCAAAAAACAATGAACATGAGATCAATGGGAAAACCAAACCCTCATCCCGAGCGTGGACTCACGGGTTTGAACAAAGCACTAACCCTCGTCCCGAGTGGACTCTCTGGTTAGTTCTAATCACTAACCCTCTTCCCGAGTGGACTCTCTGGTTAGTTCTAATCACTAACCCTCGTCCCGAGTGTGGACTCTCTGGTTAGTTCACGGCAAGGCACCCTCGTCCCGAGTGTGGACTCTCTGGTGCAAGTACTATATTCTCGTCCCGAGTGTGGACTTTCTGATGCAAGTACTACATCCCCATCCCGAGTGTGGACTCTCTGATGCAAGTAAACATGACAAACACCCTCGTCCCGAGTGTGGACTCTCTGGTTCAACAGATCAAGACAAACACCCTCGTCCCGAGTGGACTCTCTGGTGCCAAGGAAACAATAACAAGGATTTAGCAGTTCAATTACACGTATTCGTTCTATGACACGACTCAAGCAAGGTACTGGTGAGACAAGGTACGACTCAGTCAAGACACAGTCAAATATAGTTTAACTATACTGTCAAGTCAAGCAAGACCATAAACTGGTGAACACGGTATATAGAACTAGAAAGCTAATGCATCATATAATATCTATAACAAATAGAGTATCTATGATGATGCAATAATGACATGAAAACTATATGCATGAAATTAAACTGTAGAGGGAGGCAAGGTATCTTGCCTGGAAGTTGCACGCAGATCCCACAAAATATAGTCAACTGGTGAGCCGTAAAGTCCAAATCATCATAACTGTCTCCGAAAACTGAAACAGACATTGCCAACAATTTCAGAATAGTCAAATTAGCTAGGATTGCCTTTCCTTAAGTCCAATTCTGGACACAGGGGCAAAACGGTAATTTTGGGTAAAAACGATGTCCGCCATTGGACCCGTTTTGCACCGAAAAGCTTGCCAGAGTCAATTGTCTCTAAAGTTATCAAACTACATATCAACAGGTCAGGTTTTCTGATATAAACTCAACTGTATGTCCAAAGTTGGTTTCCGACGGTCCGTGCACAAAAACACCCGTTGAGTCGGACCGTAGGGCCCGTAAAACGGCGATCCGATTAACTGTCTCAGAATCGGACCAAACTTGGCATACAGGACCAGAAAAATAATACGGTCCTGTTGGCACAAGTTTCGTCTCGATCTGACGAACGTGCACAAAGTAATTGAGAAATTTGCACAGAGGTCGATACGGTGAATTTCGACGGATACGCATCAAATTTGTTGCGCACAAGCGACCAATTTGAATTCCGTCAAAACCTGCACGTCCACGAAGTCGATACGCACCTTCCGATGCTTTCGGTTTGCGACCACGTCGCCCGGAATGGCGGGACGCACGTCGTATCGAAGGATTTCTTAGTTTTCAAAAACAGGTTTTTGCTAAACTTCGAAATCCGATTTCTCAGCACGTAGTCGATGAAATCAAATTCCATAAAAAGGGATTCGAAGCCCTATAGGTTGTTTAGGACTTTGTTAAATAGCTTCTAAATGTTGTGCACGAGTTGATCGAAATCGATCCTCGAACAGGGCATCTAAACTGTTTTATCAACGATTTTTTGTTGATTTTGGATCGATTTTCAGAGAAATCTAATCGGGTATTTTCGAATCTAATTAAAGGGTCACATAGATGGTTAGGTTATGAATGTACCTGAGCAATTGGTTCGACAAAAGATCGAACGAGATAGAAGTTATCGTGTCTCGAAGTTGGCGCATTCGCTACCACTTCTCTGTTTCTATTGCCCTGTTGTGCGCGCGCGACCTTGCTGCAGCGGTTCCAGGCCGCGTGCGGCGGTGGCGCCGGCGGCAGGTGGCCGCCCAAGTGACTGGGGTGGGGCATCGGGTTCGGGAGGGAGATAGCTGTGTTTAGGGTTTCGATCGTATAATCCTCTCGATCTCAATCTCATCTATAGGTATATATGCGATGTCTTCCGCTTGGTTTGAGCATGGGTGTGGGGATATGCTTATGGGCTCGGCCTGGCTTGGGATGCTGCTGGGCTGGGCCGGCTGATTGCTGGGTTGGGCCGGCTTAGTGCCTCCTATTGCTGCTGCTTTGCTTTTATTTCCTTTTCTTTTTCTTAGCAATTAATATATATGTATATATATATATATATAATTAAAAAAAAAAAATATATATATATATATATATATATATATATATATATATTTTTTATATATATATATATATATATATTCATATATATATATATATATATATATATATATATACACATACATGTATACATGCTTCCATACATATAGATATATATATACACATACGCACATAAATATATAATATATTTATATATACATACAAATACACACATTTATATAATATATTTATATATACATACAAATACACACATATAATATATATTTATATATACGTACACACATATATATATGGTATAAAATCCTAGCAATCTAGAAATACATCACAAAAGAATATTAATTATCCTATTATAAAATAATTAACAATTTAATATCAATAACACATATTATATATGTACATTTATATAACAAATGTGTCGCAACATATTTACTAGCCCACTAAATAAAATATAAAATATTTACTTGTATAATAAATGCACACCTACATGGACATTTTTGGTCGCGTTGTATGTCTACATGGCCTGGGTTTAGTTCGGGTCGAGTCAGGACTATTTTGGTACAACCGGGTCTTCTACAAATCAATAAATTAATTAATAAATAATTAAACCATTTATAGGGGTTAAGTCGCAACTTGGCCTGATTTTCCTAGTTAGGACGTACTTATGGTTGGATCTTCCTTGGCATGGCTAATACATTAGTCAAGGCACGCCACTGCACTATCCGTGCCACGATTTCTAGTCACCATGTACTCCAATTTCTAACCATGACTAAAATCATCTACCGTAATAATTAACTAAATAATTATTTATAAAAATATAAAAATCACCATTTAAATCAAAAATAATAAAAATATTTTCAACAATTTTTGGGAAGGGGAGCTACAATATATATATATATATATATATATATATATATATATATATATATATATATATATATATATATATATATAGGAAAATTCTACAATACATCTCGTAAAAAAAGTTGTATCGATACATCCCAAATTTGAACCATTGGATGTTGATCCAATGGTTCGGATTGAGATCAAAAGTCAAAATCAGCATTAATGCTGATTCAGATTAATAGAGTAGGGAACATCATTTAATGCTGATTTTGACTTTTGACCTCAATCCGAACCATTGGATCAACATCCAATGGTTCAGATTTTGGATGTATCGATACAAATTTTTTTATGGGATGTATTGTAGAAGGACCCATATATATATATATATATATATATATATATATATATATATATATATATATATATATATATATATATTAAACCAAACGGCCGTGTCAAAGACACCCAGCCACCGCTTGGCCCGGGGGCCGTGGGCGAACCACCAAGCCGCCCCCGTGGGGGCTCGAACACCGTCCGATGCCCCAAGTGCCGGTGCGCTTAGCCACTTGAGCTACAAGCGCCCGGCATATATATATATATATATATAATATATATATATATATATATATATATATATATATATATATATAAAATATATATATATATAATAAATTATTATTATTATTGTTCTTATTATGAATATTATGATTATTATTATTATCATTAGTAGTGTGATTATTATGAGTAGTATTCACTCATTCTTTATATATATATAAGAAATAATATATATATATATATATATATATATATATATATATATATATATATATATATATATATATATATATTTAAAAATTATATATATATATATATATATTATATATATATATATATATATATATATATATATATATATATATTTTATATATATATATATATATATATATATATATATAAGAAATAAGAAACAGAAAAAAAAAATTTCAAATCTGTGAACAATGCTCGCGCACTGTTCATCAGCAAAAAGCCCGAGCACCCCCTTTAGTTATATTTCCTAAGCTTCCATTTAACGCAAAGTTTGGTGAGCCAAACCCAAATTTTATCCAACCAAATCCTATTGAATCCACATAATGTTCTCCTCCGATTAGAACAAATCCTAGTCTAAATCCTGATATGAATTTGTAGGAAATTGATTCAAAGTTAGGTAAAAATATACACATATATATTTTTATATTGACAGTTTCTTCTTCCTATCTCTTCATACAAAACCTACGAAAATTCCTTGCAACCCTCAATTCTTCAATCCCAGACCTTCCTCCGACCCTAGACGACCTTGTCACCACCGCGCGTGCGGACGCGAAGCCGCCGGACGGCCGGCAGTAGAGACAGCAAATCGCAACGCCAAAGTAGCGCATGGAAACAAAGATAGCACTGTGGCCGACCCAACTTCGTGGCAAAAATTCTCCTACGACGCTCGATCGTTCTTCAAGCTAGTCGCTCAGGTATACTCACCACATATACGGCTTGATTTCCTTTCAATTTATTTAAGACCCAGATAACCAAAACCCTAAGGAAATCGAGACGAATCTCGACGAAAAACAGTCTCAATACACCCCGTTTTTATTGCAAGGATACCAATTTGGAAGATTGATTTTGATCGTCTGCTATGGAATTCTCTAAAAGTTATTAAAAATAGTAATATACAACATGGAGGGCTGTACCACCCTTCTTGTAGATTTAAATTTCGTCGACTACGCGTCGAGAAAATCGAATCCCAAATTTGCCAACAATAGTTTTCAAAACAGAATTATTTTTAGAAAAATCACCAATGCGCCGTGCGCCCCGACAAATCGGGCGACGTGGTCGCCAACCATGAGCATCGAAAGACGCGTATGGATGTTGTCGACGTGTGCGATTTGATGAAACTCAATTTTGTTGTGTGTGCACGACGAAATCGAGGCGTATCCGTCGAGATATCCCGTATCGGCCCCTTCGTAAACTAGTCGATTACTTTGTGCACATTCGTCATCTCGAGACAAAACTTGTGCCAATATGATCGTATTATTTTTCTGGTCCTGTATGCCAAATTTGGTCCGATTCTAAGAAGGTCGACCATAACGCTATTTTGGCGGGCCTGCAATCCGACCCAACGGACAAATTTGTGCACGGGCCACCAGAAACCAACTTTTGACATACGGTTGGATTTGTATCATCAAATCGAACCAATAGACATATAGTTTGATGACTTTAGAGACCATAGATACTGGCACGCTTTTCGGTACAAAACGGGTCCAACGACGGAAATTGTTTTGACCCAAAATTACGATTTTGCCCTTGTGTCCAGAATTGGACTTTTGGGTAGGCATTCTTAGATGTATCTGTTACACCAAATACGGTCGTGATGTTTATTGCAGCATCCGTGGATGGTTGCGGGAGTTGGCTTTCTTTGTTTTGCCATACCTTTTATCAGCAGCTCTGAACACAAGAGGAGTACATTTGTTGTTTGTTTTCGATATTGTTAATTACTATAGTTCATTGTTAGTCATTTAATATTTTATTCTTGGCACGCTCATCACACAGATACCACATCTTGTCTTTCCTTCAAATCTTGTCATGTTTCTTACCTGTCGTGTCGGGAAGGGGAAGTACCAAGTAGATGTGTGATCTGACCGTAGACAGTGTTTTATTTCATGCAATGTATATCGTAGACAGTGTCTTATTTTATTGCAATGTAGACATCGTAGATAGTATTTTATTTTATTACTATTTAGACATCGTAGACATTGCAGTGTAGTGCCCCAGCCGATCACACATCGAAAGGAGTAATTCAACACACTTAGATAGCTATGTTCCTCGTTCCACCCTTTATATGTTCTATATATTTTCCTGTCACTAGTTCATTATATTACCATGTTATAGTAGATTCTCCCATCATGTATTTTATGGCTAACCTCTGTTTTATAGTCGTTATCATATATTGGAACTGCATTCAATGAATTGTACTAGTTCCATTCCTGACTGGAAACCAATATTTTTTAGGTTAGTCGTGACAACGCTTAGCGTTCGGAAGACATGGGCCTATGCGGAGGTCAACTTAGAAGACTAGTTAGATTGTTTAATATTTGTTGTATTAGTTTTGTGAGACATTGTATATTTTAGCAAACTTAAACTTGTAAATATTGTAAATTTAATTTAGTCATTGTGAATGTGTAGAAAGTTATTATTTTATGTGGTTTGAGCACCATGGTCTTGGCATCGTTCTACCGCCGACACTACGGTGTCGGCTAGCATGGATACGCATTTGTATCCTGAAAAGTGGATGCGGGTCATGACAACTAGGAATCTAATCTATACCTCGAACTCCAACGGCCTCCAGTGGCTATCGGCCAAATGTCGCTGCATGTCATGCGCTACCCGAAGTCTATCCCTGATCAGCTTGACCTTCTCCACTGCATCCACAATCATCTTGGGCCAAGCAAAGCCCTCTCATCGACATCATCCCAAGATAAGGGAGTACGGAACCTCCGTCCATATAGAACCTCAAATGGTGACATCTCTATACTGGCTTGGTAGCTGTTGTTGTAAGCAAACTCTACCAAGCGGAGATGGTCCTCCCAAGATCCCTAAAATCTAGCACACAGGTGCGAAGCGTATCTTAAGTCTGAATAGTCCTCTTCGACTACCCATCCGTCTGAAAATGATATGTGGTACTAAACTTAAGCTGAGTGCCCAAGCTAGCTTGCAAACTCCTCCAGAAATGAGAAGTAAAACGACTATCCCGATCTGAGACTATGCTCACAGGAACCCTGTGCATCCTGACGATCTGTCTCATATACATCTCAGCTAGCCTCTCCGTAGACAAACCCACCTTGAAAGGCAAAAAAGGGCCAATTTGGTTAACCTATCACTGATGACCCAAATCGTGTCTTTCCCTCCTGGAGATCATGGAAGTTCAGACACAAAATCCATAGTAATGTGTTTCAACTTCTACTCTGGAATGGGTAATGGCTGAAGCAGTCTACCTGGCCTCTGTTTATCGAATTTTACCTACTGGCACACCAAGCATCTAATTACAAACTGTGCCACCTCCCTCTTCATGCCATACCACCACACGTGATATCTCAGATCTCTATACATCTTTTTGGAACCAGAATGCATAGAGTACTAAGAGCGATGCGCCTCCTGAAGAACCTTCTCTCGAAGCTCTCCACTCGACATGTACAGTCTAGTACCGTGCCTCAGTGACCCATCCTCAGCGATAGAGAAATCACCCAACAACCCTACCTTCACCTGCTCCCTGAAGATCCTCAAGGCTATATCATCAAACTACACCGATCTGATCATATCTATCAGCTCAGACTGAATCTGTAAACCCTACATATGTATCTCAATCCTAGGGACTATCACCTCTATGCCCAAGCTCTCTAAATCTGCCAACAGGTGACGATCTATCGTCAAATACATGGCTATCGGATACCTGCTCAAGGCATCGACAACCATGTTGGCCTTCCTTGGATGGTACTGCAAGGATATATCAAAATACTTCATCAGCTCTAACCACCGCCTCTGCCTCATATTCAGCTCTTTCTGTGTAAAAAAGTACTTCAAGCCCTTGTGGTCAGTAAAAATCTTTATATGCTTTCCGTACAAACAGTGTCTCCACAGCTTCAGAGCAAATATGACCGCTGCCAACTCCAAATCATGAGTTGGGTAGTTCTTCTCGTGAGGGCGTAACTGCCTGGATGCATAGGCAATCATCTTCCCATGCTGCTGAAGAACGCAATCCAAACCCTTTCCCGAAGCATCAATGTAGATGGTGAATCCTCCTGACCCCGATGGTAACGTCAGAATAGCAGTCGATGTCAACCATTTCTTCAGCTCCTCGAAGGCGGCCTGGCACTCTTCAGATCAAACAAACTCCACGTCCTTCATAGTGAGTCGGGTGATCGGCTCGGCGATCCTAGAAAAATCCTGTACGAACTTCCTGTAATAGCCTGTCAGACCCAGAAAACTCAAAATCTCTGTAAATAACATCGGGGTAGTACAGGACTCCATGTAGAAGCTTCAAATATGCCAAAAGAATGCATTGTGCAACTTACAGATAACGCCAGGACCTATCAATTAAATAGCATCTGACGACAAATAGCGCACAAGATTAAATGGCACTAGACATTAAATGGCGCCTGACTGCCACGTGTAAGCTTCCTCGAGAAGCTAAGTCGTCAGTTATAATGACTGACAATATGAAAGTTGAAAAATATCCTTTCGAATCCCGAGCGCACAGCGTTCGATGAAGATTATGTCAGACCGGTTATAATAAGCTTTGTCAGTTACTCTGCACTATTTATCATTGGCATAAAGTGGCTAACTCCTCACATAATCAATATTTAAGCACATTTCATTAATCGGTGCCTCTCAACACCATGTGCCTTTCATCAACAGGCGCCAAACATTCAACTATCATCTAGAAGCAGTTAAGATGACGTGGCACATATGCCACTAATTTCGAAGAACGTACACGTAATATTACCCACGACCAAGCGCACTTCTCTTACAGAATGCCACATGTCTCTTGCAGTTAAACTAACCGTTCGCGCAAATGGGTGAAACAGAATATGGTGCACCAAATAATGTTATGCGCCAATCATTGTAACTACCTAACAGTTATCATAAAAATCTATAAATATAGTTCAAAATTTCTCTTCAAGGCATCACGAATGAACATAATCTTCTAAAAAATTGCTGCAGCACGTTCCAGAGCATTTATTCTCTGACATTGCATCGTTCAAGGGATAAAGTGATAGTCTTCTGATCAGATTCCTAAAGTTGTACTTTTCCAAAATCAATTACACTTTGTAATTTTTTCCTTAGTTTGTAGTAGAGTTTTCTTGGAAAACTTTTGTTTTTGCAAACAAAATGGCGACTCTACTGAGGCCGACTTTCTCCTCCGACGAGAAGGTGACAACTCAATGTGATTTTGCAACGGTCTGTACGACGCAGGAGACTTTGGTCATTGAATTTGACCAAACTTCTTATGAGAAACTAATTGGCACTGGGGGTTGCAAGTGTGCCACTACTGCTGCTTCCAAGAACAAGGCACGCACAATCTGGAATCTGAAGTCCACTGCTGCGCCAATTGTTGCTGCTGCTACCCAAGACAAGAGAAAGAACCCTATGGCCACTCCCCACTCTTCCCTACTCCTCGATTTGGTGGAAAACTCACTTGATTGTGCCTCTATGCCAATCAGTGCCAAAGCATCTCTGAACATGAGCTCTACTTCCAAGAAACTAGATTTTGTTCAGAGTTTGCTTCATTCTGCCCATAAGTGCTGTGCCAAATGCGTTATGCCAATGCGCGTACAACACCAAGGCATATTGCCTACTCTATGCCAAACTGGTTTGCGCTAAGCTATCTCGCGCCAATCAGGCCAGCACCTTGACCTCCCTACTCTGCGTATATCATGAACAGAACATGGGAAGCTAAGGGTGTAACATACTAGCAATCAAGTGATGCCAGATGCTGACATACGCACCTATCTTAATAGGTACAGAGCAGAACAAATAAATCAGATGGCATACCAAAAGACTCTAACGCAGTCTGTGCCAAAGGCTAACTTGCGCACAATGAGGGGTTTTAAGAGCCAGAATCCATTCACCTATGCCAATAAACTTAGTACTGCCCTGTATACACAGGAAACTCAAAAGTTTAGGGATAGACATCATATTCCTAATGTAATCAGGCAGAGGCTGCCTCTTTCTTTCTTTTCCTCTTTTTCTTCTTCTTCTTCTTCTTCTTCTTCTTCTTCTTCTTCTTCTTCTTCTTCTTCTTCTTCTTCTTCTTTTCCTGCTACTGTACCAGATCTCTGTGAACTCATTATACAAAAGCGAAAGACTACGAGTTCTTCTCATGCAGTGATGACTCTACAGACTGAACACCAGTATAATCAGTATTATGAAATTATAATCAAGTGTTGCAGTAATAAAGCCAAACGGTCTGTGTTTGACCGCTTGATTACCCCTGCTTTCCTAGAATGATCTTAATAGTTGAAGATGATATGATCATATATGACAAACATCGCTGCCATTCACATGAAGTTGATGTTAAGTGTTGTTGTAAGCCAACAAAATGGGCAGTTTTCAACCGTTTGAATTACTCTTGATCTCCCGATCATCTCGGTCTCCCACTGTGATCTTAGTAGATGAAAATGAACTGATGTTTGCTTCTGTTAACGTGGCACCTCGTAGCATTGGAGGTGGAAGACGCCCAAAGAATAATTTATTACGACCGCCGAGTCGACAAATCTGCGATCAAATTCTAGATTCTTCTGAAGGAGTTCACCAGAACACAAGATCAAGAAGCCAAAATTTCCTCGATCAAAGGAATCTCCTCGATTCCAACCTTGGAGGTAGTAGTCTGTTAGACTTCGATGCCAACAATAAAGACTTTGATTAAAGCATCTTGTCTACCAGCTCATCTTTTGTATCAAAAGAAGTGTATGCTTATGTGACGAACGAAGATGAAGACGCTTCCAGTTCGGCTAGCCAAGAACAGAGAATTGTTGACTTGGAAGATAATCTGAAGGCCATGGATGACGTGGTTACAAGTATGCACATGGTGATTATGACACATGTTGTTCTGCCGGTTGTAAATCCAATTCCAACCCAAGAACACGTAGCAGGTGCGGTGCCTATCAACACTAGCCCTGGATCACAACCTCCACTAAATACCACCATTCCAGAGGTCATACACCTTCAAGCACAGGCTACTCCAAGTCATTTCGGTGCTGGGGGTAGTACTTACCATGCAGTTCCATATCCCAGCCCTTCAAATCAATCTGCTCCTCCTCAAATACCGGAAAACCCTCTCAAAGCAGTCAAGCATCAACGAAATCAGTTTGAAGCTTTCAAATAAAAGGAAGGATTACAGAAATTAGGGATCAACCCTATCCCGTAGAATGGATAGAAGTTCCATTTTCGTCTAAGTACAAGCCACCGACTATAATGCTATTCGACGGCAGTACATCTCCAAGTCAGTATATCAACCAATCCGAGATGATGACAGGTAACCTTCAGCAGAAGGATGCTCTACTTACTAGAGTCTTCGTCGGATGCTTAGCGGGTGTTGCCTATGACTGGTATCGTAGCCTGCCGGATGGTTGCATAACATCCCTTTCAGAATTAAATTAGATGTTCTTGGAACGATTCTATAAAGGGACCCACGACATGACTATGTCCGCCCTTACCAAAATCAAACAGAAGCCCAACGAGACAGTTGAACGTTTCATCGAGTGCATTGACAATAGATACATGCAAATCAAACTTGTTACCTATTGTCAGCATGTGGACAGGACCGACTTAATTCAAGATTGAGATCCCTTCGTAGTAAGTGCTAGAGCAGATGAATACAGTGCTGCAAAGTTCAAGCAACTAGGCATCCCGATGCCTAATCTCGACAAAGTTAAGCACCTTAAAACTAGTAGGGTAGTCCCCAGAACATCCGCAAAGGCAAGGAAGCCTTAGCCATCAATAAAGGTCAGTCAGGACCTATAGCCACAACACCTCCACAGAGGGCACCACCGCAACCCAAAGAAGCGTATTCCTTCGACGATAACAACATCATGAGCATATTCGATTGCCTGATCAAAAGCAATAAACTTCAACTGCCAGAGATCAAACGTCCAGATGATGTAGGTAAGAATGACAATCCTAACTATTGCGTATATCACAGGTTTCTGAGACATCCAACCAGGGCTTGCTACATACTCAAAGGAAAGATCCAAGAGCTGATCAATGCCAATGCAATCACTCTTCGAAAGGACGAAAAGATGGTGGCAGCCAACGTTGTCTCTCTGCAATTTAGAGACTTCGCTCCGCACTAGTTCCTGATGGTGTTGTCTCAATACCTAAAGCAACTATGGAGATTATCAACCTCCCGTCCCATGAAATGATAGTTTGGTACCACTGTCAATAGCTAAAGGCAAAATTATGTGGGTTCACCCAGACCTGGTCGATGAATTCGAACAAAAGATAACTGTCTCTTCTTTCAAGTCAAAGAAGTCGTCTAAGTACAAATCCTGTAACATGACTTCAAGTGAGCACTCCTCGCTTGATGGTCGTGTTCCACATTTAAAGGCTACTTTCATTCTGGTAGGATATGTCTTCCTCTTCAGAAACTGCTCCATCAACATCAAAAGTCAACTACCCACATGAATTCCATCGATATAGTCAGCAATCTCATGAACTGATGATGAAGATGGGATATGACATTCAAAAAGTACCAGGTCTGAATAATGGAAAAGGGTCTCCGATACCTTTATCTTTGCAACTTCAAGACAATAGGTCTTGTGTCGGACTAGGATTCAGGACAGATTACACGATTCCCCATCAAAAAAGAAGCCCTCCAAAAGAAGGCATGAATGAGAACCTGTAATATGGTTTCCCTTTCACCGACTTCAAAAGAGGAAGTTTTGACCAGTACCAGGTCTGGTAGACTCCATCTCCGAGAATATCCAGATGGTCAAGAGAATAAAGTTGTTGCTCCACCTCATGCTCCTGATGCTATTCCAAAATTGGCTCCACCAGCAGATTCGGGTCCTTCTACACTGACGACAGCTGATCAAGGCAAGCAGCAGGTTCGCTTTGACAAGAACCTGAAGAAGACCCTACTACAAGGTCTTCAGAAGCTGTATAACTTTGACGTAGTAGCTCAGCTAGCCAATACTCCGAAAAGACTATCGATCTTCGAGCTTCTTCATTAAGCGAAGCCCTGATGCAAGCTGATGCTTGTCTTGCACATCTTAAAAAGTCAGACGAAGAACTTGTGGCATGCCATCAATTTCATAGTATGATGGAAATAATGCCGAACATTACCTTCACCCAATGTGATATGCTGTTAGAGGATACTCGGCACGACCGACCTCTTTACTTCACTGGATACGTCGACATGATGAGGGTGGATCGTATCCTTGTCGATCCCGGGTCTGAACTCAGCATAATCTCCAAAAATTTGCTGGATTCTCTAAAGATTCCAGTCCACAGTCTCGGAGCAACGGTTACAACTATTCTTGGATTCAATCCTGGAAAGAGTAAACTGCTCGGAAAGATTCGCTTGAAAGTCCAAATCGACGATCTCCGTTCAAAAATCACCTGTTATGTGATTGACAATTATATTTCCTACAACTTATTGTCAGAAAGGTCGTGGTTGCATAAACATAATATTGTGTCATCCACTCTCCATCAGTGCTTCAAGTACGTGGATGATAACGGAGACATCAAGAAGAAAATTGCTGACCTCAATCCTTTTCGAGGTGTCGAGGCCTACTATACAGACTCCAAAATGTACAAAGAAGATACTACAAAAAAATGGGTTTTGGCGACGGAAGATTAGCGACAGAATTTTCCGATGCTAATAGCGACGGCTAAGCGACGGAATCATGGCATATTCCCATCAAATTATAAAGTAAAATATCAATTATTTTTTATTGTCCAAAAGTGTCGACAAGGCGTCGCTTGTCCGTCAGTAATCTAGCGACGGAAGTAATAGTTGTCGCTAAATAGTCGTAAATCTGTCAGTAATTGGCGGGAAACACGCGGGAAAGTGGCACCAAAGTTTGCGTCAACTTAGCGACGGACATGACTTTCGTCGCTATGTCAAGTCCGTCGCTAAGTCGTTGCTAAGTTGTCGCAACGTTGTCCAAATTTTTTTGCGGCTTAGCGACGAAATTAGTCCGTCACAAAGCCGTCGCTAAAGTTCTGTCCCCTTTAATTTGAATCAGCGGAGGGTTTTCATTCCTTCCTCGAACTCTCTCTCCCCAAAATCTCTCTCTTCAAGATCCCTCCCCTCGATGTCCGACGTGCCCGTCGACGAGCCCCCCCTCCGACACTCTTTCTCTCTCTCAGGTACTACTCTCTCCTCAGGCTCTCTCTCTCTCTCTCTCTCTCTTTCTCTTAGGGATAGGGTTAGGGTCTGGGGTTGGGGTTAGGATTAGGTTCTAGGGTTAGGGTTAGGGTTAGGGGTAGGGTTTGGGTTAGGGTCTGGGGTGAGGGTTTGGTTCGGGTTACGGTTAGGGTTAGGGTTAGGGTTAGGGTTGAGGTTACGGTTAGTGGTTAGGGTTAGGTTCAGGTTTAGAGTCGAGGTCGAGTTCGGGTTTGCAGTTAGGGTCGAGTTCGGGTTTGGAGTCGAGTTTGGGTTGGTGGATAGGGGGTCGGGGGTCGTGCTCGTTAACGAGGAAGAGGGTCAAAAATCTATTATAACGTTGCTTGACTCAAAAGGCTTGCATAAGTAAGAGTGTATAGAGTGAGTATCCTAGTAGTATATCATAGTACCTAGAGTGTATAGAGTGAGCCTCCCTACTCCCTTTTTTCTCATTCGGGTCAGTTGTCGAATTTGTCTAGATGCGTTGATCTCTAAGAACGCAAGCTAATGGGAATGAAGAGTCACGACTGCCACATGTTTATGGAAATATTACTGCCCATTTCTTTGATAGAGTTGTAGCCTTCTGCTGTATGGGTTCTGTTGGCCGAGCTATCTACATTCTTCAGGAACATTTGTTCAACTAAGCTGACAGTGCAACATATGGTTACACTAGAGGAGAAGATTGTCTTAACAATTTGCAAGTTGGACAAAGTAATTTCCATCGGGCTTCTTCGACAACATGGAGCATCTTCCGATTTATCTACCATACGAAGCCTGTGTCGATGCATCTGTAAATTATCGATGGATGTACCCGTTTGAAAGGTAAACAAACATCGATATAAATTAAGTGTATTTTACAATTCATTGATAATTCAAGATAATTTGTGTCTCTAGGTACCTACACCATCTAAAGAAGAAAGTTGGCAATAAGGCTCGTATAGAGGCTTCGATATGCGAAGAACATCTTATCGAGGAGGTATCAAACTTTTGCTCTATTTATTTCGATACTCATGTCCAGACAAATCGAAATAGACCTTAAAGGAATGACGAAGACGTTGAGGATGGAGGCATATTCAATGTAAGGGGCAAGCCTATTGGGGCTAATAAGAAATGGTGGTTGACTGATTGTCGATTCATCTACTTATTGTATGGTTTTCTTTATGCAGATGGCACTCCTAGTCTTCCCGTTGGTCGTGTCGGTACTTTTCGTACTGCTGGTATTATATTTTAGTTTAGTCTTCTATTCATTTATACTTATATATTGTTAATTATGTTTATATGTTCTATTTACAAGTCATGGCCATTGGCGGTCGTGGCGACCGTGGTGGTCGTGGTGGAGGTCGTGGTCGTGGTGGAGGTCGTAGTCGCATTCACCGGGATGTGACCCCATCATTTACCGAGCCCGACCCGTTGAGTACCCCGGAGAACTCATCATTTTGCCATCGATCGGGGGTATCGCCATCTATTGACTCCGGAATGACGCCAGATGCCAACCCATCATCCGTTCCGCCACCGGATCCTCTAGTTACTGCACAGTGGGCCCCGAAGCATCCACGAATTCAGTTCCACCCGCCTACTGGTGAGTACATTCACAGACCCGTGGATCCTCCGACGACACCAAAGAGACCGGCAGGGGAGTTCGGACTGGAGCTATGGCCCGCGGGTGAACTGTAAGTAAATTTGAATTTTGTAAGTTAATTTTTTAATTTGTTTTATTTATTTAAGTAAATGATCCAGTCGTTGCTTCTTTATAGGTTTTTTTCGTTTGATGCTATTAGGGAGTTAGGGCTGATAATTAGGCAAACCTTCCATGGCCCCTACCTCAACTTTAGTGAGGTGCCCTCGGAGCTTCGGTACATCTGGTTCGACCAGATAAGGGTATATATTTATATCTTATGATTACTTAATTGTTAATTATCCTTCAATACACCATTTTTTAATTACTCAATATTGGAATTTGTATGTCAGTTATCATTCTCGTGGCCTCCCCATCGCGAGGCGGAGATCGTCAAGACCTACAAAAAAGCTGCCGAAAAGGAGCTACGAGACGTGAAGGATGACATCTGCAGTGGGAGGAAGGTCTGGCTCTGGGAGGACTTCTATGAGCAGATGCTAGAAAATATGAATACGTCCGAGTTCAAGAATAAATTGACGAAGGCGAATCGACAGACAGCTGGTCTGCAGACGGGGGGATCGAGGCCCCACACAGCGACGGTTGGAGTTCTGGTGAGATATCGAAAAAATGTTTATTTTTTAATTACTTGATATCGAAAAAAACTTTATTTATGAATGTTTCATATGCAGGCGACAAAGAAGGCAAAGGAGGGAAAAGATCCACGTTCAATCACCTTGGGCGATATATTCGAGAGTACGCACAAGAGGAAGAAGGACGGTAGCTTCGTCGACGGAATGGCCGAGCATACTAATATAAGTATTTAAGCTTATGAGATTTATGTTATAGAATTGTAAGCAGTTTAGTTTATAATTTTTGTGAAAATAGTATAAGGCCTTAGGATTTAGACTATAAATTAGGAAAACTCATAGTAAACTAAACACATTTATTGGATAGGCTAAGTATCGTGCGGCCATTAGCACGATTGAGCCCACTCCTGCCGAGGGTATCGGCGAATCGACGTCTGCCCAGTCGTACTCTTCCATGACCGCTCGCTTGTACGACTTGTTCGTACAAGCCGTCGGCAGAATAGGGAAAGGCGGGCACGTCTACGGTGCCGGATCCATAGCACCGTCACAGACGTCTTCGAGACTTCCATTGCCGCCACCTCCTGCTCCCGCGACTCAGGTCCACGAGGATGTGAGGACACAGCTTAGGACTCTAACCTCGGTGGTGATGTCCATGCGGGAGGAGATGTCCTATATGGTATCGTAGTTCTCGGGTTCTTCTACTGCTCCGCGTCCTTCTGCTTCCGGTCCTTCGGATGGTGCCGATCCTTCTTTCGTCGGACGTGTTTCTTTTGATGCTGTTGTCGCTTTTCTATCGGCTTCGTCTACGATTGCTCTCCTTAACCTGACGTCACCGACAGATTTATATCGAGTTCCACAGCAGATATTTGATGGTCTGCCGGCTCACATCGTTTAGGAGTATCTTCATAAAACACAGCAGGCACCACTAGACGATCCAGCCGATCTTTCCTAGTTTTTTTTGTATTTATAATGTATCAAAATTTGGATAATTTTAATTTATTATGGATATTTTGTTCTGTTTGTGGATTTTTGTCATTATTGATAATTTGCATAATTTTAAGTTATTGTGGATTGTTGTGATTATGGATATTTTTGATGTTTATGGATTGTTGTTATTATGGATATTTTGTTCTGTTTGTGGATTGTTAGATAATGATTAATGTGTGATTTTGTTAATGATTAATTGTGTAAACAGTGTGCTGTGAATTCATGATTTTTTTGAAAAAAAATTCCAGTTAGTGACGGACTACGGACGGAATGGCGATGCTCGGCGACCGACAGGCGACGGATTTTTCGTCGCTAAGCTTCTAGAAATTTACATATGTCCAGTTAGTGATGGATAGCAACGAAGAAGCAACGAAAAATCTGTTGTCGAGCTTCTGGAAATTTACATATATCCAGTTAGCGATGGCATACTGACAGAATAGCGACGAAAAATTCGTCGCCGAGCTTCTAGAAATTTACATATATCCATGTAGCGACGGAATAGCGACAGCATGGCGACGGAGATATCCGTTTCTAAAATGTCGCTACAGCGTATCAAAAAATTTATGATATACAAATTTCGACGGGGGTACGTTGGTAAGCCGCCGCTAAGTCATCGAATATTTTAACTGGATTCCGTCACTAATCCGTCAAACGTATCTGTTTCTAAGTCGTCGCTAAGTTGCCGCAACGCGACCGTCGCTTTTTTGCCATATTTTCGTCGACGATTTGACTATCTAGTGACGGATTGTTTTAGCGACGAGTAGTTTACCAACAACAACTTTTTGTAAAAAATTCGTCGCTAGTCTGTCGTAAAATTCATTTAGCGATGGATTAGCAACGGATTTGTCCGTCGCCAATTGACTATTTTTTTGTAGTGAGAGTACATGAAGGTTGTGCTGGCTATGGACACAGAGGAAGACCAAAAAGATGACTCAGATGACATCTTGGTGATTCTAGTCAAAGGATGCACCTCTCGTCCTTCATCTTCTCAGATCACTACTAAAATAACCCATTTTAGCGACGTCAGGAGACGTCGCTAAATAAGGAAAATACGTCGCTAAAACCAATTTACGACGTATTTAGCGACGAAAACCGGACGTCACTTATAGGCAAGTCGCAGATGACACTTTAGTCGCCAAACGTCGCTATTTGCGACGCGGAGTACATTATCGCTCGACGTCGCAAAATTAGCGACAGATAGCGACGTATCACTACGTCGCCAAAAGTACAACGTAAAGCGACCACTTGCGACGCTGTAAACTTTATATATGATGACATGGCATGGCAGCCACGTGGGCAACTTAGCGATGCCTACCGACAGATTTAGCGACGTACACCCTCAGCCCACGTCAGCATATTAGTGACGTCTAGCGACGTATAGCGACGTCTACGTTCCGTCGCAGTACGTCGCAGAACATCGCTATACGTCGCAGATATTATAAAAAAATTTAAAAAAATATAATTAGTATTTTTGTTAGGCTGTGTGTCTGTGTTTACAGTGTGTGTGAAGTGCAGTGTTCGAACCATCGACAGTTTTGCTTACTGTTCTATGTTTTATCTTGGATAGAAAGAGCAACAGTTCAGGGTGCACTTCTCAGAGCTTCCTCTTCACGTCTCACCATCCTCTTAGACTGGTAGAAGTCTTTAGGCAACTTAGTACCCGCCAGCAAGATCTCTATAATCAACTCCAACACTCGGTTGTAGTATTCTTGCTACATGTTAAAATCTGACTTAATGCTCAACAGTCTTGTAACCACCTCCAACGGTGAATGATCCTCACAAACAGGATACAATGGAGTCCTTGCATTCTCCAGCAACAATATGAACTGTGCAGCATCGGCGTTCGGTGCCTCCTCAGGTGCATCATGAACGAAACTATGCCCCGCAGCGTCGAAAATCATGTTCACGCACCCGTCGTCGTATGCATGATTATCTGAAATAAAATTAGGTCCCGCATGCGTATATGGCTCAACATAAGGCTCCGGTTCTGATGCTAAAGACACAAGTTCTCCGTGTGCGGTCCACTGATAGTAATTAGGCGTGAAACCCCTCGAGTACAAATGATATGTCACTTCCACTTCTGGATAATATTTCACGTTATGACATTTCATACACGAATACTTAATTTTGGTGCCGTCCATGTACTGAGGGAACGCCTTAGCAAACTGCGGGAACTTCTCTACTCCCGCTATGTATTCATTCCGCATACCACACATATCATCAGGACGACGATTGTACATCCATGAACGATTCTGCAAGTAGTAATTCATATCCATTTGGAAATAATTCTGCAAAGATGGACACACATTATCCAACAGGCACAAATTCGTATATTATGTCTTATTAGGGACACACATTAGTAGCGGACAGTTACTAATGACAATGATATGCAATCTAGGTCAAACTAGGTTGTACTAAGTCAACCAAAGTCAAACAAGGTCAACCTAAGTCAAACAAAGTCAAACAAGGTCAAAGCAGGTCAAGGGTTGACCTATAGTTGACTTTGTCAACTCTTAGTCCAATCTAAGTCAAATATCCTATTTCTAGTCATTACCTACCAAGGTACCGTTTACCTTATCGCTATTGGTATCCCAATACCAATACCTTAAGTTGGTACCCTTTACCTTATCGCTATTGGTACCCTTTACCTTATCGTTATTGGTATCCCAATACCAATACTGCGGTAACATGGTTGGTACATTAAGGGTCTTTGACAAGGTGACAACCATGTCACCCTCTCAGTCATATCCCAACTAATAAATAGTCAACCTTGGTCAAATAAGGTCAAATCTAATATATCCTTACTAATTTACAGTTTACAGGAACCCAATGTTAAAACATTCATTCAACTCATTAGGAAGAACAAAACTCAGGTATAGGAATTAAACCATTCACTTGGTTAACAGTCAATTCAATTTCAGTTATTCAAGGCAATCAGTTGACACATTCAGTAGATTTATCTCAGGAATAGGAAAACCAATCTCAGTCCTATTTACAGTTTAAGAAAAATAAAATCTACATTTCTTTTGAAAACAGTGTATACAAAAAGGGAAATCAGAGTCTCAGGTTTAACACAGTGAAGTGATATATGTGTCAAGAATATTACTGAATGTTAAAGGAAACAGTGGCAGACATTTGTGTTCAAGTGTCAATGCAAACAATGAGCTAACTAACATTAAGAAATCTGGAATTATATTAACAGTTGCAAAGGAAAGAAAATTCAGTGAGCTAATAACTGGAATGGGAAACAGTGAGCTAACATGAAATCAGTGAACAAGGAAACTGAGAATACATCTCAGGAAAATAGGAAGGGAAATCAGTTCCCAGTCCTGCATGTCTTCGAGAACCAACACACAGTCCAATTTCTCATACTTAAACATATAGCCTATTCTAATTAAGCAATCCTGCAGTAAACACAAACTAGAACATGTGGGGATCATTATAACTCATCAAAAGGAATCAGTTTAATTCAGTTCAAGGAAGAACAGAAAACCAAATTCCTGAGTTTTCATCAAACCAATTTAAATCGAACCCCATGTCCAATATCCTATTCTCATATCACAAGCCTAATCAGAAATGAAAAAAAAGGAATTAACAGGTACTAACACATGTGTTACAACCAATGATAACTGAACAACAATTAGAAATCAAAAAAATTTGGAATTGAAGTTTAGGAGACAATCAAAACTGATTCATGAGTATCAGTCAACCCATTGAAACCAACTCGAGTCCAAATTCCATTCCTATATCATAAAACTTAATTTAATAAGTAAAGATCAATCTATCATAGGCTAATACACATGTAGGAGTAATATTGGTACTTAAAACATTAGTTAGAATCAGATTAACAGGATTGACATAGGAAAAACTTGAAACGTATCATGTATCAGTCATGTAAAGTCAACCCACATATGTTCGAATCCTATATCATAGCAACGACCCATTCTTAATGTAAATATCAACTAACATAGATTAACAACATGTCTAAGAATCAAATCTAGCATTTAAATCACAATTTAAACCATTTAAACTAGGAATAAATCTCTGTCTGTGTGTGTGTGTATGTGTCTGTATGTGTGTGTGTGTGTGTGTGTGTGTGTGTCCGTGTGTGTATGTGTGTATGTCTGTGTCTGTGTCTGTGTGTGTGTGTGTTAGTGTCCGTGTGTGTATGTGTGTGTGTCTGTGTCTGTGCGTGTGTGTGTGTCCGTGTCCGTGTGTGTCCGTGTGTGTGTGTGTCCGTGGGAGAGGAGGAGGAGGAAGGAGAGGAGTTAGGTTAGGGTTTACCTGAGGAAGAGGAGGAGGAGCTCGGATTGGGGGAGGAAGAGCTCGAGGAGGAGGAGCTCACCGGAGGGGGAGGGAGTCGCTGGGGGGAGGGGGTCGCCGGGGGGGAGGGCACTGATAGAGGAGAAGGGAGTCGCCGGGGGGGTGGGGGGAAATTAAAATTTTTGGGTTTCGAGTGAGAGTGAGGGGGAAAGAAGGCAGCGACGTGCCCTAAGTAAAATAACTTAGCGACGTCACGTGTTGACGTCGCTAAACGTCGCAACCATGGCGACATATACTTATAATATGTCGCTGAACGTCGCTATTCAGCGACGTAGGATACTCCTGTTGCAGAACGTCGCTAGTCAGCGACGTTTTACGACGTGTTTATAAAGATGTCGCTACTGGCGACGTAATTTCTTGCCGTCGCTATATTACGTCGCTATTTGATGATATTTTAGTAGTGGATGCTAACCATCACTTTTGCTCCTCCTACTAAAAAAAGTGGAGCAAATGGAGCTCGCCTCTTCTGAGCCTCTTGTTATCGACCTTCATCGTAATTAGCCTACTCCTTCTCTTTCTCCTCCTCTTGTTATCGACCTGACAGTATCTCCCGCCAAGGTTATAAATGTTGTTGTAACTTTTGAGACTGAAGATATCAATAAAACAATGTCTGTATATTGATGTCAACTATTATGTATAGCATTATCTAGAAATTCTGGAAAATTTTGAACCTCTCACCTTAGGAGCAATTCAACCTTCGTAGTTCCTCCTCGGAACGATGATGAGCATCAAATCCTCTTCAGTAGAGAACGTAACCAAAGAACTATACTCGATAGTGATTCTAAAAATGACGATCATAGAAGAATACAACTACGTCATTATAGTCAACAATCCAAAAACATCATTCAAAAAATGGGTTACAATTTCATGTGTGGGCTGAATGAAGGCAAAAGTAGAAGTACTCCTATTCGATTACCCGCTCCGAAAGAAAGGTTATCACAATACTATAACAAGATCAGACATGGGTTAGGCTACATTACGTCGAACACAACCCCGGATAGATCTGAATCAGAAGAAGAGATACGATCTTACTCTTCCGATTCTGCTTTATGGGACTCAAACACCAGAATAGGAGAGGTTTATCAACTGACTCTAACTGTCAATATTGTGACAACTGAATTCCCAGAAGGCGATGACAATGATGAATTTATCGAAACTTAGGAGGATAAGCCTTGGGCACAAATGATGGATACTCAATGAAAACTTCGCTTCGAACAGTGTGAACCACCCACTGAGGACGAGCTAATCCAGATCGACGTCGGAGAGAAGCTTTTCCAAGGCCAATCTTTGTCAGTAGAAGCCTTTCTGAAGCAGACAAACAAGATTTGATCCAGCTCATTAGAGAATACATTGACGTGTTCACCTGGAGCTGTGAAGATATGTCGGGGCTAGATCCTCAGATTGCTACCCGTAAGCTCAATATTTTGCCAAATGCTAGGCCGATCAAGCAACAATAGCGACGGTTCCGACCTAATATGATGGACGCCATAGAAGTGAAAGTCAAGAAGCTCATTGCCTATGGCTTTGTTAGGGAGGAACAACATCCCGATTTGGTGGCTAATGTCGTCCCAGTTATGAAAAAAATAGAAAAGGTCCGAGTCTGCATCGACTTTAGAGACCTCAACACAGCTTGTCCTAAGGACGAGCTTGCTCTTCCAATCATCGATGTCATGATCAACAACACCTGCAGGCTCGAACAAATGTCCTTCATGGATGGGTTCAGATCAGGACGAATCCTAAAGATGAACAACATACGTCCTTCCGTACTCCTCTGGGAGCCTATTGCTATATAGTCATGTCATTTGGTCTCAAGAACGCTAGTGCTACCTATCAACGAACTATGAGTACTATTTTCAATGAGCATTTGTGGAAAACAGTCGAATGTTATATTGATAATATTACTATCAAGAGTCGTTTAAAAGAAGACCACATCCAAGACTTATAGACTATTTTCGATCTAATACGTCAGCATCAACTGAAAATGAATCCCACAAAGTCATTCCTGGGAGTCTCTAGTGGCTAATTCCACGGATTCGTTATTACCTCTAAGGGTATACACGTTGACCCCGAGAAAGTCACAGCCATTCAAGAGATGTGTCCTCCACGCAACCTAAAAGTGCTATGAGGATTCCAGGGACGACTTGTGTATATCAGGAGATTCATCACAAATCTCTCTGGACGGTGCATACCGTTCACTCAACTAATGAAAAAAGATGTGTCTTTTGTTTGGACTGATGAATGTCAGCGAGCATTCGAGGATATTAAGCGCTACTTGATAAACCCTCCAGTCCTGGTTCCTCCAATCACAGGAATACCCTTCTTGATGTACGTTCGAGCAATGGATCACTCTCTCGGTGCCCTCTTCGCCCAGAAGAACAATAAAGGCCATGACCAAGCAATTTACTAACTCAGCAGCATAGTGATCGGTGTTGAACATCGACACAGTCCGGTAGGAAAAAGAATGCTTAGTCTTGATGTTCACTGTCCAGAAGATGCGTCATTATATCACGGACCAGACTATTCATGTCATCTCCAGAGTCAATCCTCTGCGGGTTCTGATGAAGAAGCCTAGTACACTCAATTCCAAACTCGCTACATGGACGATATTGCTAGCACAGTACGATATGGTCTACGTCCCGCAGAAGTCTGTCAAGGGTCAAGCCCTAGCTGACTTCTTGGCTGCTCATCCAATTTCTGAAACTTCAAAGCTCTATGACAAAATTCCTGATGAAACTCTAGAGTCTAACATGACATCAGGAGGAATACTCGCTGGGCGTCTATTTTTTGATGGTGCATCTAGAATCAGACCTAACGATATCATTGTCGCTAGAGTAGGAATTGTCCTTGTATCCCCAGAAGGGCTAGCCATTCAAAGAGTCTATTCTCTAAACGAATCGTTTTCCAATAATGATGTCAAATACAACATTTTGCTTATCGGTCTCCAGTTTCTAAATAGCTGGATATCGACTATCTTGAAGTATACGGAGACTCTAAACTGATTGTCAACCAGGTTAGAGGTACGTATGAGGTTCGACATCAAGACCTCATCCCTTGTCAAGAAGCAGCAGTTAAACTGGCTATATCATTCAAAAGTTTATTTATTGAACATGTACGCCGAGCATGCAATACGGAAGCCGATGCCATCGCTATCCTAACAGCAGTATTAGTTGTCCTTGTGAAAAGGCAATAGTTAATCGTCATCGCTAATCGAAAATTATTCTATATCGAGAAAAATTTGAGTATTGAATACAGCAATGCAGTCAAAATTGGCACTACTAGAGAGGACTGGAGAACTCCCTTCATCGACTTCATAGTACATGACATCCTGCCAGAAGACCCTAAAGAAGCTACGGTACTCTGATTCTATTACAATCACTCGTCCAAGACAATCTACCGTCGATCATTCGATGGTATGCTTCTGCGATGTCTTGCAGGCGATGAGGCAAAAAAAATATTACATGAAGCTCACGATGGTCTACGATACACATCAGCCTGATCCTAAGCTAAAGGATCATATTAGACGTATGGGATACTATTGGCCCACTATAGTGGCGTATGCAATTGAATATACAAGGAAATGTCGGGCATGTCAGATCCATACAGATTTCATCCACCAACCGTCCGAATTTTTACATCCCACTACAGCATCTTGGCACTTTGAAGCCTAGAGCATGGATGTCATCGGTCCTATCAACCCACCATCATCTCGAGGACATCTGTTCATCTTAGCTATAATCGATTATTTTTTGAAATGGGCAGAATCTATTCCTTTAACTGAAGTCAAAACAAGTAGTGTCATCAACTTCATCAAGCATCACGTGATTTATCGATTTGGAGTTCCTCGGAGAATCATCAATGACAACGGACCTCAGTTCGTGAGTCAAGCATTCACTCGATTCTGTAATGACACTTGAATCAACAATATTGTTTCTACAGCTTATAACCTTGCAGCCAACGGTTTAGCAGAAGCATTCAACAACACAAGAAACGATTGAAGCGTTCGAACTACCTCTTGAGAACCTCGCAGCAAATATGACCACTGCCAACTCCAAATCATGAGTTGGGTAGTTCTTCTTATGAGGATGTAACTGCCTGGATGCATAGGCAATCACCTTCCCTGCTGCAGAAGAACGCAACCCAAAACTTTTTCTGAAGCATCAATGTAGATCGTGAATCCTCCTGACCCCGATGGCAATGTCAGAATAGGAGCCGATGTCAACTTCTTCAGCTCCTCGAAGGCGGCCTGGCACTCCTCGGACCAAACAAACTCCACGTCCTTCCTAGTGTGTCGGGTCATCGGCTCGACGATCCTGGAAAAGTCCTATATGAACTTCTTGTAATTGCCTGCCACAGCCAGGAAACTCCAAATCTCCGCAAATAAGTTCGGGGTAGTCCAGGACTCCATGTAGAAGCTTCAAAATACCAAAAGAATGCATTGTGCTACTTACAGATAGCGGCAGGACCTATCAATTAAATAGTGCCTAACAATAAATAGCACACAAGATTGAATGGCACTGGACATTAAATGGCGCATGACTACCACGTGTATGCTTCCTCGAGAAGTTAAGTTGTCAGTCATAATGACTAACAACACGAAAGTCAAAAAATATTCCTTCGAATCCTGAGCGCGCAGTGTGAGACCCGTCTCACTGTATCGGTATTTTATACGGATACGTGTTTATTTGAGCCGTGTTTCGTATTTATCGATTTGTGTGATATTTTAAAATTTTCTAAGTGCAAGATTTCA
The DNA here is from genome assembly GCA_029216955.1 of Iris pallida. Lineage (NCBI taxonomy): Eukaryota > Viridiplantae > Streptophyta > Magnoliopsida > Asparagales > Iridaceae > Iris > Iris pallida. The sequence continues at coordinate 7,851,187 of JANAVB010012000.1, read as the reverse complement.
TGACTTGGTTTAACTTGGATTTGGTTTTATTTTGTTCGGTTCTACTTTGACTTGGTTTGGTTTGGCTTGGACTTGGTTTGGTTAGTTGGTTCTTATGCAATGAGGTGTATGGATTAGATTGAGTGGAGAGGAATGAATGGTGGAGATCACTTGAGCTTGTTATATAACCCACTTTTCTCTCTCCCTCCTCATTCACCCTCATTCATTTCTTTTCCACCAAACCCTAGCCATTGGAGAGAGAGGCAAGTACACATTGCCGAACCTTGAACAAATTTATTTCTGTTTGTTCCATCTTCTTCCTTGCATGATTCTAAGCATCTTTAGAACTTGAAATTTTCGGTTTTACCGAGTAGATTGTTGTAGATCTAGTTTTGTGGTATTTTCGATTTTCCTGGGTTTTGATCTGTCAAACTTGCATATTTTTGCTAGTTGATGGTTTCATGTTGTAGAGAATTTCATTCTACCCCGAATTGACCTATAGAAGTTCGAATTTAGACTCCGGTTGGAAGTTTGGTGGTATGGAGAAGCCACGACATTTTTCTATGAATTTCTTCTCAGTTGGCAAATGTTGCTGGCTTGCATTTGTTTCGGCCGCAGGAGTCTTGCCTAGCCGCATGGGCATGGCAGCATTAAATATTTTCTGACATGATGGCACTTAATAGAAAGCAATTAGTTTTGCATGCATTATTTAATGCAATATTAAAAGTCAGCCGCATGTGACATTTGGTTGTAGCCGCATGAGCTTGAAATAATAGATGCATTAAATAATGCATGGCCTTGGGTCTCCAGCCGCATGCTTATTCACTGCATTATAATAATGCATTATATCATTAGGCCAGCCGCATGACCCATTGGAGGAATACAATTAATGCATTTCATACTTGAAATGTATATTTTTCCATGCATAGCCGCATAGGCATAGGAAGAGAGCAATTAATGCATTCATTCTTAAATGCATATATTTTATGCATTTTCCTTAATACATTTTCTAAGCCAGCCGCATGAGAAGTCCCTACTCAATATTTTAATGTATTATAATAATACATGGAATAGAGCCGCATGCCTTCCTTACTATTAATGCATTTAAATGCATTATAATAATGCATTGCAATAACAAAGCATTAGTAGCAACCGCATAGGCTTCTGAGGGTTAAATGCTTATTGCATTTAAGTCCTTATATTTATTAGTTAATGTTTCATGCACTTTAGTTCTCTATAAGTATTACTTTTATGCATTTTAGTCCCTTAATGCATTAAATGCATTTAAGTCCAAAAGTGAGCCGCATAGGCTCTGATAGTTTAAATGCCTTATTGCATTTAAGACCTTATCTAATGCTTTATTGTATTTAAGACCTTACATTTCTTACTTAATGCTTTATGCCATTAAGGCTTTAATAATTGTATTTAATGCTTTAAATGCCCTTCCTTGGCATCAACCGCATGGCCATTATTTCTTTATTTATTGTTGTACTTTCATGCAAGCAAATGTGAGGGTGAGCCGCATAGATATTTACAGCATTAATAATTGCTTGATGCAGAGCCGCATGGCCTTTGGCCATTAAATATATTATTATTACTTGCATGTTGTATTTTTGCATGAAATCTAATGTGAGCCGCATAGGTTCCCTTCCCCCACTATCTAATATTTTGGCCACGTGAGCCACTCTTTTACTGGCAGTCATCATTTTATTGTTTGGCCACGTGCCCTTTTTTTCCATTGTTTTGCTTGCAAAGTGGAAGCTTGCATTCATTGCGGGTCCCACTCTCTTTGTCTTTTCTGATAGTGGAAATATTTCTTGCTGGCATTTAATTTTGGAGCCGCATGGCCCCTTTTGTTATTTTCTGGCCGCATGGGTGGCCTCCCACTCTCTTCGACCGCATGTTTGTTTTCCCACTTTTGGACCGCATGGGTCCCATTTTGATTGTTTAAATATTTTATTTGTCTAAATTGTGGTCAGAATTTCTTTCCACTCCCAACATGAAAATTGTAGAGTTTCTCCTTGGCTTCAAAAATATATATATTATAAATATATTATTATTTAATTGTGCAAGTTTCTTCTTTCTTTGATAAATGACTCGACACGATAGTGACCCGTGGTGGTGCACTCTTGACAGTGAACTCGACATGATATTATTGACATGATAACTTGAAATGATAGATAAGAATGACTTGATAGTGGCCCGTCGTGGCGCACTCTTGATAAGTAATAATGATAATGATAGTGGCCCGTCGTGGCGCACTCCTGACAAAGATTAATTAGTATCCTGACACCGTGGGTGTTTGTATTGAATGTGCTTGTATAAGCTACCGTCTAGTCTTGCATCATGTCTAGGACATGAATTCCTGATTTCCCATGGTCAGGGATTCATACTGAATCTGGCTAGGTTAATGACTAGATTGATCAAGTAGTTCATGGAGAGACTTTACCAGTTACCTGTTGCCCCTTTGATCCCGGTCTTATATATATATACATGGGATTTGTTGCTATCCGTCGAGTTGAGCGCACTTTCAGCCCGCCGTCGAGCGTGGTACCTTAGGATACATGTATCTTACTATAGTGTGTCTGCTATATCATGCTATCTTTTCCTTTTCTTTACTGGGGTCACTCAGGTAGCAGCAGGCGGGTAACTGGACTTGGAAGAATCTCGCTGCATCTTGCTAGTAACTAGGCTTGTGATAACCCTAGTTAGTTAATATAGAAAGTCGTAGGCAATGATTGGCCGTAATTGTTGGATGGAGTCCAATCTGTCTAGTCTTGTCTTGATCTCGTACATGATTGTTACATATCCTGATTTCTTATTTTATCTTGCCGATAAATGGTGGGGGAAACCAAGTTCCGTTCAGACGAAGGGTTACAACCCCGGTCCTTGTTTGGTTTACGGGTTGTAACCTGGTTATCTGAATAGTCCCATGGTTATCTCATAGTATATCACCTTCCCAGTTCTATTTATTTAACATGTTCTCCAGTTTACTTTTTGTCAAATGATGATTTACTTATTGTCTTCCTATGTTCGGGATAAGTGCATTGGTACTGCACGAATCTCGATCCTCCTTTACTTATTTGCTTGTTGATTACTAATGATTGCTGGTTTTAAGTTCATAGTTTGGCCTCCTTTGTGGTACTTGCTATTTGGGGTCTGACCCCACTGGTTTTGTATGGCCAGGTTCTGATAGAAGAGCCCGAAGGATCTACCGTACCATCTACTCGACGGCGACCAGCCGGAGCACCAGAGTGCCTCAGTAGGTTTCTTCTTCATTCTCCCACTGATATGTAAATTCTTCTCTTGTAACGTTTAGCCCCGAGCACGTGTTTAGCTCGTGTTTTGGTATTTTCCTTGATATTGTAGCCTACGGGCATAAACATGATATGTGTATTCTAGACTATAGCTAGTCCTTATCATGTACGACTAATACTCTAGCTAGTCCTCAGTTCTGTGGTACTGGCTTCATGATCAGTCATGTATATATGGTTCGGGACGTCTTACTATTGTATGTATGATGATCGTACTCTTTGCTCTTGTATAATTTCCTGTGATTGAGATACCTAGGATTGTTAAACCATAGGATTGACTGATGGCTTGTAGAGTAACCCCCATGTCTTGACAGCTTATACGTGATTCCAGAGTATTAACGTACTTTGGGATTGCGTAGCTGGCTATGTCTGCCCCCGCTCTCCGGTATTCCAGTTCTGGGGCGTGACACGCAGCACTCGAGGAAGATTATGTCATACCGATCATAATGAGCTTTTTTCAGTTATTATGTGCCATTTATCATTGGCACAAAGTGGCTAACTCCTCACAGAATCAATATTTAAGCGCATTTCATCAATTTCGCTCCTCAACACCATGTTCCATTCATCAACTAGTGCCAAACATTCAACTATCAACCAGAAGCAGTAAAGATGACGTGGTGCGTATGCCACTAATCTCGAAGAACGTACACACAATACTGCCTACGACCAAGGGCATTTCTCTAACAGAATGTCACGCGTCTTATGCAATTAAGCTAACCATTTGCACAAATGGGTGAAACAGAACATGGAGCACCAAAAATGTTGTGCGCCAATCATTGTAACTACCTGACAGTTATTATAAAACTCTACAAATAAAGTTCAAAATCACTCTTCAAGGCATTATGAATGATCATAATCTTCTATAAAAATTGTCGCAGCATGTTGCAGAGCATTTCTTCTTCGACATCGCATCGTTCAAGGGATAAATTGATCATCTTCTGATCGGATTCCTAAAGTTGTACTTCTCCAGAATCAAATTGTACTTTGTACTTTTCTTTTACTAGTTTGTATTAGAGTTTTCTCGGGAAACATTTGTTTTTGCAAACACTCCACTACTGCGAACTTCTTCAGATCCACCAAAATCTCATCACCAGATACGACGTGTCCCAGGAACTCTACTCTGTCCAAGAAGAACTCGTACTTCAAGAGCTTTCCATACAGGTGCTCCCTCTAGAGAGTCTCCAGTACAATCCCCAGGTGCTTCTCGTGCCCCTCTGGCGTCCTCGAATATGTGAGAATGTCATCAATGAACACCACCATAAACTTATCAAGATATTGGTGAAATACCTTGTTCATCAAGCTCATGAACACCGTCGGGGCATTGGTCAACCCAAACAGCGTAACGGTGAACTCGTACTGGCCATAGTGAGTCTGAAAAGTAGTCTTCAAAATGTCTTCCTTTTATCTTCACCTGATGGTACCCCGTCCTCGAGACTATCTTCGAAAATACCCTAGCGCTGCTCAATTGATCAAACAAGTCATCTATCCTCAACAGCGGGTATTTGTTCTTGATAGTGACGTTGTTCAGGGCCGTGTAATCGATGCACATACGCACCGATCCATCCGTCTTTGATACGAATAATATCGGAGCACCCCAAGGTGAAGATCTGCACCTGATGAACCCCTTGTCCTGTAACTCATCCACCTGCTTCTTCAACTATGCCACCTGACTGTTTTTTATCCTAAAGACATGCTGAAAAATAGGCTCTGTGCCCGGCACCAAGTCTATGGAGAACTCAACATCCCTGTCTGGCGTCATCCCCAGCAACTCGTCTAATAAGACATCTATAAACTCTGCAATCAATGGATGAGGCAGCTCCTTCTTCTCCACCATGGATCCATGGATAGCACTACCGTCCGGTCCTACTGCTCCTCTAGTAAACTCAAATATTACCTCCCCTGGAGGATTGAAGAAGACTCTAACTCTCCTACAGTCTATGCTAGCAAAGTCCCTACTCAACCAATCCATCCCGAGCATAATGTCGAAGCTCGGAAGTGGCATTACGAGTAAGCACACACTCAATTCTCGGTCTTCCAATGAAATACTCTACCCCTTGCAAACATTATCGACCAAGATAATACCTCATCTGGTCATGATCTTATAAGTCCTCCCCAATGGTTCAGCAGGTATATGATGCTTGAGAGCAAAAGAAATAGATATAAAACTATATCTGCACTACTATCAATCAAAACAGAAGCTGGAATGGAATCGAGAAGAATAGAACCTGCTATGACATCGCCGACGGGCTCAGCCTCCTCAACCATCAGAGCAAACGTTATGCCCTGAGCACCCCTCTACTGCTGGTGCTAAGTAAACCGCTACTGGTGTGTCTGAAGTGGTGGACCCTTCAGCTGTGCGGCAGGTGGTCTCGCTGGTGCCTACTGAGTTACACAAGTAAGACGAGGGTTCGCAGGACATTCTCTCATCTGATGTCCTGCTGCACCATAATAGAGGCACACCCCCAGCCCCTTCCTACAAACCTTCCAAATATGATTGGGCTTTTTGCAGAAGTGGCATTGAGAGGCGTTGTGCACTGGCCTCTGCTGCTGCTATTGTGCATGCTGAACGGGTGCCCTAGCCATATTCTGAAGCTGCTGCGGTGCCCGAAAAGAACGGTACTGGAGTTGGAGACGCTTAGCAGCCCCCACCAATCTAGCAGCCCCCGAGAAGAAATTACAGTCCCTCTTGGGCTTCAGGCCCAACTCTCTTCCGACCTTGCGTACCTCCGCAAGGATCTCTGTGTACGTCTGATAAAAAGAGGGAATAAGAATCTTTACATCCCAAGTCAAACCCTCTCTGAAATGGCTTGCCCTAATGTCTGGGTCCCGCACCATGTACTCTGCCTGTCGAACTCTACAGCGTACTCCTCGATAGACAAAACTCACTGTTGGAGGTTCTGGAACTGCCTAGCTAAGTCCAATTGGTCTGTAGGGGAGAAGAACTTCTTCTTGAACAAGTCCCTGAATTCTGCCCAGGTGTGGCCCTCTCCAACTAGAGCTGGCTCATTTCTGAACTAGGTGTGTGTAATGTCAAGCAGCTGAAGTTCCGTCGCCTCGACCTTCAGATCATCTGCGAGGCGGGATACCCTCACGAGATGCTCGATATCCTCGAGCCAGTCATCAGCATAGATAATGCCCTCGGTCCCCTTGAAGTCCCGAGGCCCCAGCTTCTTGAAGTCTTGAATACTACCCAGCCTCTGCTGGGTACCCTAATGTTGTGATGGAGCTCCCCGTTCTACTACAGCTAGAGCGAGCTAGTATGGACTCTCTATGCCCTGACGCAATGTGTCCGTCTGCCTCTGATGAGCCTCAGACTGGGCCTTATAGGCCGCAAGCATCTCCCGGAAAAAGGCAACATGCGCCCCATGTCGGCAGGCACTGGAGGGGATGGAGGAAGATCTCCTACTATAGAAGGAACAGTCCGCTGCACAAGAGATGGAGGGATATCCGCAACTATCTTTGGCACAACCCTCTGAGCTAGAGGAGCAGTATCCATAACAACTCCGGTAGCGACCCTCTGAACTGAGGGAGAAGCGCCTCCGAATGCAGCTGCTGATTCTCCGACTCCAGGAGAAGTAACTGGAGGTTGCCTATGAGACATCGCAGACCTCTCTGAACCCACAAGCCTCGAATACTATAACCTAGTCCTAGGAGGCATCCTGAAGACAGATCGAAAGAAAGAAGTCAATATGGCACAAGATAGAATATATCAAAGGAGGACAGTTAGAGTGCAAATATTCAACATCAAGAAACGACAGTTGCATAGAACAATAAATTATAAGTTTTTCCTAGTTATGATTGAGTATCCTTAGCCTATAGTCTATATCCCATGTATATATAGTAGGCTTGTAACAGTACTCTAAGTCGAGCACCACTACGACATCGTACTAATTGTAACTTCTGACCGACATGGGCCATTACTTGAAATGTGTCATGACCTGCACCCAGAATAGGGGCACAAATACGTGACTGCACCCAGCCTACGCCACAGTGTCAGTGGTAGAACATTGTCTAGGTCTACTATGTCACGCCCCAAGTCGACAAACCATTCGTCCCTGGTGTTATTTTGCCGAATCGATCATCCTCGCTAAGGCGTGATGCCGTACGAGTCTGGAATTGCACTCTTACATGGCAAGAACGTTACGTTAATTTTTATATTGAAACGCCAAGTTGAAACTTCACAAATCATATCAAATTGAGGCGTAGTATATGAAGATAGAAATATGCTTTTCCATTCATAGCTTGCAACGAAGTGCAAGTCGTAATTACATTGGATGCCGTTGTGGCTACATTGATTTAAAAACAAAAAAACATACTCGACAAGCTGCCTGAACTAACACTTGTCGTTCCATACATTCGCCCATTTATACATAAGCCTTCGATTGAATTGGCTTCAAAATACTTCAGCATAGGAAGAGCTTCAAAACGCCTCTCCGCACTTCAGGTTCAGTTTAGAGCGCCCGTCGTACCTAAGGAAATTGGGGGAGGGGATTAGCACACTTGCTAAGTGGACGAGATGAACCCACTCGTCTAAACCGACTCTGATTGTTAAGGTAGGCATGCTTTAGAGTTGTCTTTCTATTTAGAACTAAATGAATTCAGTTCATATCGATAGCCATCTTTGAAGTAATAAAGCATAAAGTAAAAACATAGCGATTTATCCCATTTCTTACCACGGCCGTGCTCGTCCCTGCATAAAAACAGAGATAATACTTACTACCTGTATAAGACAATAGGTGAGAATACTACTATCTTATATGCGCGGTCATTGATGCTATGCACCACGAGGGACTTTATATGGCATTACGACGTGCCTGTAGTTTGGGTTGCAAGCCCTGCTGCAGGTCCCGTAATGCCTCGTGCCGAAGCACAAATTTGTTTATTCCCCCTAGGTCGATTCGGTTCCGATGCCCCAGATACCGCATAGAGGAAAGTTCAACTTGTGCACAAGCTGTCCATAACCATGCCAATGTGTGAACTGTTTAATATGTGCAGACAGATTTGTATAGCACGGACAGTATTGAGCGACATTATTATTTCTTCCAACTCATACAACGAATCATTTTCTCCGAACCGTACTTCCGACTTAGCATCCCGTAGGCACCAAATTTCTCGTGGCACCGTAACCCATAATCGACGTTTCATATTATTTTATAGCACGTGAAATAGTCTATCTTTTTACTAGAACCTTAAACTTTCTCGTTTATGTGATAAACTTGTATTTTTTAGAGTAGATTACTCTAAATCGATACGTTTTTCCCGAGTTTATGACCTTAGTGGATTGGCATGCATTTAACTTGGCATCGTCGATTTGAATGAATTCGAGGCAAAGAAATTTCATTTGCGGGGCAGAGTAGAAAAGAAGGGGCCGAATCACCTACCAAGTTCTTCGAATCGTGTCGACCGTCGAAGCGCTCCGTAACTTTCATGCTTTAGTTACGCGAGCTCCTACAATGGCACCAACACTTAGTTAAGATTCCTTCTTTATTCTTTCGCTTCGAAATTCGTAAATTGCATCTAGGAAAACGACGCGAAAGCACTTCATCAAAACCCAGCGGCAAAAGCTCCAAGAAAACCATACAGCAGTCCGGTTCCGTCGAAGGGACTCTTATATAGAGCTCACTCGTTGAGACGCAGCCTACTGTATCTAGGACTTATTCCAACATAAGTCGTTCCATTAGTTGGATCGATTCTTGTAACATCCGTCCAAATCAATTTGATCGATGCCGCAAGGTTTTATCGTTTACCAAGCTCAGCGATCGAGTTAGATGGCCATCTAAGTTCCTGACCGATCTGACTCGGCACAAATATATTATGAAGTCCGTCGCCTATCGAAAGCGGGGCGCTACATAATATACCACTAGGAAAAAGTTTCGTCCCGAAACTTAAGAACAAGGGTCTGACCTTAAATTAGACAAACAACGTAGGGTACTTCTCTTTCATCTCCACCTCCATCTCCCATGTCGACTCTTCAATTGAATGGTTCCGCCAAAGCACACGGACCAAGGACATCGATCGGTTTCGTAATACCTTCTCCTTACGGTCCAAAATTTGAATAGGCTCCTCTAAGTAAGACAAGTCAGTACGTAGCTCCAACTGATCGAAGCTAACCACGCGACTTGGATCATGGACGTATTTTTGAAGTTGTGAGACGTGGAAAACATCGTGCACATCAGCCAAGGCAGAAGGTAGTATGATCCGATAAGCAACCGTTGTCACTCGTTCGATGATCTCGAAGGGGACTACAAATCTCGGGCTCAACTTGCCTTTAACGTCGAACCGCATCACACCACGCATGGGCGTTACTTTCAGAAATACATGGTCTCCGACCAGAAACTCTAGCGGTCGTCGGCGAAAATCTGCGTAGCTCTTTTGTCGACTTTGTGTGATAGAGAGTCTATCTCGAATCAAGCTGACCTTTTCGACGGCCTGCTCCACCAGTTCCGGTCCAAGCACTTGTCGCTCTCCAAATTTGTCCTAGCATATTGGTGAATGACACTTCCTCCCGTAGACCGCTTCATATGGAGGCATCTGAATGCTCGACTGATAACTGTTGTTATACGCAAACTCTACAAGCGGTAAATGTGTATCCAAACTAGTCTTTAATTCGATCGCACACGGATGCAACATATCCTCTAAGATTTGATTTACCCTTTCCGTCTGACCATCTGTTTGGGGGTGGTACTCCGAACTAAAGTTTCGTTTGGTCCCCATCGCCGCTTGTAGGCTCGTCCAAAAATACGATAAAAATTGCCCATCTCTGTCCGAAATTATTGAGGCCGGTACCCCGTGCAGTCGAACAATCTCGTCGATATAGATTTGTGTTAACCGATCGTTCATCCTACTTTAATTGCGATAAAGTGAGCCGACTTGGTCAATTTATCAATAATGACCCAAATTACATCATTCTCCTGCGACGTCTTCGAAAATCGTACAATGAAATCCATCGAGATATTGTCCTACTTCCACTCGGGAATGGCGAGGTTCTGCAGCTCTCCACCTGGCCTTTGGTGTTTCGCCTTCACTTGCTGACACGCCATGCACTGGCGAGGTTCTGCAGCTCTCCGTCTGGCCTTTGGTGTTCTGCCTTCACTCAGAATTTCTTTTCTGAGTTCAGTAGTTTCAGGAATGCAGAGCCTTCCCTTTAGTCACATCGTTCCGTCTCCGTCTTCCGCAAAGTCAGTCGCCTTTTCTGTTGAAATCAGCTTACGCATCTTCTTCAGGAATGAGTCATCCTTCTGTGCGGTCTTTATCTTGCTAAGCAGGGTCGATCCTAACTTCAACTGAGCTAAGTGCAGGTGTCGATATGCAATTCCGAGTTCGATACCTATCACTTCAAGGTCTCGCCGTATCTTATTATTCATGGCCAGCGATCCCATAAACATTCTGCTAAGCGCGTCGACTACAATATTTCTCTTGCCCGGCGTATACTCGATCGTTAGCTTATAATCTTTTATGAGTTCGAGCCAACGTCGCTGCCGTAGGTTAAGTTCTCGTTGCGTAAACAAGTACTTTAGGCTTTTATGATCTGTGTAGATACTGAAAGCCACACCATAGAGATAGTGCCGCCAGAGTTTCAACGCAAACACGATCGCCGCCAATTCTAGGTTGTGCGTCGGATAGTTTTTCTCGTGCTGTTTCTGTAAGCCCCCTGAATTTCAGGGCTATTTTCAATTTTCTAAATAAATTATTTTCGATAAGTATATTATATTAATTTAAATACGTATTTTGTAGCGTATTTCGTATTCTTTTAGTTTCCGGAATGCTTTAAAATTTTTCCTAACTTATAGATTTTCTCCTTGGTCGGCATACCGCCAGTATACCGGAGTATACCGATGGCATACCGTCCAGACAGATTTTCTATACTTTAGATATTTTTGGCTTCTGATATTTTTATGAATAGTGTTTCCGATATTTTCATAAATAGTGTTTCGGATATTTTCGTGAATAGTGTTTAAGATATTTTCATGAATAGTGTAGATGCACTCTATTATCCAATGGATAATTGGTTTTGTTTGAATGGCCATGATTGACCTAGACTTTCACATGGATCATGATCCAACGGCTAAGATTAATTCCCCCTTCTATATATACCATTTCACTTTCTCTCCCCTCTCTCTTTTCATTCTCTTCACTCTCTTTGCATTTCTTCTTCCTTTCTCTTTCCTTGGAGCTTGCCAGGAGCTTGGCCTTGAGGTCTAGAGTGTGGTTTTGTGCCCCTCTCGGTGGAGGAGTAGAAGATTAGGCTTGGAGCTTAACCTAGGCAAGTGCAACTTGCTCAAAGTGACATGACCATACTTTATTTTTGTTTTCCATAGAAACTAAAGTTTTATTGGCCTATAATTTGCTTCTTTAAATTGTTAACATGTTTAGTATATAGCATTTTTGGTTTTGGTCGACAGTATTGCGTAGATATGAGTTTCTAGATATAATTTTCGAGTATTTTGAGGTTTTGATCTATCAAATGTTTTGATTTGTGAAAACTAATACTTCCATGTTGTAGAAAATTCAATTCTATTCAATTTTGACTTTTGAAAGTCCGAATTTCGATTTAAAATGAAGTTTTTATGGCCGAAACAAATTTTGAGTTCAAAAATCAACTTTCTGTGACGGTTCGGAAAATCCGTCGGAAAATCTGAACTTGCACCACAAAACTTGCTGTGACACTTCGAAAAATTCGTCGGAAATCCGCAGTAATCCGTCGGATGATCCGGTAGGCTGTTTTTGAATTTTTATATATGTTTTAAGTGCTGTAAAAATCTGGGAAAAATTATATTTAAATACTATGTTAATTTAGCTAATTTATTATAATTTTTTCAGCATTTAATAAGTACTTTTGGTATTTTATAAAAATAGGAAAACAGAGCTCATTTTTAGGATACATATGTTTCTTGATTTTTAATAAATATTTATGAAGGTTTATAAATTCCAGAAAAATTAGTATAAATTTCTATAATTAACAAGGATTATTTTGGTACTTTATTTCATGAAAAATTGAGCTTTTTGTCTATCTCAAAAATTGTTGGAACACAATGTACAGTTTAATTTATTTATTGAATAGTTACGACTTGCAATGTTTTGTGTTGTTTTGAGTTATTGTAGTATTGGACCACCCCTACACTAGTGTAAAGACCCTGGAAAGTTAGTTTGGATATAGTGTCGCCCCACATTGGACTTGGAATTGACCGGAGTTGACCAAAGTCAACTATAAGTCAATCTCTGACCCAGTTTGTCTTAGTTTACCCTAGTTGACCTAGACATTATAGTATGTCTTTTCACCCTGATTAGCTATTGTATTATCTCATCTTTAGGACTGTGGCTTCACTCCGAGCCTTGATACATATTGACAACAGGATCCCAGGCAAGTACATCTACAAACTCATTTACTATCTTTTAATGCTAGAACATGTATTAATCCTGTTAAAATACTGATCCTTCAGGTAGCAAGTTAAATCTTCACATGTTGTATTACTTTCAGTATCCGCCATGCTTAGGACAGTTCTTATATCTTCACATGTTTCTTACTGGTTCTCAGTACATATTTTATTATGTTTTATACTGCTCCCAGTACCTGCCATGCTTATACTGCTCCCAGAATCTCCCATATGTTTTTACTGTTCTCGTATCTCTCACATGTTTAAATAATGGGTTAAGGAAAAACTGTTAGTATTTTACGTGAACATGACCCCCTTCTCCGTATGTATTTACCGCGCTCAGTGACATTCTATATGTGACCTTGCCGTATGTTCTGATATCGCGTTTGTGTATGGATATACACCGATGTCGTTCGTGCACATATGTGCATACCAGAAAACTTGATATGTACCGCTGTACATCCTATTCACCTATTGACCGATCACGTACATGCTACGATTTTAAACTTTAAACTATATGTTGTTATTTCTAAAAAGAAACAATTAAACCATGATATGCCATGTTCCCTATGTTACTATGATACTGTGATCCCAGTTGTACCATGAGGCCATGTTTTCCAGTATTTCCTGTTTTATAGACTCATCACACCATGTTTCTTGTTGTACATCTCTTTCATTATATGTTCAGTACTTTAGTTGTAGAGGTTGTACTTGCTCCCGTCCTGACAGGATAACGTTGTAGGTTTACTTTTCGAGAAGGAAATGCTATGTGTTACATATTATGGCACTGATTTTGAGGACCTGGCCTTAGCTCCAGAAGAGGCCCCAGCGGGGAACCTTGCTTAGATATTTTCATGTGTTTTGAGACTTAGACTTTGTTTTGAACTTATATTTGGATACTGGACTTTGTCTCCAGTTAGATACTTGGAAGTGTATTATTAAGTATGTGCTTGTTTACCTTCGCTTATAGATGCTGTGTTGTGATGAACCTTAAATGTGATTTTAGAACTGTTAGCTGCTTAGATCCTTTATTGTTTATTCTAGAACAGCTTACTGCGCTTTAAACAAGCGTAGGCTGGACATGGCTCGGCCCGGCCCGGCCCAACAATTTGGGTATCAGGTCGTGACATATTTTTTTGGCAGCCCATGCAGGTCCAGACTTAAGTTGTTTGGTTACGTTATTGTACCAAACATGCCTACAATTAGGATCTAGGACAACTTGTTAACACTAGGGATAATCATTTAGAACACCTAGAGGATTTCTAGGATTGCAACATAGGAGAACTCATCACAGCATAGGACCGTTAGCTATAATTAGCCTCTTGTTTGTATTTCAGTGGGTCAATTTAGACCAAGTTTGTACCCTTGGGATGACCCCTAAGGATCTTACTCTAATCTTATCTCGAAATCTGTTTTCACCTGTTTTATTTGTACTTCTCTAAATTCGTTGTTGAATTTAAATTCCTGATTTTCGTTATTGACTTTGATCTTGCATCGTGATAAATTTTGTGGATTGAATTATGATATATCCTGATAAGGTAAACGTCTACTTTAGTTATGGAGTTTAGAATTTATCGCAGCCATATTAGCTGGTATGACAAAAACATAGAACCTAATTTTGGATATACTATCCTATTCATAGAATTTAGATTTTCTCGCAGCCATTACGGTTGGCGTGGCGAGAATTCTAGATAACATGATTATAGGGTGTATACCATAGTTATGACTCTATCGTTTATTGCATATAAGCTTACTGGTGTGGCGAGAATTCTGGCAACATGATTTCAGGAAGACGTGTATGGTTATTGAAGAACAGGTGGCAACTCTAGAGGGGGGTGAATAGAGTTTATATAGAAAATAACCAATTAAAAATTAACTCTTTCACGAACAGAAAATAATCAGAGTAAAATATGGAAAGTAAATGAAGAGCAAGAAAGCATACGCAAACACAGCGATTTTAACCTAGTTTCCCTCGTGGAGGACTAGTCCAGGCCTGAGAACTCTAGCTCAGGATTAAATCCACTATTTGTGAAATAGTAGTTTACAACCCGTGCCTTTTCTTCAGAAGAGCACGTCAACTTCTTACAGAGGATCACAGTGGCGATTTGCTTGGAATTGTCCAAGCGACTTCTTCAACTCTTGCACAAGAATCCTAACTGAGAGATGCTAAGCACTCGAGACTTAGGAAGCTTGTGGCTAGTAGATGGGAAGGGTATGGCTTTTCTGAGCTTTAAGAAAGAAGAGAAGAGAAGAAGGGATGATTTGAAATAAGAGAATTCATGCCCTATTTATAGTGTTTTTGTAGGCAGAATTCGGCCAAAATTCGGGTAGGAAATTTCAAATATTTGGTCGTTGGACAACTAGCAACCAGCTAACCCTAAAATTAGGGTTCCTGATTTCTAGGGGACAGAGTTCGGCCCGAATTCTGTCTCCAGAGCACAGAGTGGTTCTAAGGGGACTATTGGGCAATTTCTGGTTTGGTGGAGCTTGGGATTATTGGGTAGGCCATAGTCTAAATTTTAAGAGCTCAGCATGACTCAGATTACATTAGTCTAGACTCAAAGAAAGTGTAAAATACAGACTCGAATTCAACTGAGAGGCGGAGGCTGAGCTATCGTCTGTCTTGAGCTTAATGCAAACATCGTGTGTCGTATTGAATTATTACAGATATTATTTAGTCAATATTGTCAATATTTGGTTGACTGTGACTTTGTGTCAACAATCTCCCCCATATTGATAATTGGCAAAATAATATATGTATATTCAACATTCATACCTGGACACAGTTGATTATAGCAACATAGCTCCCCCATAATCGATGTCAAGCTAGAAATAATAGCTCCCCCGTAAATAATGCATTGAACCTGTTGGCCTGATAAATAATATCTCCAAAAAGCACAAACAAGCACAGATATACGAAAGAAACAAATATATCCAAAATATACATAGTTCTCCCCCTTTTGGCATTTAGCAATATAGACTGCAGATGAATGAATAGCATAGAAACTGCAGTATAGACAATTAATAGTGATGCAACCACACCAAGCAGAGAAGAAACAGTATATGAATAATCAAAATGAGTCACTAGCATAAAATATAAAACTACGATAAGCATAAAATGTCATCACACACAACCAGAGTTTTAGAACATCCAAGTACATAAATCCAAAAAATAAACTAAATAACTAGAAATCAAAATGCATCAACTAAGATCATCATCAGCAGCAGCAGCAGATAGTAGCCAATCTCCATCACGGAGCACGAGAAGGCCCAGCAGAATCTGAATGATCAGTGAATGAACGGCTGGGGTCCACAATAGCAACATCCGGATCCAGGTAACGCATGACCCAGGGGTCGTCAATGCGATAACCAGCGCGACCAGGATCCCGCTCCGTAGGAATGGGCATAGTGGGGTGATGAGACATGGAATACCGGATATCGTGCAGCGAGTTACTGAGGGCACTCATCTGCAGGGTAGTCCGATAGTCCATCTGAGTCCAGCGATCGTCCTCCAATGCGAAACGATCTCTGAGCATGGTCTGAATGGAGTCAAGAGTAGCAGGAGGAGGTGGCGCATCCTGTCCAAGTGGAGGGGCGTCGGGCTCCTCATCATCAGAATGCTCAGATGGCTCAGGAGAAGCAACGACTGCCTGAAGACGTCGTGCCTTGGAAAGGAATACAGGAGCAGGCAAGAAAGGACAAGCAAGAAGAGGTATATGGAATGCACGAAATACTATAGGAAGATATAAGGCGTAAACCAAGGCTCGTGGTTTCTTCCTACAGTTAATCATCCAGTCCATCATGGTTCGTGGAAGATTGAAAGAAACACCAAAGTGGAGATGATATAAAGCTAATATCTCAAAATATGTAATTTCATCGGTAGAACCTGTCTTGGGTAAAATGGAATTGAAAACAATCCGATGAAGGTCATAGAAGTAAGGATTTAAATATTTAGCCATAAGCTTGCGAGGACGAGTGTACGAAGTACATAAATCGTCCTTGAAGCTCTCAAGGGAAATCCCGTCGGGAAAACAGAACGACCGAGCATCAACAAACTTTTCCCAAGAATTGGGCTCTTGAAGATCAAGATAGTCGGCTAAGTCAAAATAATCAAAGGAGATATCGATACCCGCAACACGTGAATAGATGTGAGTATCATCAAAAGTCAAGTTGTAGTAAAACATCTGTATGGTACTGCGATAAATGACCGAAGTAGAAGTAACAAGTTCGTCAAGATATAGGTCATGAAAGAGTGTATCATAGTGAGAGAAAAATGAGAAGTCAATAGGGTGTCCCGCAAACACTGGACGTGACCTAAAATTACTAAATCATGCATTGGACGCGTCTAGTGATATAAAAAGTCGGTCATCGTAGGTGTTTGGATCACGTGGACGAGAAGGATTGAACAAAGGATGAGGTGGTTGATTTTGTTCAAAGGGTTGCTTAACGGGAGGAGGAGCATTCGATGAGGAAGCACCCTCGAGCCGAATTCTCTTCCCACGGTTAAACAAGCGAGGAGCCATTTGAGAACTTGAAATAGAGAGGGAGAAGAAGTTATACCTCAGATCAACAATGAACAGTGAAAGAGAATGAGGAAATTGCCCTTCTCCTTGATTTTGATAAGCAATGGAGCACTTTGGAGAGAAAACTAGGGTTAGGGTTTGTGAAAATAAGTTTGGAGAGGTGAAGGTGGTGGTAAGAATGAAGGAGAGAGATGAAAACCCGAAAATAAAGAGAGGGTTTTCTTTGATCGGAGGGAATCTGGACCGTACGATCTAAAATGATCAAACGGCTGAAGCTGTCCCCGACGTTGGAACAATGGAACCGAACTCGGCCCAAACTCTGTTAGGGGCAGAGTTCGGCCCGAGTTCTGGATCAGTATTCCAGAACATAAAAATGGGCTAGAAGATAGAAAAAAATGGTTAAGTGTTGAAAAAGAGTTAGAAATGAGGATAAAAGCTTGATGAAATCAATCCAGTAGATAGAGAGGTATACTAATATCAGAATGAACTTAGAAAATATCAAGTAGGCAATAATAAATCAAAACAAACCATATAATAAACAAGGAAATATATTATAATTCAATAGTTTGAATTTGCCATGGGTTAGCTGCAGGGGCCGGATCCCAGCTAGCGGTAGTCCTGAGGACTAGTGCACCGTGTCGCTTAGGCTTTTACGCCTTGTTGTCAGAAGGGCCCTTTCGGCTTGTACCCATAGCAAGTTCATCGTAAGAAAATCATAATATAATCGATATTTACGCAGGTGAGTTTCAATTTATGACAGCTTCATCTAAAATTCCAAGTTCACGACAAAGGAAATTGAAGTGCTCTTCGGATAATGGCTTAGTAAAGAAGTCTGCTAGCTGATGATCAGTGTCAATAAACTCTAAGTTAATCGTGCCATTTTGCTGATGATCACGCAAAAAGTGGTGTCTAATTTC
This sequence comes from Iris pallida, assembly GCA_029216955.1. Taxonomy (NCBI): domain Eukaryota; kingdom Viridiplantae; phylum Streptophyta; class Magnoliopsida; order Asparagales; family Iridaceae; genus Iris; species Iris pallida. The sequence goes on along the minus strand of JANAVB010012000.1, from coordinate 7,833,080 downwards.
AATGTGTTTTGTGCGTGAGTGACAGATAGGGTTCTTAGTCAAGTTAATAGCACTAGTATTGTCACAGAATATAGGAATGTGCATGAAAGATAGATTATAGTCTTCAAGGGTTTGCTTCATCCACAGAATTTGTGCACAACAACGCCCAGCTGCGATGTATTCAGCTTCTGTTGTGGATAGTGCGACAGAATTCTGTTTCTTGCTAAACCAAGAGACTAAAGCCTTTCCTAATAAATAACACGTGCCGCTTGTACTTTTACGATCGACCTTGCATCTAGCGAAATCAGCATCAGAGTAACCAATGAGGTCAAATGATGTTGACTTAGGATACCATAGGCCCACTGTAACCGTACCCTTAAGGTATCGAAAGATACGCTTAACAGCGGTCAAGTGTGATTCCTTAAGATTTGCTTGATATCTAGCACATAGACAAACACTAAACATGATATCGGGACGACTAGCAGTTAAATAAAGTAAGCTGCCTATCATACCTCGATACTTACGTTGATCAACGGGTTTGTCGCTCTCATCTGGTTCGAGTTTGGTTGAAGTAGCCATTGGAGTGCTGATTGGTTTGACGTTGTCAAGATCGAACTTCTTCAGCATGTCCTTTGTATACTTCGACTGACAGATAAAAGTTCCATTAGCCATTTGTTTTACTTGCAGACCAAGAAAGTAGTTGAGTTCTCCCATCATGCTCATCTCAAATTCTGTCTGCATACACTTGGCAAATTCTTGACAGAGGGTTTCATCAGTAGAACCAAAAATGATATCATCAACATAAATTTGAATTAATAGAATAGTGTCTTTAAAAGATTTTATAAAAAGTGTAGTGTCAATTTTCCCTTTTGAAAAACCTTTCTCAAGCATGAAACTGCTTAGCCTTTCATACCAAGCTCTAGGGGCTTGTTTAAGGCCATATAGCGCTTTCTTTAGCTTGAACACGTGGTCGAGAAATTTGTGATTTTCAAAGCCGGGGGATTGTTTCACATAAACTTCCTCCTTAATAAAACCATTCAAGAAAGAACTTTTCACATCCATTTGAAATAATTTGAAATTTTGATAATTTGCAAATGCACAAAGCATCCAAATGGATTCTAGTCTAGCAACAGGAGCATACGTCTCATCGTAGTCGATACCTTCCTCTTGGTTGTATTCTTGAGCTACTAGACGAGCTTTGTTATGTGTGACTGAACCATCTTCATTCACTTTATTTCTAAACACCCATTTAGTACCAATTATCGAGTGATTAGCCGGTCTAGGAACTATTTCCCACACTTGGCTCCTCTCGAATTGGTTGAGTTCATCTTGCATAGCAGAAATCCAAAATTCATCATTAAAAGCTTCAGAAATGTTTTTCGGCTCAACTTGTGAAATAAAGGCAGTGCTAGCAATAGAGTCTCTTAGTGATGATCTGGTAGTTACTCCACGTGAAACTTCACCTATCACTAAATTTTCTGGATGAGAAGGCTTGAAAGAGAATTTCTTTGGCAAGCCCTCCAGAGAATTTATTTCGGTAGAAGTATTCATTGGAGTAGAAGTTGATGGCTCAACGTCATCATCAAGAGTACTTGCTGCACTGTTATCTTCATCAAAAGTCATATTTGTTGACTCTTCCACAATTAGTGAGCGTTTATTAAAGACTCTATATCCCTTACTCTTGGCGGCATAACCAAGGAAAATACCATCGTCAGCTTTGGCATCAAATTTGCCTAAGTTGTCTTTGGTGTTAAGGATAAAACATCTACATCCAAAAACTTTAAAATAAGAAACATTGGGGGTTCTCTCAAACCAAAACTCATAGGGTGTTTTCTTCGTAATGGGACGAATAAGCACCCTATTCAAAATGTGGCATGCTGTACTGACAGCTTCTGCCCAGAAATATTTCGGAAGTGAAAATTTATTCAACATGACTCTAGCTATATCGCCGAGAGTCCTATTCTTCCGCTCCACAACACCATTTTGTTGAGGAGTTCTTGGACAAGAAAATTCATGATCAAAACCATTAGAATCACAAAATCTTTCAAAATTTGAATTTTCGAATTCGCCTCCATGATCACTTCGGATTCGAGTAATCATGTAGCCTTTTTCATTTTGAACTTTCTTAACAAAAATCTTGAAAACAGAAACAGCATCACTTTTATTTGTAAGAAAGAAAACCCAAGTAAATCTCGAAAAATCATCAACAATAACAAACGCATAAAGTTTACCACCAAGACTAGCTACTCTACTGGGACCAAATAAGTCCATATGGAGTAGTTGCAGGGGCCTAGTAGTACTTACAGAGTTGATGGAATGAAATGAGGATTTGGTTGCCTTGTTCATTTCACATTCGGCACATACCGTGTCCTTTTTGAATGTGATATCGGGCAATCCTCTCACTAGCTTCTTGGTCGATAGCCTGGATATATTATCTATATTGGCATGACCAAGACGCTGGTGCCATAGTAATCATTCATCTTTGTGGGCGTATAAACATCTACCTGCATTGTTAGTATCTATAGAAAGATAGAAAATATAAATGTTATCCTCTCTTTTCCCTTCAAAAACAATGTCTCCCGTTGACCTATCATAAATGAGGCAATTGTTTTGTCCAAAGTTAATATCATATCCATGATCAGCAAGATGACTAATGCTGAGCAGGTTATGCTTTAACTCGGTCACTAGGCAGACATCCTTTATTACAGGAGAGGGAGGATGACCAATATTGCCATTACCTATAATATACCCTTTGAGGTTGTTGCCGAAGGATACATATCCTTCTCTCTTCATCGATAGTGATGCGAAAAGATTTGCGTCTCCTGTCATATGCCGCGAGCATCCACTATCGAGAATCCACTTACTCTTACTTGAGGAGGGAAGGTCCACCTACATCAAGAGTAGATGTGACCTTTGGTACCCAATTTCTTGAGGGTCCTGAAAAGTTAGTTTTTGAAAACCATGCATATACTTTTTTATCAACTAATTTTCTAATTCTACATTGGGGTGATATGTGTCCATATAAACCACAATAAGTACATGTAGCATTCCTATTCACAGTAGGAGCATGCTGATGATGTCTATAAGCAGTGTAATGAGCAGAATTAGCATGATGATGATAATTATGCATAGAGTGCTGTGGAGTGGCATGGAGATGTTGTCTATATGGAGCATGGTGATGTTGTCTATATGGAGCATGGTGATGTTGTCTATATGGCAGGGCATGCTGATATTGTCTATGTGGCACAGCATGGTGATATGGCATGATATGGTGATCTTGTCTATATGGCATGACATGATGATCTTGTCTATATGGCATGGCATTGTGATAATTTCTATATATAGAGTGATGTTGGTTGTGTCTTTGTGCAGCATGATGAGTATGAGAAGTATTCTTACGTGCACGTGGTTTTTGTGTTTTGTGAAAGTTAGTGTATATAAAAGCATGGTTACGTGCTGCATGAGGATGACGTGGTTGGCTAGCTTGAGTGGTGTTGTGCCTATGTGATTGGGTTTGAGGTTGAGCAACCTGTTTTTCCAATTTGGTTTCTAATCTCTTAGAAACAGCTTGCAGTTCATCAACCTTAATATTTAAGCCATATATCTTAGTCATGGAAATCTTGTGTCTACTCCTTTCTTCAGCAAGCAACGTGTTGAGTGTAGTGATTTCTTGAGTTTGTTGCTCAATACGTGCTTCAGCATCATGTAAGCTTATTTTAAGCTTGGATACTTCATCAGTGATATCAGTGGGTGACGTGTCTCTAATGTTATCAAGTAATAGAGAAATTCTTTGTATTTCATCTTCAAGACTTTTGATTTTGTCCTTGGCATGTTTGTATTTATCGATGACCTTTTTGTGATCATCGAGTAAATCAGTGAAGGCATCGCCAAGTTCATCAAAAGAGAAGTCGTCTAGAGTTTCGTTAGATACCTTGTTGGAGGTTGCCATTAGGCACACATTTGCTTTATCTTGAGGAGAGTCCTTTTCTTCCTCGGAGTCACTCGCTTCACTTTCATGCCAAATGCTTGTGTTGGCATATTTCTTTGATGAGGTCTTCTTGTATGGCTTCTCATAGCGGTTGCTTTTCTTCAAGAATGGACAGTCTTTTCGGACGTGTCCAGTCTTCTTGCAACCATAGCAGGTTGGCTCTTCTTCATCGTCTTCTTGTGGTTCCTTCTTTCTTCTATTGAAGCGAAGGAATTTCTTGAAGTTGCAAACCATGAGAGCTTGGTCTTCGTCCTCCGAGTTGTCATCTTCGGTCTCATCGTGCTCAGCCCTTCGTCGATGAGCTTTGAGAGCGATCTCCTTAGTCTTCGGAGCAGGCTCTTCGAAGTCCTTGAGGTCAAGCTCGTGAGTCATGAGCTTACCCATCAAGGTCTCCATTGACATGGTTGTGAGATCGTTCCCTTCTATGATGGCTGTCACCTTTGGGTTCCAAATTTTTGGTAGCCCCCTAAGCAGCTTGCGAATCTTCTAATGATTTGAATATTGCTTTCCAAGTGAAGACAAGGGGTTGATGATGTCGAGGAATCTTGTGAACATCTGTGTGATCGTCTCGTTTGGCTTCATCTTGAACGCCTCGTATTCTTGCGTAAGACGACTGATTTTTGATTCCTTGACTTGGGTGGTTCCATCATGCGTCACTTCTAGAAGCTTCCATACTTCATGAGATGTGGTGCATGTGGATACCCTGTTAAACTCATTCCTGTCTATAGCACAAAATAAAGCATTAATAGCTCTCGCGTCTAGACTTGTCTGTTTCTTCTCTTCGTCAGAATATTTGTCATAGGATTTCTCAATGAGATCACCGTTGACAACTATCCTGGCGGGCTTTTTGTAGCCGTCAGTGACGACTGTCCACAGGTCGAAGTCTAGAGACTTGAGATAAAAACTCATCCTTGTTTTCCAATACGTGTAGTTAGTTCCATCAAATAGGGGAGGCCTATGAGTGGACTGTCCTTCACCGTGATTGCAAATCAAGGATTGTGTGGTTGCCATGGATCAGCTCCAGGATGTAAATCCTTGTAAAGAGAACAGAGCTCTGATACCAATTGAAGAACAGGTGGAAACTCTAGAGGGGGGTGAATAGAGTTTATATAGAAAATAACCAATTAAAAATTAACTCTTTCACGAACAGAAAATAATCAGAGTAAAATACGGAAAGTAAATGAAGAGCAAGAAAGCATACGCAAACACAGCGATTTTAACCTGGTTTCCCTCGTGGAGGATTAAATCCACTATTTGTGAAATAGTAGTTTACAACCCGTGCCTTTTCTTCAGAAGAGCACGTCAACTTCTTACAGAGGATCGCAGTGGCGATTTGCTTGGAATTGTCCAAGCGACTTCTTCAACTCTTGCACAAGAATTCTAACTGAGAGATGCTGAGCACTCGAGACTTAGGAAGCTTGTGGCTAGTAGATGGGAAGGGTATGGCTTTTCTGAGCTTTAAGAAAGAAGAGAAGAGAAGAAGGGATGATTTGAAATGAAAGAATTCATGTCCTATTTATAGTGTTTTTGTAGGCAGAATTCGGCCAGAATTCGGGTAGGAAATCTCAAATATTTGGCCGTTGGACAACTAGCAACCAGCTAACCCTAAAATTAGGGTTCCTGATTTCTAGGGGACAGAGTTCGGCCCGAACTCTGTGTGGAGGCAGAGTTCGGCCCGAACTCTGTCTCCAGAGCACAGAGTGGTTCTAAGGGGACTATTGGACAATTTTTAGTTTGGTGGAGCTTGGGATTATTGGGTAGGCCATAGTCTAAGTTTCAAGAGCTCAGCATGACTCAGATTATATTAGTCTAGACTCAAAGAAAGTGTAAAATATAGACTCGAATTCAACTGAGAGGCGGAGGCTAAGCTATCGTCTGTCTTGATCTTAATGCAAACGTCGTGTGTCGTATTGAATTATTACAGATATTATTTAGTCAATGTTGTCAATATTTGGTTGACTGTGACTTTGTGTCAACAGTTATCAGATCATATCTCAACTTGGTTTACTTTGTTATGACCGAATGAGCAAGAATAAATTCTTATCATCATTCTTTCCCGTCTTGATTAACTCTGTCCTATCTACATCTATAACTAGAATTATAGGTTCTCTAGGACTTTCCAATAGGATTGCTTTCGTGTTATCTTTTGGATATAATTATTTTTGTGTTCCATCTTTCCTATGACTTGACTAAACTCTTGTTCGTTAACCTCTTGGGTATTTCTCGTTATGTATTCCGTTGTCTTCGTACCATTCTTGGAGATATTTCGATAAACTTTCCTGTCTTGTTTGACCCTTTAACTTGTTTGGACACTGTTATGGCTTGCTTGACCCAGTCTTAGGACTTGTTACCTTCTATTTGATAGACGACCGAAATAGCCAAACCATGTTAACTGATTTCGTAGTATAACTATAAATGTATTGTATGGTTTTGATAAGTACTTTTCCTAGGGATTGGTTAGATTAAGCTTATAGGACAAGTATGGGTGACTGACTATAGTAGACTTGGAAACCATTAAGAACGATTGTATTGATAGTATGACTTGAGGATAGGGTATCTAAGATGGAATAATGAGATACTATATTGTTGTGACTATGGATTGAGGATTAGAATCTTGTGCTTAGCAGTTTGAGGATTTAGCATTTGTAAAATTTTGATTGGTTATCTATAGCTAATTACATGTGATTAGAGGGTAGATCGATATGTGGATTGATATAGAATAAATTAGAATGAGTTATCGTCTTGCATACGAAATCGGGAAAATATCAGTTAAAACGACAAAGAACGAGACAAAGACATATGTACATTGGTAATTAATAAATCGAGAGTTTTGAAATCGAGGATTTATATTCGGAGGACTTGTTGAGTAAAAAGAAGAAGGGTCTACGCCAAGAATAAGAATTGAATGTATGATTTCAAGGAAAAGCTGTAGGAAAGGATTGACGACAAATAATGCAAAGGGCCTGTGGATTGATATAATAAGGATAATTAGGATATGATAAGGAAATCAAGTAATTACAATTGAGGTTGGAAATATGATTGATGATTAAGTATTTTAGGCTTGTACACATACCCAGAGAATGACCTATAGTTTAGGGTATACATAAATGCTTCATGTTAGTATGGAAGATTCTAAAGGATATATGACGTAGTTTATGATAGAAGGACCTTGTTGAACCTAAACCAAAAAGATTGTAAAGAGAAACGGAAGAGATGATTACAAGGGTAGCAGATTGAGTATCGTAGCCAGAGCAGGTACATGTTATAGTTTGACCTATTGGATGATTTTTAATTTCGAGGACGAAATTTTTGTAAGGTGGGTAGGATGTAAGCCCCCTGAATTTCAGGGATATTTTAAATTTTCTAAATGAATTATTTTCGATAAGTATATTATATTAATTTAAATACATATTTTGTAGCATATTTCGTATTCTCTTGGTTTCCGGAATGCTTTAAATTTTTTCCTAACTTATAGATTTTCTCCTTGGTCGGTATACCGCCAGTATACCGGAGTATACCGATGGCATACCGTCCAGACAGATTTTCCATACTTTAGATATTTTCGGTTTCTGATATTTTAATGAATAGTGTTTTCGATATTTTCATGAATAGTGTTTCGGATATTTTCGTGAATAGTGTTTAAGATATTTTTGTGAATAGTGTAGATGCACTCTATTATCCAATGGATAATTGGTTTTGTTTGAATGGCCATGATTGACCTAGACTTTCACATGGATCATGATCCAACGGCTAAGATTAATTCCCCCTTCTATATATACCCTTTCACTTTCTCTCTCCTCTCTCTTTTCATTCTCTTCACTCTCTTTGCATTTCTTCTTCCTTTCTTTTTCCTTGGAGCTTGCCAGGAGCTTGACCTTGAGGTCTAGAGTGTGATTTCATGCCCCTCTTGGTGGAGGAGTGGAAGATTAGGCTTGGAGCTTAACCTAGGCAAGTGCATATTGCTCAAAGTGACATGACCATACTTTATTTTTGTTTTCCATAGAAACTAAAGTTTTATTGGCCTATAATTTGCTTCTTTAAATTGTTAACATGTTTAGTATATAGCACTTTTGGTTTTGATCGACAGTATTGCGTAGATCTGAGTTTCTAGATATGATTTTCGAGTATTTTGAGGTTTTGATCTATCAAATGTTTTGATTTGTGAAAACTAATACTTCCATGTTGTAGGAAATTCAATTCTATTCAATTTTAACTTTTGAAAGTCCGAATTTCGATTTAAAACGAAGTTTTTATGGCCGAAAAAAGTTTTGAGTTCAAAAATCAACTTTCTGTGACGGTTCGAAAAATCTGTCGGAAATCCGCAGAAATCTGTCGGAAAATCCGAACTTGCACCACAAAACTTGCTGTGACACTTCGAAAAATCCGTCGGAAATCCGCAGTAATCCGCCGGATGATCCGGTAGGCTGTTTTTAAATTTTTATATATGTTTTAAGTGCTGTAAAAATCTGGAAAAAATTATATTTAAATACTATGTTAATTTATCTAATTTATTATAATTTTTCCAGCATTTAATAAGTACTTTTGGTATTTTATAAAAATAGGAAAACAGAGCTCATTTTCAGGATACATATGTTTGTTGATTTTTAATAAATATTTATGAAGGTTTATAAATTCCAGAAAAATTAGTATAAATTTCTATAATTAACAAGGATTATTTTAGTACTTTATTTCATGAAAAATTAAGCTTTTTGTCTATCTCAAAAATTGTTGGAACACAATGTACAGTTTGATTTATTTAATGAATAGTTACGACTTGCAATATTTTGTGTTGTTTTGAGTTATTGTAGTATTGGACCACCCCCTACACTAGTGTAAAGACCCTGGAAAGTTAATTTGGATATAGTGTCGCCCCACAGTGGACTTAGAATTGACCGGAGTTGACCAAAGTCAACTATAAGTCATTTGTCTTAGTTTGCCCTAGTTGACCTAGACATTATAGTATGTCTTTTCACCCTGATTAGCTATTGTATTATCTCATCTTTAGGACTGTGGCTTAACTCCGAGCCTTGATTCATATTGACAGCAGGATCCCAGGCAAGTACATCTACAAACTCATTTACTGTCTTTTAATGCTAGAACATGTATTAACCCTGTTAAAATACTGATCCTTGAGGTAGCAAGTTAAATCTTCACATGTTATATTACATTCAGTACCCGCCATGCTTAGGATAGTTCTTATATCTTCACATGTTTCTTACTGGTTCTCAGTACATGTTTCATTATGTTTTATACTGCTCCCAGTACCTGCCATGCTTATATTGTTCTCGTATCTCTAACATGTTTAAATAACGGGTTAAGGGGAAACTGTTAGTATTGTACGTGAACATGACCCCCTTCTCCGTATGTATTTACCGCGCTCGGTGACATTCTATATGTGACCTTGCCGTATGTTCTGATATCGCGTTTGTGTATGGATATACACCGATGCCGTTCGTGCACGTATGTGCATACTAGAAAACTTGATATGTACCGCTGTACATCCTATTCACCTATTGACCAATTCACGTAAATGCTACGATTTTAAACTTTAAACTATATGTTGTCATTTCTAAAAAGAAACAATTAAACCATGATATGCCATGTTCCCTATGTTACTATGATACTGTGATCCCAGTTGTACCATGAGGCCATATTTTCCAGTATTTCCTGTTTTATAGACTTAGCACACCATGTTTCTTGTTGTACATCTCTTTCATTATATGTTCAGTACTTTAGTTGTAGAGGTTGTACTTGCTCCTGTCCTGACAGGATAACGTTGTAGGTTCACTTTTCGAGAAGGAAATGCTATGTGTTACATATTATGGCACTGACTTTGAGGACCTGGCCTTAGCTCCAGAAGAGGCCCCAGCGGGGAACCTTGCTTAGATATTTTCATGTGTTTTGAGACTTAGACTTTGTTTTGAACTTATATTTGGATACTGGACTTTGTCTCCAGTTAGATACTTGGAAGTGTATTATTAAGTCTGTGCTTGTTTACCTTCTCTTATAGATGCTGTGTTGTGATGAACCTTAAATGTGATTTTAGAACTATTAGCTGCTTAGATCCTTTATTGTTTATTCTAGAACAGCTTACTGCGCTTTAAACAAGCGCAGGCTGGACATGGCTCGGCCCGGCCCGGCCCAACAATTTGGGTATCGGGTCGTGACAGTTTCAACTGCCGTAAAGCGTAGGAGATGACTTTATCTCTCTGCATGAGTACGCACCCGAGGCCAGTTCCCGATGCATCGCTAAATATCTGAAAGCTTTCTGGACCATCTGGAAGTGCAAGGATAGGAGCTGAGACGAGCCGTTGCTTCAACTGTTGAAAGCTGGATTCACAGTCGTTACTCCATTCAAATACTACTCCCTTCTGGGTGAGGCGAGTCAGAGGCGACGCTAGTTTTGAAAAGCTCCGCACGAATCTTCGGTAGTAGCCCGCTAAGCCCAGGAAACTCCGAATATCCCTATCCGAGGTAGGTCGTTTCCAATCTACCACCGCTTCAATCTTCTTTGGGTCTGTCACGACCCGTACCCACTTTTCAGACGCGAGCTCGTGAGCAAGCCAGCTATGTATGAACTCTAGCCCGACTCGAATACGTAAACGCTGTCACGACTAGGGTAAGCTGCCAAATCATGGCAAACAAATCTATATCTCAATCCACAACAAGAAGAATGAACATGAATGAACACTATGGGTCGTGGTCTGCAGCCCACTAGCATATATGTCCAATTAGACTCTAAAGGAAATAACAAGAGTCTAAAACTGAATCAAGAAACAGGATATCTCATGATAAGGTATGAAAGCACGAGCGGACAATAAACACAATAACGATACCTGAATCCCGCAAGCGTATCATCACGTCTGCCATCCAGAACTACTAGCTAACTCCATGCAATCGCTAAACCTGAAGACATCATCAGGTCCTCAGGGGACATAGCAAGATACATAAAAACATGCCTATCTAGCAGTTTATCATACAATAAAGAAAATACAGGAAATAAACAGGAAAAGACCAATCAACACGAAAACATGACCATACACGACTGGAAGAACCACTACGCATAAACGAACTGCTGGAAGAGAACAAGGGAACACGATGTCACGATGTCACGCCCCAGAACCAGAATATTAGAGAGCGGGGGCGTACATAGCCAGCTACGTATAACGGAATGGAATCCACACCGCTATACGGTCACGGCTGTCTAGATATGTGAGGGTTTCACTACAATCCATCAGTCTCTTAAGGTCAAAAACAATCCTAGTGTCTCAATCACAAGCAAGTAAGTAAATGTTACAAGATGTAAGATCACCAAATATACAATAGTAAGGCGTCCCAAACATTACATATTCAGCTGATCATGAAGCTAGTCGTTACAAAATGTGAGGACTAGTGAGAGTTTTAGTCATACATGATCAACCCTAGGTTGCCAACCATGTTACAGCCCGTAGGCAGACAGTAAGTAAAATGTACACGAGCTAACACTTGTTCGGCGGCTAAACGCCTCAAAAGAATAATTTTACAATAGAGTGGAAGAGCCAAAATAAACCCACTCGTTGCCCTGGTTACGCCTGGTGTTCACCATCGGGCTGGAAAGTCGGTAGATCCCCTGGGGTTGCTCCGGAATCTGGCCATACAAAACCAGCTGGGTCAAACCCCAGAAAGAGCAAGTGCCACAAAGGAAGCTTCACTTAGGAACTAAAACCAGCAATTAGCACAAGAATATAATTACATAAAAGACAGTAATGAAAGGCTTGATATTAAAAGAATAACAATAGCAAACCGAGTATGAAGAAATCATTCAAGTAGCCAGGTCACAACCCTTAAACCAAACAAGGACCGGGGTTGTAACCCTTTGCCTGAATAGAAACCCGCCTCAATTGCTATTGATAAGGTAAAACGTATTAAGCATGACAGGTGATATACGATGAGATAACCATGGGACTATTCAGATAACCAAGTTACAACCCGTAAACCAAACAAGGACCGGGGTTGTAACCTTTCGTCTGAACAGAACTTGGTTTCTCCCACCATTTATCGGCAAGATAATTATAAGAATCAGGACATGTAACAATATTGTACAGTATCAAGACAAGACTAGACTCCATCCAATCATTCACAGCCAAGCAATAAGTACGACTTGATACTTTAACTAACTAGGGTTATCACAGGCCTAGTTATTAGCAAGATGCAATGAGAATCCCAAGTCCGATTACCTGTTTGTTACTACCTGAGTGATCCCAGCAAAAAAAGGAAAAGATAGCAGGATATAGCAGACACACTGTAGTAAGATACATGTGTCCTAAGGTACCACACTCGACGGCGGGCTGGAAGTGCGCTCATCTCGACGGATAGAAACAAATCCCAATGTATATATATATATATATATATATATAAGGCCGGGACCAAAGGGGCAACAGGTAACTGGGAAATTCTCCATGAACTATTTGATCAATTCTAGTCATTAACCTAGCCAGATTCAGTATGAATCCCTGACCGTGGTACTCAGGGATCATGCCCTAGACATGATGCCAGACACAATCGGACTAGTAGTTTATACAAGCACAATCATCCACTGTGTCCAGGCCAATGAATTGATTTGTCAAGAGTGCGCCACGACGGGCCACTATTAAGCATGTCAGGGTACTTGTCAAGAGTGCACCACTACGGATCACTATCGTGTCATGTATAGGAGGTCAAGTTATCAGGTCAAGTTATCATGTCAGGAGTGCACCACTACGGGCCACTATCAAGCATGTCAGTTCTTGGTCAAACCATGCCAGGTACAATTGTCATTTCAATCATGTCAATCAAATCGGGATTATCAAGTTCAGGACAAAAGGCGTAAGGATATAAAATAGGCATAAAAATATACAATAGGGTAAGGTGTACGCTATAGGAACTCAAGTTACACAGGGCGTTACAAGACATCACTACAACAAAAAACCCATTTTACAACGTTAGATAAACGTTGTTAATAGCTTTTTACAATGTTTCAGAAAATGTTGTAGTTCGAGGAGTTGTAGAAAGTTTGAAATATTTTTACAACGACGGGCTATCGTTGCACCACACGTTGTAAACACAGTTTTTGACTACGTGTTTTCTCATTTTAACAATAATTCTATAACGTTGTAAATATTAGTTTTAACAATGGTTACAATTTGTTGTCATTACAACTTCTACAATGTTTGATAAATATTGTAAAGCACCATTTACAACATTGTTTCAATATTGTCACTTTTACATCAGCAACTTTTGGAAAACGTTGTATATATGTATATCACAATGTTTTTCCTTCATCGTCATATAGCTGTCAACAACATTTAGTTAACGTTGTAAAATAGTTGTAATTGATGATATTGGCAATAGCTCATAAACGTTGTGAAACAATTATTTACAACATTGGTTAATCATTGTTTAAATTAAATTTTCATTTAAAAAAAAATTATATATATATATATATATATATATATATATATATATATATATATATATATATATATATAAAATATATATATATATATATATATATATATATATATATATATATGGAATTGACAATTTAAATGAAATTGACAAAATATATATGGAATTGACAATATATATATATATATATGGAATTGACAATAGTACACAAATTCCATTGTTGACCATTTACAAAAGAGGAGCATAACAAGACTGAGAAGATATTCCATGTATTCAATCCAATAATTCAACTACAAATTAGATAAAAGTTGAATCAAAAGACTACAATAGTTGGATGGTCGCAACTGAAACCCAAGGACTCTCGACCCAGAAAGTTAAGAAAATGGTCAATAATGTTCTCCTGCAGTTCAAATAAAAAACACATTAGAGATAGTATTGCCTTCTAATATACAGCTTCAAGTAGAACCAAGAATGCAAAGAGAACCAAGAATTTTCAAATAAAAAACACATTAGAGATAGTATTTCCAAATGCAAAGAGAACCAAGAATTTTCTACAATAATGGAGGATAATTGGACTACGGCTCAGAAGAATCACCTCCAAGCTCCCATGCTACTAAATTCTCCAATCACAACAAGAACAAATCAAATTTTGATGGTATTGGTAGTAATCTTGGAGCAGGCAAGAAGAATGATACTGTGCTGGTTACACCTCCTACTTCTGCAATTGTTGTGCAAATTACAAAAGACTCAGGAAAATCTCCCATGGTTATTGATCCGGTTAAATTGGTTCAATGATGCCAACCTCACCATTCATCGACATCATGATCGGAGGAACTCTACATTCATTCCAACAAAGAATATTCCCGTGGTAGTTAATGATATTCAACAAGAAGATGGGAATCAAACTGCATCCTTCCCTATAACTGAAACAATAACTCCTCCAAATATTCCGCTACCAGTTATCTCACATCCAACTATACGGTCATCTGATTTCTCCACTACCCCTATAACTCCGATGTCCAGATAATCGATTTCAAAAGTAACAACTCCAATACACAAGCTTATCCATATAACCTCTGCTGCACCCACTACACTGATGTCTGATACCTTTGTGTTTCCTAGCCATATCTTAGCAAGTGGTACCATTGTCCCACCTCTATCCACAACTTCAGTATCAATGTTATCTGATACCTATTCTCCAGTATCAGACAATATTTCCTCTCCTTCTGTTTCACTAATTCAGACGCATATGGGCCAACCTTCATTTCTCAAATAACCAAGTCCCAGTCTTTGATTACCATTGGAAAATGTGGAGCACTTCCCCTCAATTTTCACAGATCCTATCACATCTACGTCTCCAATTTCAACTGGCCACATTTTATATGTTATCATACAATGGTTCCATCTGCTATTTCCACTAACCCTACTACCCAAATGGTTCCAGGGTTGTTGCACATCCGAGAATACCACCCTCAGAACAAGCTATCAACAATAATATCAATTGGGGAAACAAGTAGAAGACAACACAAGTTAAATCTCTCATTTGCCCATTATTTATCTAAAATTACTTAATCTGGGACTAAAAGCCTTACCATTTAGCAGAGCCATGATAGGACATGCTTTCTCCATAATCTCAGCTCCCACTGGATTTTCAGCAAACATCATACTACTTTTGTAACCTGGAATTTGCCAAACAAAGGCACATGAAGAGCATTAAAATCATAATCCATTTACCATGTACAAAATTATGGTATTAAAAGCTGCTAATACATTGAGAGAGAAAAAAATGTTGATGGTATTAAAACTTTAAGTATGCACAAAGTAGTAGGTCTGCTTTGTACAAGTTACACAGCTCTTCAAGCGGGCCAACATTTATACTTACATCTTTACGTATAGCAGCTTCAATAAAGTTCAATTAATTGGGATAGAGGCTGAATCAACCCGAAGAACAAACTTTACGACAAAATTACTAGCAAAATAGGCAAGAGTTTAGGCATGAACCACTTGCCATATCAGAAAGCATGCAAATGATATAGTACCTGTACTGGAGTCATTTTTCTCTTTAGTAGAAAAAACAGCTTGACTAGACAATGTTGTGTGTATTTGATGTCATTGAGGACCAATAAAGACAATATTGTTGCAGAACTTTGCCAAATGGCAGCACCAATCAGGAGGCAGGTTGTGTCTATGTATGGAGTGTGAGACTTTCCAATAATCTGGGAAAGACAAAAAGTAGAATTTCTTCCCTCTAGCCACTACTACCAGAATAAATGGATTGGTATGGTTTTTATCAGTTGACAATAGGTCTACATATTTACATTGGATAAGCATTTTTAGTGAAGCAGAATTTAAGCAAGCAGGATTTGACGTGCCTTGAGATAAAGCTCCATGCCCTGATGGTTTTCCTGTTTTTATCAAATTTTTGTGAGGATATTATGAAGGATGTGATGTGGTTATTTAAAGATACATGTGAAGAACACATTGATCTATCTAGGATTAATTGTGCTTCAATTATTTTGATTTCTAAAGTGCCTGGTGCTAATGAAATTTCCAAGGTTTAGTCCTACAAGTACTTA
Source organism: Iris pallida (assembly GCA_029216955.1). Lineage (NCBI taxonomy): Eukaryota > Viridiplantae > Streptophyta > Magnoliopsida > Asparagales > Iridaceae > Iris > Iris pallida. Next base: position 7,817,111 of record JANAVB010012000.1, on the reverse strand, counting down.
ATTGTTTCTTCAAGAGAGGTGTATAGCATACCTTGGCCTTGACTAGCATTTGCAACTGATTGAATGTAATGGCTCAGTTGGAAGGCTTAGTACAACAGCAACTTTGTATCAAAGATGGCTCAGTAAGGAGAGGCTAGATGTTAGTCTAGGAGAGTGCATCCAGAAGCTGACAGTGGTAGCTATTAGTAATTTTTACCATGATAGTCCATTTATAATAGTTCAAACTAAAAGGAAGTGCAGATTATCATATATGAGTAGTTTTTACCTTCTGAAACAATCTTGATTGTAGACAGAGAGCACCTCTTCCCTCCTCCTTTATCCGGGCTTGGGACCGGCAATGTTAATGCACTTACATTGGCGGAGTTAAAAAGGGGTTAATCAGAGCCTGCAATCAATTGGTTCATACAAATGCATTAAAGTGTGAAAATTCTACAAAGTGCTAATTCCATCATTAGTCACCTAAATAACATTCATCACATACTGGAAAAAAGAGAGTCAATGATCAACAAAATATTAAGCAAGTATCTCAAATATAGCATTAAACAAATGTGTGCTTTTGATACGAAGTCTCAAATAGAAATCAGGAGCCCAAACTATAAAAACACTTACTAAGAAATCTTAACTGTCAAAGTACTTGATAAAGAGCCTAAATGATAAAAGTTCCAATCAAAAGCTTTAAGGATCAAGTAAAATATATTGCTTATTCCATGCAACTGGAACTCCTATAGCATGCTCAACCAATGTCAGGTCTGATGTAGTCCGCCACAAATGAGCTTCAGGAACCAATCCAACTTCAATCCAAACTTTCCAAGCATCTAGTCCAAGGGGTTTGCAATGCACTAGTGAGGCGGGATCTATAGATGCTATTGATCCTTCTGCAACAATCTCTCCCTTTTTGTACCAGCTCATAATCTTACATTTTTGTCCAATGCTCGGCTCATGGAGGTCATTATTGGTGTTGCTAGCATGATGTGACTGTTGTAAATGTAATGAATTTATAGTTAATACATAATAAATAGTTTTTTTAAATTCCAAATTTATATTTCTTTTATCAACACATTTACCTCGGGAGTACTAACAACTTGTGGTGATGGCACCCTCTCTTGTCCACTTCTTTTCTCTCCTTGCTGTGAGAACCACAAATTAGAATGCAAGTCACAAGTTGTGACATTTGTTAATTCCAATAATATAACTACTTACCTCGATCAATTTGTCCAACTTGTCCTCCAATCTATTGACCTTATCTTCGAGTGCATGTATAATCTTAGAAGAATGTGCTTGGGCATTCAACTTAGTAAGTGTAACTCCAAACCCAAGTCCAATTATTGTTCTACCAGGTCTGTCTTCACCCAATACTTTTGAGAGAGCATCATCTTTCAAGCTTGATGATATTTGTGAATCAGATTGTGATTCTTTGATCTCTTGAATTTTTTTCTGATATGTTAAAAATGAAATTTAAATATAAATTAAGCAAACAATATAAGAACATATATAAAATATTCAAAACTTAATTTGTACTTACCAGAGATTCGACAACATATGCATTTTCTTGTTTGGGTTTCTTTGATTTATGCCCTTCCGACCACAAATCAACTCTTGATATTTCTTTTTGTGTTGGACTCTCTTTCTTCTACAAAAATAATTAAATAATACAATTTTACATTTCAGTGAAAAAAGAAATCAACGAATGCAATTAAAATTGTTTTTAGCGAAGCCAAGCATTATGTTAAGTAAAACCTGATAACCGAGTAAGAACCATTAGATACAAAAACAAAACGTCAGAGTTGAGAAGATACGATTTGGTAATTGATCGCCATAATGAATGTTCATAGACATATTTGTCACTCACATTCCCTTACCATATACCAAAATACATGCGTGCTCTAGTGCACTGCTCAAGCTCTCACTTCTCTAACACTTATACACAACCTCATACACCCAAGGCCCTGCCTATTTCTCCTAGCCATATGCTATAGCAGCTGGCATAGGCACTTATGTGCCTCACATCAGTCTCCAGTGTTGCAGTCACAGGCGCGGTCACCCGGCAGTCAAAAAAGACTTTTCGACAAGATAAACATGTAGTACTAATATGTGATGGTAAATATGAATCTGAGAAAATGGGAAATGCAATATAAGGTTCATGATTAAAGATGAATGTGCCACATTAATACAGCAAAAGCTAAAGCTATATCCACACCTATGAGACTCGTGTGTAATTATGGTAAATTCTTTTCCACAACTTGGAAATAGGCATAAGATGGTAGTCATTACATTTGACACTTCTGAAGTTCTCTTCCCTACTAACACAGGTTAGTCCCTATTGATACATCCACTAATTACAAGCATGTATGTTTCAGTTCAGTTTCTCACTGATACTCTAATCAGTTGGGAATTGATTTACAAATCAGTCTAGGTTTCAAACTAATTCAGTCTTGGACTGAACAGCATTCAGTCTTGGACTGAACTAATTCAGTGAGGAAGGGGATTACCTGTCTGTTTTACACAGTCCCTGTATCTATCCAACTCAATGTGCCAGGACTGTTGGCACATATCCATCCAACTCAATATGCCAGGACTGTTTTGCACAGTCCCTGTATCTGTCCAGAAATTATCTATTGGAACAACTTGTAAGCATTTGTGGCCAGCTAACAGAATCATTATACAAGTGAAAGAAGAAATCAACAAATGCAGTTACAATCCAAACATCATAAAATATATAAACTTAAGTGAAGTAATTTTACCATCTTTTGCTCCAATCGGGCATAACCCTGTCGACTCATCGTATGGGGTAGCTTATGATGACTCCTTATATACTTCATTAGATCGCTCTTACCCTACATCAAATATGAATTATTATTAACGAAAGGGAATAATTGAAAATGTAATATTGTATATGAACATTGAATGTTACAACTTACTTTAGCCGTCACTGAGCACGCCCGTTTAATGAACTCTTTCCATTCATGATCTGTCAAGTTTTGAGGTTTCAACTTGGCAAGCTGTAGATGTGCTTCATCTACTTCCAACGCACAAGCTGCTCTAACCTTAGTGGAAATCCTGGACCGATACTCTCTCAAATAGCTTCCCATTTTTGCCAAGGTATTTTTCTTGTTTACCTCATCTAGTTTGTACCTTTGCTGTAATGTAAATCATGCTATAAAAAAAAATATTGTGAAATTATAAGTGAGCTTAAGATATTTAGCTCTAATTAACTTACCAGTATAACTGTCCACATGTCCTCCTTTAGCTGTTTAGAAACCAAAGTCCAATTCTTTACAGATATTTGAACTGTAGATCGAACTAAGGCCCCTAAGAAAGAGGCAAAGGTAATTGAAGTATCACCTATAGGCTGCCCTCTTTCATTATATTCTACTTCTTTAGTCGCATTTTGATCCATCCCAAGACCCTTGAGCTTTGTTGGACCACGTTTGTTCTTAACCGACATTGTCTCCTCGTTAAGGTTGGAATTAGGTACATCAAGCAAGTCAATAGGCGAAGAACAAGATACATCTAAACCTCCCTCTAGGCTTTCATTCCCCTCTAGTTGAACATCTGACATAACATATTGTTGTGATTTTTTTTTCCGTTTCCCTGACTTACTTTTTGAGGCCTACAAAAATAAATAACATTTCATGGATAAATTAAATTAGTATATGAAATGCAGAATACATGAATATCCATAAATTATATATTGGTAATCTCAATTACCTCTCTTGTAGGAGCCATAGCTTTTACGATTTACAACTCTGGTGAATATTAGTCAAATTGTTGTTAGTGACAAAATAGAACATAAAAAAGAATTCTAGAAGGCCAGATAGATGAAAAACACATATAACATTGTAGTAAATATAATTGCAACTGAATGGAACTAATCATTATGATCCAAAGGTTCATATATATAAACAAAAAGTCAAAATCCAACTTCAAAAGAGACATTAACACAATTAAACCAATACGCCTTCACAATCTTTATCCCTCCTTTCATAGGAATTATCCTCATCATCAATAGCTTCGCCAAGTTTTGAAATATCCAACGGTTGACAGCTTGTTTCTGCATTCTCATTATATAATTCCAATTCGTGGAAACCTCTTGGTGGTGGTTTCAACACAACATACCAACTAGAAGAATCTGACTCTCTAGAATAGAATACTTGCTTCGCTTGTGATGCTAGAATGAAAGGGTCACTTTCGAACTGATTTTTGAATTGATGGAGATTTACTAACGTAAAACCATCTTCAACCTTGACACCATGATAAATGTGCGCCCAATCACACCTAAAAATAGGGATTTGAAAAGTATTATAATCTAAAACAAGAATTTCACGCAAGACCCCATAAAAAGCTCTTGAGTTTGAAGTTCCAGCACTGTCATTTGAATCTGATTGGCATACGGTTTTTGCTTCTAAAGAAACACCACTATTTTGAGTGGACCTCTGAACATCTTTGATTTGAAATCGGCGCCCATTGATAAGGAACCCAGAATATGACATTACTTCCTTTACAGGCCCATAAGCCAACCACTTTATTGTATCATATACATGAATGCCTGTACTGATTTCTTCCTTGACCTATAAAGAAACTCATAGTAAGATCTAATGATGTCATACATATTGCAATGTCAAAAAACAAGAAAGAAAAATATTTGAACTAGTACCTTTTTCTGAAACCAATCACAAAATGTATCCGAGTGTTTCTTCCAAAGTTTGTTTTCATTTGTGAAAAGACGCTTATCTGAATTCTTCAATTCAGTCAAATGCATTCTAGATGAAACAATATGGTAAGAAAACACATGGCCACGCCCAATCTAAACATTAAATTATTACTTTTATATAATGAATCTCCTTATACTTACTCTTCATAAGGTGCCACCTTTGCAGTATTAAATAGCACATATCGATGTGCAATTTTTAAGATTTCATGAGACATTGTTAGATGCACTCCTTTGGATAATGGGCGTCCCTCATGTAATAAGTTGTCAAGAGAGTCTTCGTTACGTCTATGACGAACACCTATTTCTTTTGCTTGTTCTGTATAGCCACTACAATACCTCATGCACTCCTCGGAAAGATAGCACTCTGATATGCATCCTTCAGGACGTGCTGAATTTTTTACATATCCTTTGAGTATTTTCATATACCTAATAAATAAATGACAAGTTATTTCAGCTATTTATGAAAGGTATAAACTGATATGGTTTGAGAAAGATCAAATAGTGGAGTACCTTTCAAATGGATACATCCAACGATATTGTACCGGTCCACATAAACGTACTTCTCGCACTAGGTGAATGGTCAAATGTACCATAATATCAAAGAAAGAAGGAGGAAAATATCTTTCTAACATGCACAATGTTTCAATAATTTCAGCCTCAAGACATTCCAATCTGTCTCGATCAATAACCCTTTGGCATATTTCATTAAAAAATGAACATAATCGAAGTATTGCATTTCTCGGTCCCTTGTGTAAGAGATCTTTCAAAGCTACAGGTAGCAATTGTTGCATCAAAACATGACAATCATGAGATTTCAAACTTATTATGTTGTTATCCTTTGAGAAACAATTCCTAATGTCAGAACTATACCCATCGGGTACCTTCAAATTTCTTAACCGATTATAAAATAATTGCTTTTCAGCCTTTGATAATGTGTGTGGTGCTGCTGGAAGGTATACTTTACCATCTCTATCCTGTGGATGCAACTCTTTTCTAATTTCCATTTCTTGTAAATCTCTTCGTGAATTAAGTCCATCTTTTGATTTCCCTTTAATATCTAGAAGTGTGCCAAGTATACTCTCACATACATTCTTTTCAATGTGCATTACATCCAAATTGTGGCGTAGAAGCAAATCCTAATAAGAAAAAAGAATTAATGTTATTATGAACTATATCTTGAAATCATAAATATTAAGACAAAAAAGAAGAAGACAAGTATAATGATTAAAAATGACTTACCTTCCAATAAGGTAGCTCAAAAAATATTGATCTCTTCTTCCATATTTGTACCTCACCATCAATTGCAGCATTTGACTTCTTTCTTTTCTTTGGTTTCTGTTTTTTCTTCCCCCAGTCATTTTCGATTTGACTAGTAGCTTCCAATATATCACGACCGGTCATTATTATAGGTTTTTCCCTATTTTCATGTTTTCCATCAAACCAACTTCTTTTTGTTCGAAATGGGTGTTCTGAAGGAAGGAATCTTCTATGAGCCATATATATAGTCTTACAGCTATGCGGTAGCCACATTGATAAAGTATTACCACCACAAATAGGGCAAGCCGCCTTTCCTTTTGTTGTACATCCAGCTAGATTTCCATAAGCAGGGAAATCATTTATTGTCCACATTAAAATCACCTTCAAATTAAATGTTTCCTTAATGTATGCATCATAAACTTCTACCCCATTTTTCCATAACTCTGTTAAATCCTCTATGAGAGGCTGCAAGTAAACATCAATATCGTTACCAGGTTGCTTCGGCCCTGGAATTAATAAAGTCAACATTAGATGTTCTTTCAACATGCATAACCATGGTGGAAGGTTGTATGCGACAAGCATCACAGGCCAACAACTATAGGTAGAGCTAAGATTACTGAAAGGGTTAAATCCATCGGCAGCAAGACCAAGTCTTATATTTCGTGGATCTGATGCAAAATTGGGCCACTTTCTGTCGATTGCTTTCCAGGCTAATGAGTCAACTGGATGGCGTAACTTGCCATCTTTACTTGCATTGGTGCTATGCCACCTCAAATGTTCAGATGTTTCCATTGATAGAAACATTCTTTTTAGCCTTGGTATGATAGGAAAATATCTAAGCACCTTCACCGGAATCTTTTTTTTATACTTGTTCTCGTTCCTGTTATCTTCTATATTGCAGTCATTAACTTTCCAACGAGAATAACCACATTTGGGACAATTATCCATATCTGCAAGTTCTTTTCTAAATAAACAACAATCATTCTCACATGCATGTATTTTTTCATAATTTAGATCAAAAGACTTTAACAACTTCTTTGCTTCATATGAGGTTTTAGGAAGCTTGTTATCTTCTGGAAGCATGTTACCAACAGTTTTAAGAAGTTCGTCAAAACAAACCTTGGATAGACCATTCGTAGTTTTGATTTTATATAAAGATACTGTTGCAGACAATCTTGTTTGATTTGTGCAACCGTTATACAAAGGAGTTTCAACATCTTCCGGCATATTAGCAGATCCTCTTCTATCACTACTATGATCTGTAGTCCCTTCATCTTGAGCAAGTGCATTTGCATACATTTGATACATATCAGATGATATTGTACCTTGTTGCACCCCTGCATAAGGTGTAGATTTTTCCCCATGTAATGCCCAAGTAGTATAGAATGGATCCATTCCTTTACAAACTAAGTGCTCATACACAGTTGAACCAGCAAGAGAATCCAAGTTCTTGCATTTCATACAAGGACATGAAATTGTTTCTGGATTATTTAGATTCTTCAAAGTGGTAGTTACAAAATTCATCGCTCCCTGTTGGTATTTAGAGGTGTGTCTACATATTTACAAAAAAAAAATAGAATGAATATCAAAATGGTGTAAATCCAATAATAAAAAAGTAAATACTTTATTATGGGTAACTTCAAAACCTTTCAAAATGCAACCAAGCTTTATCCATTTTTTGGAAACGTGCGACTGTACTCTAATTCACACCAAACAAAAGAGCATTAGGGAGCTAGTAAGAAAATCAAATCATCTATTTTATAATCGAATCAAGTAAAATGGTGCAATAAAAAATAAAATAAATTAGATTAGCTAATTAAATATCAGACCCCCAACAAAAATAATAATATTTGTGTTAAATTACTTAATATAACTTTAACAATAGGCCTATATACGCTCCCAATTTAACAATATTCTCTTAAACACATTGCACAAAGTTAAGAATATAAAGGTCCCAATTCATATTCTTAACTTTTGTAAAATCAAAGTGTCCACTAGGTATTTATTTGGCCACTAGGTATTTATTGTTAATGTCAGTGTCAAGTCATGACTTCACACAAGGAACATTGCCCAACTCATGAGAATAATTGCCAAATAGAACATCCCCTTTGTCGAGTGACATGAAAGCAATTATCACAGTCTCTATATCAAAATCATTATCAGTATCAGATCCTTGTTTCGAGATCGACGATATCGATAGTGCAAACTATGCATGAAACACAAGCAAGGAAGCAACAAAAGTGAGGGACAAGCGAAGAGACATATTCCATATAAATAGGTGTAGCAGCATCAAGACCAATTCATACTTGAAACAACTTTACAATCAAGTCCAGATATTGTACATCCACATATGCAATTGGAAAGCCCGTGCACTCATGGCTTAAGGCCATGTGTAATATCAAAGTGTCTCAACACTAATTAACCTGGCCATCACATGCATTTTCGGTATCAACATCGCATTGACCAATAAGAATATTAAAAAAAACTAACCTGTTGGAAGGAATCGAGTGGTAGGGATGACACTGATGAATACCAATTTCTGCAATAATATAGATGAATCAAGATTCAGAGAATAAAAAGAAAAACAATCAATATTAAAAAATAATGTTGACAGAAAAATTAGGTTTGCGAGCACCAAAATAAACAAAACCTAAAAATTAGGTCGACAGAAAAAACAGACCAACTGTAAATTAACAATAAAAACATATAAATTAACTTATTTCTCCCATAGATTTGGGAGCACCAAAATTATGAAGGTCACCGATCGATTAGGAAACACCAAATTTATGTAGACCATTCATCAATTTGGGAGAACCAAAATTTATGGCTTTAATTAGGACATAACTCAAATAAAATCAAATTCTTGTAAATAAAAGGGTTTGAAACGTCGGCAAGATGAAGTCGAAGAAATCGGCAAGATGAAACATCAGCAAGATGAATCGAAGACGACGAAATGTCGGCACGATGAAGTGGCACTCAAAAAAAAAAAAAAACATACCAGATATTAGGGTTTCCTCTTTCCGTGCGGAGATGAAGATGAGAGATTTCTCGGAGACAAAGATGAGAGATTTCTCTTAAGGGGAAATTTTGGATCCCGCGGGAAATATATCAGGTTTCGATCCGCTGGAAAAATATTTGGCTTTGATCCCGCGGGAAATATTTTAGGGCTTCCTCTGGCCGCGGGAAAATATTGGGGTTTTTAGGAGGAGGGTTGCGGGAATAGCCAGGTTCCTGGTTGGGGTTTTTAGAAGTGTGCTGTGTTTGGACCGTCCAACTTGGGGTTTTTAGAAGTGTGCTGTGTTGGACCGTCCAACTTGGACGGTTCCTGGTTCATGGTAGTGTGCTGTGTTAAATTAGAAGCACTCTTGTCCCTTTATTGTTTCAATGGACCCAAATAATTTGGATCCCGGATTCAACTCCTTTATTTTTTTTAACTACACAAAAATAATATTGTTAAAGATTAAATTTACAACATTTATCCTAAATCATTGTAAAAGAGAATGAGATTCACGACATTTAAATACAAAACGTTGTCATCATTAATATTTTACAACGTTTTCAATAGAAACATTGTAAAAAAAACTCACTTTTTACAATATTTTTAAAATCGTTGTAAATGAAACGTTGTAAAATAGGTTTTTTGTTGTAGTGCATGGGCAAATAATAATAAAACAACAGTACACAGAGCTATAGGAGAGCCATGCGGCTCAGGCATATGCGGCCAGGAATGATCTCATGCGACTGGAAAGAGAACAGTCCATGCGGCTGAATAGGGTCAGGCGCATGCGACAAAAGGAAAAGGCTTATGCGGTTGAAGGGCATCAGTCATATGCGGCTGAAGGGGGAAAGGTTCCTGCGGCTGAGAGCAAGTGGGTTACATGCGGCTCAAGAAGTTGAGCCTCATGCGACAAGCGGGAAGCAAGGCCTATGCGGCTCAGGAGGAGCGGAGTATTATGCGGCTGGGGTCGAGCGAGTTCCATGCGGCTCTCAGAAAGTGGACCCATATGCGGCTGAATGATCACGAGCATATGCGGCTGAATAGGAATACGAGTCTATGCGGCTACAGGTAGACGGAGTCCATGCGGCTCAGATTATGCCGAAGCCTATGCGGCTGGAAGACTCGACGCCTGAAGGTTCATGCGGTCAAGTGCTGCCATGCGGCTAAGGGGTTTCATGCGTTCAGCACTGTTCTTCTTCTCCACTTGTCCGAGAAGAAGAACCAAGGAGTTCAGGGTTCCGAGGCTCATAATTTCTTCATCCCAAGTCCAAATCCAGACTTCCTTAGGTCAAAACGGGGCAGAATGAAATGCTCTACAACATAGAACTATCAAAACTCAGAAATAATAAGATTAAATAGATCAAAACCCAAGAAATCCAAAAATAAAATAAACTTAGATCTACAAGAATCTAGCCATGGAAAGTAAAAATGCCAAGTACTAAAGTGAGTTAAAATGCTGTAAGGAAGAGAATGAAGCAATAAAATTGGAGTTCCTCCATGAAGCAAGTTGCACTTGCCTAGACCTTCCTGGTAGGTGAGGATGTTAATGGAGGAAAGAAGAAGAGTAATGAAGAGAGAGAAGGAAGTGGGGTTAATAAATGGTAGTGGTGGTGGTAGGTAGGTGGTTCTTCTATTGGTTCATGATGAACCAAGGCAAAACCAAGCCAAGCCGAACCAACCCAGGAATAAACCAAGCCAAGATAAACCAAGGTGAACTAAGTCAAGGCCAATAAACTCTCCCTCTAACAATAAAATAAACCAATCCCGACTAATCCAAAAATAAACCAATGAACCATTAAAACCAATTAAACTATCAATGCCAATAAAACCAAGCCAAGCAAAATAAACCAAGATAACTAATCATGATTAAATAAAATATGGGTCCAAAACACGTGTACGTACACTAAATACGTATCACGAATTTGGGACATTACACACGATGTCAATGAATAACCAATCGAATACTCAAACCCTCTCCCCTAGTGTGGACTCGCAGTTTGAACAACTACTAACCCTCGCCCTAGTGTAGAATCGTAGGTTAGCTTCAACTACTAACCCTCGCCCCTAGTGTGGACTCGCAGGTTAGCTTCAGGAAAATACCCTCGTCCCTAGTTTGGACTCGCAGGTGAGGACCAATAACTACTAACCCTCGTCCCTAGTGTGGACTCGCAAGTTAGCTTCAAGTAAACACCCTCGCCCCTAGTATGGACTCGCAGGTGCGAACAGATAACTACTAACCCTCACCCCTAGTGTGGACTCACAGATTAGCTTCAGGAATTAAGACACAGATAACTACTAACTCTCGCCCCTAATGTGGGCTCGCAGGTTAGCTTCAAGAATTCAAGGTACAACAGTTCCGTTATGACTTATTCATCCTATGATACGATGCGACTCAGTCCAAGTACAGGTGATGACACAACATGACCTAATTACGATACACAAGAGAACCAATCCAATATGAACTACAAAAATTAACTATGAACAAGAACTATATATACATATATCCAATATGAGCTACGAAACTAACTATAAACAAGGACTATATATATACTAGCATGCACGATGTACAAATCACATATCAATAATCAACTAGTAATACTATATAATAATAGAAATATGCATGTAAATAAACTGTAGAGGAAGGCAAGGTATACTTGCCTGGAGGTTGCACGCAGATCCAACAAAGTGTAGTCAACTGCTAAGCCATAAAGTCCAAATCATCATAACTGTCTCCGAAAGGTGAAATAGATATTGCTAACATTCTTAGAATAGTCAAATTAGCTAGGATTGCCTGTCCTTAAGTCCAATTCTGGATACAGGGGCAAAACGCTAATTTTGGGTAAAAATGGTGTCCGCCGTTGGACCCGCTTTGCACCGAAAAAATGTGACAGGGTTAATGGTCTCTAAAGTCGTCAAACTACATGTCTATGAATTTGTTTGATGATACGAACCCAACGGTATGTCCAATTTTGGATTTCGGTAGGCCGTGCACAAAATTGCCCGTTAAATCGGATCATGGGGCCCGCGAAACGGCGATCCGATCAACTGTCTCAGAATTGGACCAAACATCGTATACTGGACCAAAAAAATGATACGGTCCTGTTGGCGCAAGTTTCGATTCGATCTGACGAAAGTGCACAAAGTAATTGGGGAATTTGTACAGAGGTCGATACGGTGAATTTTGACGGATACGGATCAATTCGACGCGCACACGCAACCAATTTGAATTCCGTCAAAGCCCACACGACCATGAAGCCGTTACGCACCTTTCGATGCTTTCGATTCACGACCACGTCGCCCGGATTGACGGAACGCACGTCGTATCGAAGAATTTTTTAATATTTTTATATTTTAAAACAGATTTTTCCTAATCTTTGGGACTGTTTGTTCGGTACACAATGCATGAATACAGAAATGAAAAGAAGGGTTTCCATCCCCTACATATTGTCTATAAATGTTTGCAAATATAATTTCGAAATCGTGCATGAATTGGGAGAAAACTGTCCGCGAACTAGAGTAGTTGGACTGTTCATGGTACTGTTTTGGACTGGATTTGATCGACTTCATGTCGATTTCCAGATCGGTGTGCGTTCGTAACAAAATACATTTGGGTTTTGAAGATGGTCGTTGGGTTCAAACCTGAGCAATCGGCCCGACAAACCGTCGAGCGATCGGGGAGAACTCTCCGCGCAAAATCGACCTATCCAAACCGTCACTGCTGCTGTCGACTGTCTCTGCGTGCGCGGCTGCCTCACGGTCAGGCGACTTGGCCGGCCTCCGGTGGCCCCGTGGTGGCACGCGGCTGCGCCAAGGCCAGGTCGGTGCTGGGTTCTTTGGGTTTCATTTCCTTCTCCCTAGCTTAAATGCATGGTTCGGTTTATCAAACAAAAGGGGGGGGGGGTTTGTTACGCTGGGATTTCTAGCTGTGGGGGTCTCCTGGAGCGGCTGTGGGGGTCTCCTGGGCCGGTCTGGGCTGGGCCAGGGAGATGGTTGTTGTTTATTATTATTATTATTAGTTTTTTTATTTATTTCTCATTTGTTATATATATATAATATATATATATATATATATATATATATATATATATATATATATATAATATATATAAGTACAAAACATAAAAATAAAAAAAAAAATATGTATGTATATACACACACACACACACATATATAGATATATATATATATATATATAGATATATATATATATATAGATATAGTATATAATATATATAT